>LR812539.1:34188301-34555186 GCA_903798195.1 Danio kyathit
CAAAAGTTCATGTGACTTCATATGATTTATGACGTGTAATTGGAAATCTTTTCACAGAGTCATGTATATTTCAGAAAGCACATTTATAAAGGTGAAAGGTCATGCCTGTTTCTGTGTTTACTATTTGATTGGAGGCCTCTGACGAGCATGCGGCTTTGCTCATGGGATAACCCAGACTTTAAGATCCGTCAGTAAGGCCAATTAGAAAGCTGGAAACTGCACTACAGAGAGTGTTTTGATGCTCAGTTCTCCAGCCTCCTCCAGTGAAGCTGTCAGGCCTGTCCGTGCGAGAGATGCTTTCAGGCACACCTACAGTCAAAGCTTCATTTCCCCCCCTCCGTTTCTCTACAAAACCTCTGCTACACTTGCATATCTAATGCATTATGCATTCAATAATGTGATAAATAATTTGTAATCTGACAATTAGTAATGTGTTTCTCGGCTGAAACCAGTGGATGAAGCCCACGTTGAGGTAATGTTTTTTTAATGCTATTTTATTCATGAAGCAACAAAACGCAACAAAAGAAGCGAGAGACCAACGAGAAACTTCCATAAAAATGAAAAATGCAGTGCAAATCCGGTCTGTTGGGGAGGCTGAACACACACTACGGGTGAAGTGTGTTTTCAAGAGCTTTCTTCACGCATCGGTGGTGTCACAAAAACTTCAGTGGCGGTGGTTACAAAACATAATGCAAGTGTACAGATGCATTATGCATAAGAGTATACAGTACATAGAATGAATGCAAGTCGTGTACGCATGGCTGATTCAGATTCTTTGCTACTGTATCATATCATAAAAGCGTATTAATAAGAAAAAGTGTTTTTGATCTCAGCGTTTTTATCTTTTAACAATAGCGCTGCACTGTGCTGAAACAGGCCTTTATTCCATTAAAGAGAGCATAAAAGTAACAAAAATAATGCATTTGAGTGCTATTTTAGAACTTTAGGACAACAGTGTGTCCTAATGGTTTGTGTTTAATCTAATTCAATTTGCTTGCTCAACAGTGCAGAATGCAAACACAGTAGAAACAAGAGCAACACAATAAAAGCTCGGGTTCTTTCACTTATTTAAAGCTTGTGCTTTCTTGGCTCTTGAAACACTTTTTAGAAATCATGACTCAAGCTGCTGTTTAAGAAATCTTTGCATTAGTCTTAAACTTTTGTATTTAAAAAAAAACATTTTACAATTTTATTTTTTAGGATAAAAGTGTTATATAAATCAATAACGATGTAAAAAAAACTGTCGTTTTGCAAGTGAACTTATTCAACCTAACAGTTTAGTATCAGTCTACTAATATTCTAATGACTGCTAATTCTAATGAGTTGCTAAATTATTCCAAAGAATGTCTAAAGAGGACTTAAGCATACAAACTAAATAAGTAAATATACATTGTAACATTCTCCCAACAAAAACTCTGCTGACTTATTCTACTAACCCTAACCCAACAGTTTACTAACTAATACTGTAATGACTGTTTACCTTACGTTACAAAACTGTTGACTTACATTCAACACAAAGTCTATGGGGATTATAAAAAGAGTTCATTTGTTTGTTATATAAGTGTAAAACAGGACAGTCTCATGGTCTTTCAATTTTTGATGGTTAAATGTTATTAAAATAACAATAAAACTATATATTTGATTGTCATTTATTGTGATATATCATTTGTCTAAAGGAATGCCATTTATAGCTTTTTAAATATAGCTTTTTATTTATATACAGTTGAAGTCAGAAGTATTAGCCCCCCTTTGAATTTCTTTTTATTTTTATATATTTTCAAAATGATGTTTAACAGAGCAAGAAAATTTTCACAGTATGTCTGATAATATTTTTTCTTCTAGAGAAAGTCTTATTTGTTTTATAACGGCTAAAATAAAAGCAGTTTTTAATTTTTTAAAAACCATTTTAAGGTCAAAATTATTAGCCCCTTTAAGCTATATATTTTTCTGATAGTCTACAGAACAAACCATCGTTATACAATAACTTGCCTAATTACCCTAACCTGCCTAGTTAACCTAATTAACCTAGTTAAGCCTTTAAATGTCACTTTAAGCTGTATAGAAGTGTCTTGAAAATATCTAGTAAAATGTTATTTACTGCCTCACTGCAAGAACGTCGCTGGGTCGCAGGTTCGAACCTCGGCTGGGCTGGGTCAGTTGGCGTTTTCTGTGTGGAGTTTGCATGTTCTCCCTGGGTTCGCGTGGGTTTCCTCCGGGTGCTCCGGTTTCCCCCACAGTCCAAAGACATGCAGTACAGGTAAATTGGGTAAGCTAAATTGTCCATAGTGTATGAGTGTGAATGTGTGTGTGGAAGTTCCCAGAGATGAGTTGCGGCTGGAAGGGCATCCGCTGCGTAAAATCGTGCTGGATAAGTTGGCGGTTCATTCCGCTGTGGCGACCCCGCAAGGGACAAAGCCGACAAGAAAATGAATGAATGAATGAATGAATGAATGTTATTTACTGTCATCATGGCAAAGATAAAATAAATCAGTTATTAGAGATGAGTTATTAAAACTATTATATTTAGAAATGTGTTGAAAAAATCTTCTCTCCGTTAAACAGATATTGGGAAAAAAATAAACAGGGGGCTAATAATTCTGACTTCAACTGTATATATATAAGTAAATCAAAAGACATAAAAATCCATTTCACCTGCAGAACTGATTAATCAAACTGAAATCACAAAAGATTGTCATGCACATCTTGTCAGACAAGCGTGGTGTGATCTGTAATAAATCTCCTCCAAAGGCCAGAATGTGCTTTCAGGGAAACTCCAAACGCCCTTGAAGAAACCCAGGGAATTACTACAGCATTGCATGAACAGAACGGACTGAATATAAAATCAATTTATATTACTCAACCTATCAGGTGACTTTGGAGTAAAACCATGTTATTACATGTTAATATCATGTGCAGCATTTATTACATACAGCGGGGAAAATAAGTTTCGAACACATCATGTTTTTTTCCTGGGAATAATATTTTCTATATTAATATTTATAAATAATATTTAAATAATATTTTCTAGAGCTTTATTTTCTTTCTCTGAAAAAATTTAAGAGTTTTCTTGGCTCTCATTGTCTTGCTGAAATGTCCACCCTGGTTTCATCTTCATCATCCTGGTAATGCACAGTAGATGTTGGACTGAAGCAGCTAATATTAATTTACAATGACGAAGGGCAGAGGCTTGCTGAATAACTGCTGAGAGATTTCAGCTGCTGTCTGGGCTTTCACTGCCTTTCTACACTTCCCTTTCTTCATGTGTTCAATACTTTTTTTCCTGCTTCATTTCATTTTATTACACATTTATTTGTAAACTAATTAGATTTGTTTTCTGTGCATATATGGATTTCTTTGGTTGTTACCAACATTCAGGGAAAATTTCAAGTCAATGGCGTCTTTAGAAATATGTTTTCTGAGAAAAATGGTGACGTGTTCAATACTTATTTTCCCCACCATACGAACACAGACCTGTAATGTTACCCATATAATGATCAACCAACTAAATCAAATATGATTTTTAAAAATATATATGTTTGCATAGCTTATCACTGAACTACAAGTCTATACTCTTCCATCTGAAAGCATCTGCTGGAGGTTTACCACAACCAGCTTTATTGACAAAATTTGCATAAAAGTTGCCATAGATTAGTCACCTAGCCCTAATTGAGAACTCTGGATTTTCACAGTTCATCTTTATTCTAAAACAATGAAGAAGAAAAAAACAACACCAAGTACAAAGATGAAATAAATCCAAAATGTAGCTCTGGAAGCTGATGAAAATAACCATTGACAATCCCAAAAATCAGCTCACAGAATATCATACTCTATTAAAGGCTGATATCTACAATAACTCTGTATTTGCAAGTGAAGCTATCTCTTCCACATAACCTCATAGAGAAGGACCACACACTTTCATCTGGCAAATTCCTTAATATTGTAGCAAAATTAAGTGATTAAACAAGCCTTCTGTGGCCTAATCAGTTTAATTGGAGCATGTGTTGAATAAATCAGGTCATTAAATCTATAGATCATCTGTCATGTGCTTCTCCCGGTCCAATCGCAATCTTCTATTTAATCTCTTCATCCTCAGCAGTTTCATTCCTGATAGTTCTGCATTCCAGAGAGCTTCTAATTATCCAGCATTAGCAAGCAAGCTTTGAAGTTAATTACACTTCCAGAGAGCCATTACTGTACAGCATCACATGTGCTCTCCTTCACAGGAATATTCAGAGTTCAGCAACTTAAGCTTATCCGCCGCATTTGTGAAATAATAGTGATTACAACATCCAAAATGAACTGATCCATTGTTTATCTTTGAGATACTTACAATGGGAGAAAATTGGGGAAATTTTCTGATAAAAAAAATTATTATAATTATGGCACAATTATACACTACCTGACAAATGTCTTGTCTTCAATTCCAGTTGTAAGAGCAACAAATAATAACTTGGCTTCTAGTTGATCATTTGGAAAAGTGGCAGAAGGTAGATTTTTCTCATGAATCATCTGTTGATCTGCATTCCAATCATCACAAATACTGGAGAAGACTTATTGGAATCCACATGGACCCAAGATTCTCAGAGAAATCAGTCGAGTTTGGTGAAGAAAAAATCATGGTATGGAGTATAGGGGCGTGCGAGAGAACTACAGAGTGGATGGCAACATCAACAGCCTGAGGTATCAAGACATTTGTGCTGCCCATTACATTACAAAACATAGGAGAGGGCAAATTCCTCAGCAGAATAGCTCTCCTTCTCATACTTTAGCCTCCACATCAAAGTTCCTGAAAGCAAAGAAGGTCAAGGTGCTCCAGGACTGGCCAGCCCAGTCACCAGAAATTAACATTATTGAGCATGTCTGGGGTAAGATGAAGGAGGAGGCATTGAAGATGAATCCAAAGACTCTTGATGAACTTTGGGAGTCCTGCAAGAACGCTTTCTTTGCTTTGAATTTGTGATCTGGCTTTCTTTCTTTAAAGTATGAAGGTATAAAATGGATTAAATGTGGTATTTGATGTAATATCAGTTATTGAAATATGCATACTTTGCTTTTACTATAAATTTAGGTTCTTAAATGTGCCACTATATTTTCAACAGAAAACATAGTGTATTGTATATTACCTGAGGGTGAGTAATTAACAGGAGATTTTTATTTTTTATTTTTAAGTGAACTATAGTGTTTTAAATGATTGTTTTTTGCATTGTTTTACTGTTAGTGTGTGTTAGTGTATTTGTACTTTTGATGTGTACACTTTCTATTGCTATTTTAATTGGAAAAGCTACTGAGTTGATTCTATATGTGTTTTTTCTAGAGACTTTTTTCAGTACACCAATCAGGGGTACGTTTCCAGAAACCATTGTTAGCCAACTGAGGTCGCAAGTTCCATCGTTACAAACATAGTTTGTTGATTTGGCATTTCCCAAATCCGTAATTCCAACAAACATTCGCAAACTGCGTCGCAAACTTGTATGCTTGCAACTACACCTCTGGAGCTGTAGTTAGAAACATAGTTCCTGGCTGTGTTCTATTCCCAGTTTTCCCCCCTCATTTGTTTGTAAATGCCCTATATGTTCCATTTATATTTCAATTAATATGGAAAGCGAGTGCATGTTTTCACCAAAACTAATATTGGAATTTATTTTTAATGCGTGTATGTAAAACAATATAATTTGCACAGAGAAATTATGGGGCTCTGCTCTAAAGAAGTTGTTACCACTACATTTAGAGCATCATTATGGGTGTTTTACATTATAACTAATGTGGTTCAAATGATGGGTCTGCGACAGAGAAACTACGGTTTTGGGAAACACTCATCACTGCATCATTCTTTTCCCAAACGATGCATCGTACTATGATAGTTGAGCCGTGAGTTACGTCATTGTTTGGGATATACACCCCAGAGCATTAGTTTCTTGTTGCCAGGCTGAACTCCTTGCACAGCCAATCAGAAAAGAGTATCAAATATTGTGAAAAACACTTTTGAGTTTGTTATAAGATATATTAATCATGATGTAGAGATCAAAATACTTGAAATCTTATACTAAAAAATATTAACAAGTAATGGTGCCAAAATGTAATAGTTTAAGTAATGGTTAGTGTTTAGGTAAAGAGAGCATTAGGGTTTACAGTGTACTTGTGTCTTATGGTGACAGTGTATTATAAAGGTAAAAAACCCACCGCAGCGTGACGTAGACAGCTGCGTATTAACATGTCTCCGTAGTAACACGCATAATCATATCAACAAGATAGGATGTGCACAAAGCAACTGGGAATAAAAGATCTGTTCAGCTCTCTGTGATCATCAATCATCATCAGATGTGATCAAGAATTAGTACAAGTATAAAACTTTTTTTAAAACAGTGCATGTTAAATAGAATTACAGCAATTTTACCATCTTTATCACTACAGCCACGTGTCAGTACAATTACAGTATAAAAGAAGACGCTGCAATACCAGTTTGTGGACGTTAAATTAGATTTATTTTGTACATTAACATGACGGATGTATCCTGTCACATTTGCAGTGCAAAAACAGTGCAAAGTTAAATGCATGCGCTGTGCGTGTGTCCGTTGTGTGTGTGTGTGTGCATGTGAACTTTGTAACAACATTGTGTGTGACTCGTTGCAGAAAGGTTTGAATTAACTCCACAACACATACATCAAATAATAAATGGGAAAGTTCTCACTATAGTATTTCTCACAAACTTTACATGAGATCTGCTTCCTTTATGTCTGTCACTGTGCTGTTTATCTGACGTAGCTAGACTGATTGAGGCACACTCTAACAGACACGTGGGAATGGTGGGCAGGGAGAACTAGCATTAAAGGCACAGGCAACAAAAACAGCTACATTGTGTTCAGAGCAGAACATTCCAATATTCGGAAAGGTCTAATAAATAATCTGATGGGAGTTTTGAGCTGAAACTTTACAGACACATTCTGGAGACACAAACATATCTTGAAAAGGGGGTAAAATATGTGCCCTTTAAGATATTTCAACCAGATCTGCAGTGTTTATTTTATCATATTTTTCACAGAGAATTATTATTATGCTTTTTGATAATAGTATAGAAATTCTGAAAGAATGCTGTTGTTTTTTTGTGATCAACATTGTGCTACACACTTAAGGTTAGCTGTAATATCCATTTAAAAACATGGAAAAACTGATAAAACATTTCCTGTTTCCCACCTTTTTTGAGTCCAGCGAGTAAACGATATGAATTTCCCCAAGGTTTAAAGTGAAGCTCCTCGTTAACCTTTTGAACGGTCAGCTGCGAACTGAGATCTTAAAAGTGGTGACCACAGGGAAACTCGAGGCTTTTGTGAATTCTGTTCAAACTTTAAGGTCTAATTAGCTCTTGCTGAATAGCGCTACTGGCACTGCGTATTAAAGCTCAGACCGCTTTTCTGCTAAACTCTTCCTGTCTTTTCAGTGCAATGAATATGTGTGTGTGTGTTTGTGAAACCATGCTGACTCCTCCAAGAAAGGCCCAGGGCAGAGCAGAAGTGCTCCCAGCTGTGAGCCCGCAGGCTGGGCTGCAGAAGCAGGCAAGCAGCATTGAGCTCCTCTTAACCTTCCTCCATCTTTCCTTTCACACTCCTCTTTTACTTCCCTCTAATCTATAGTAGATGTCAGGAAAAACAACTGCAGCTTCAAAAAAAACAAAACTAAAGCTACTAGAGGAAATGGTTGCATTTTGCCATTTTCTAATTTAATGAAAAGACTTGTTTTAATTGCAAAAGTTATTATCAATCTGAGAACTGAGAATATGAATTAAAAACGGAGCGTCAGTTTCTGAATGTCTTGCTTTATGTCACTCACACTCAGTCTGACAAGCAGTTTGTATATGATCACATTCTCCAGCAGATTCAAAGAGCATTTTGTGCTTTAATTGAATTGGGGACATTTGATATTCGTCATCATGTTCAATGCCATCACTGATCCAGAAATACAGAAGAATGGAAAAAACTAAACAAATAAAAAGCATGGCTTGGCTAACAAAGAACAAACTCACAGACAGTGGGGTTACACAAACAGGGAACAAAAGCTACATGAAGGCTATCTCAAACAAAGGGGATCATGTGACATGAAAAAAGGAAACCCAATGAAAAACCAATAAAAAATGAAACACGACCAAGACCAATCACAACAAAAGCATCCAAACAAATGAGCACATGGCAGTAAACAATGTAGGAAACAGGAAGACAAGATAGACTACAAAATAAAAGACTACATGGCACACCAAACACAAAAACATGTTAAAACTGATTTTAAGGGTGCTTCCACACCTGTGAATCGATTCATTTGTTCCGAAAGAGGGATTAAAATTGTTACATTGTTGCTCTTTGTTCTTGGTGCAGTTTGCTTTTCACAGCTAAAACAAGTCACGTGTGAGTAAACTCTCCTCACATTGGTCAGAGTTTCAGGGTTTATTTTGCAGAGTCCCGCTCAGCTGTCTGACAGGTGTTTGGTGTTTGACAGGGTGCGCACGACATGTCTGAAGAGCGAGGAGGGATGCGGTGAGGGGCGATTTCCGGGAGATTATCACTCGTTTGCGGGCATCCGAGAGTCTCTGTGCATTTGCAGGAGACTCCTGGAACTTCTGGGAGACTTGGGATGTCTGGAATGACCTCCCGCCCTACTCATAATTCTCTCTTCATGTACACCTTTTACATATCCATAAAACATTGTGATATAGCCGGGCTCGGATCGTATCGCTTTCACACTACAATCAATCCTCTCCAGAGTTCATTTCAATCGAGCCGAGACCACCTCATTCAGGCGGTCTCAGAGCAATTGCTTTGGCGCGGATCCGAGCGTGATTGCCCTGTTCACAAATGCCAAACGAACCGCCCTAACTGGGCAAACGCGCCAGGTTCCGGAACAAAAGTCTAGGTGTGAAAGCACCCTAAGACATCAATGTATTGTACTTCTCCTGATAAACAGGGTTAGGGGCATTGCTAAGGATTCTGGACCCCCCGGTAAATGTGTACTCCAGGCCCCAAGGCCCCTAACCCTAATTTTCTTCTTCTTGCTATTTACCATATAGCAACATTCATTCATTCATTTTATTTTGGCTTAGTCCCCTATTTATCAGAAGTCTCCACAGCGGTATGAACCCCTAATTAATCCAGCAAATGTTTTATGCAACGGAAGCGCATGTCTTTGGACTGTGGGAGAATTCAGAGCACCTGGAGAAAACTCCACACAGTTATGCAAACTGGCCCAGCTGGGACTCGAACCAGCGACCTTCTTGCTGTGAGGCGACAGTGCTAACGACTGAGCCACCGTTCCACCCCTTATATAGCAACAGTTTAATTTCAATATGCAGTAGAATTCCTACATATTTTTTGAGAAACAAAAAAATATATATGATTTGCAGTCTCACCTTCATCTGTCCTCTGCCCTCTGAATACTTTTAGTGCTGTCAGATTTGCTAGACAGCAAAACTGAACATCCCGGACAGGTACCGAGCTGTTCGTCATCGTTCGCTCCATGGAAAACAGATGGATGAAAGTCTGTCAGACCAAATGATAAAAATGAATTTAGAAGGGGAAATGCCTTCCGCTGTTTTTGCTTTCACTCTTCTTCCCAGCTGTACAGGAACAGATTGGTTAAATTAGGTTAAGAGTATTTCACTCAAAGTCTGTTCCTGAAAGTTTGACACTGCTGTTTCAAGCTGCATGTGCTCAAAGATCCGAATACCTGCCAAAGTCAAATGAGGTTTGATGGTATAAATATAAATTAAGTGCTTTGATATAACTACATTGTTTTATTGAATTTTTGATTATAGATCATTGTTGTACAAAGGGACCAGTACAATTGTGGAACACGGGCTCAATGGTAATACATGTTTCAGGCTACATTGTTGTGACACCCCAAAAACGTGGGTAAATGAAGTTTTTAACGTAAGTTCAGGAGGAGCCTGCTCTTTTTTTCAGTTGACTTTTGATCCGGCATCCCTCCTTCTCCCCATTTTCTTCATCTCCTCCTCTTCTTTTTCAAAATGTCTTAGGGGAGGGGAGTAAAGCCTCGAGCCTCCTCCAAGGACGAAAGCTCCGAGCTCTCTTCGAGTGTTGATAGCTCGGGCCCCCCGCTTCAGAACAGCAACGCCAAAATCATTTACCATGTTTGATGCAATTGATTGAGCAGGTGAACTTGTGCAACATATATTATTAACATATAAACTAGATTAAAGACCTATCTTTTTAGTAAAGCATACACTCAATGCACCACATAGCGGTATGATGCATGAATGTGCTTCACGCAGGTTTTTGCATCTCGTTTATATACACTATGAACAGCAGCTACGCTAATTATTCTCTTTTATTCTCTATTTCCACTTGGGGATACTCATCCCGAGGCCCCCAGAGATTATGCAGCGCCACTGATGTGATCCAAGACCTGCGACAAGATGATCCCAAGGTTTCCATAATCCCGGACCAGGCCGTATCCTGAGCAGCTGCTGTGGTGGTCATGGAGGAGTAGAGAGCATGAGACTAATTCCTGTGAGACTCCAGGGACAGACGAGTCTTCGCTGACGTCCAGTGTTCTCCAGCCCCCGGCACCTAGACTCCAGCTCTGCACAAGACGTTTGGCCATAGGAGAAATGGTCATGCTCAACTAAGCCTGGTTTATCTTGAAGTTTTTTTTTTCCTGCACTTTCGCCAGTTGGTGAAGTTTTTGTCCTCGCTGCTGTAACCACTGGCTTGCATGATTCAGGATTTGTAGAGCTGCGCATCAATGGATTTGCTCTTCAGTGTTTGGACTCTCAGCAGTGAATATTAAACCACACTGAACTGAACTAAACTGAACTGAACTTAGGGTGCTTTCACATCTGTAATTCGGTTCATTTGGTACGGACCAAGAGCAACAAATAATACATTGTAGCATTTTCTGCCGTCTTTGGGTCGTTTTCACACAACACTGATTGCTTTGATCAGAACCAGTTGAAAAGAACCAAAATGCAGTCATCTGACAAAACCCACATCACTCATTTGCCAGATGTTATTGAACGTATTTCCTAAACTGCTTATTGATGTGCCCCACACATGATTTTGGTTCTCGTTTATATACACTATGAACAGCAGCTACGCTAATTATTCTCCTTATTCTGTATTTCCACCTGGGGGTACTCATCTCGAGGCCCTCAGACTATGCAATGCCACTGACGCAATCCGAGAACAGCGACAAGATGATCACAAGGTTTTCTGGACCAGGTCGTATCCTGAGCAGCTGCTGTGGTGGTCTTCATGGAGTGAGAGCATGACTGACTCCTGTGATGCTCCAAGGACAGACGAGTCTTCGCTGAGGTCCAGCTTCCTGCGCCTAGACTGCAGCTCTGCACAAGACGTTAGGCCATAGGGGAAATGGTCGTGCCCAACTGAGCCAGGTTTCTCTCGAGGTTTTTTAAAATCTTCGCTTTCGCCAATTGGTGAAGTTTTTTTTCCTCGCCGCTGTCGCCACTGGCTTGTATGGTTCGGGATCTGTAGAGCTGCGCATCGATGGATTTGCGATTCAGTTTTTGGACTCTCAGTAGTGATTATTAACCCACACTGAACTGAGCTAAACTGAACTGAACTTAATCTCTGAAAACTGAACTGGCACTGTTTCAATTCACTATAACCTTCCATGTGAAGCTGCATTGACACAATCTACATGACGGATGTATCCTGTCACATTTGCAGTGCAAAAACAGTGCAAAGTTAAATGCATGCGCTGTGCGTGTGTCCGTTGTGTGTGTGTGTGTGTGCATGTGAACTTTGTAACAAGCGCTAATCTATAAGTGCTATACAAATAAAGATGAATTGAATTGAAAAAATTGAATTGATTGGTCTGAATTCACGTGCGAGAAAATGCCAATGGAACTCCCACAAGTAAACAAACCGGCAGACACAAAATGTTGCTTTTGACTATGGAGCTACGACTGCGCTGGCTGATTGTATCCCTGCTCATAGTATACTATGTAGTTTGTATACTTCACTTTAGACAAACTATAGAGTTCAAGAATGAAGTGCTGCTGCGGCTGAAAAACAATGTTTTAAGAGCGGCATTGCAAACGGCGAAGGAGCATCACATGTCACTTCAGGAAAAGGCGTGAATTAATTTTGCTAAACTGCGACATGGTCATCTTCCGGAAATATTACCAACGATCCATCAGGTAATGTTTTTTCCCCTCTCTCTTTCTGTTGGTAAAGCGCTGTCAACAAATATTTTTCCTCCACCTTCCATAATGCACAGCGCATCGGCCTACGGCAGCTGGATTAGTCCAAAAAGGCACAGTACATTTTGCGGATGGGTCAGTTTTAGTTCGGATTATATTCTCACCACAAACGAACCGCTTCAGTGTTCGTTTGAAAGCGTACCGAGACCACCTCTTCAAGGAGGTCTCGGTATGCTTTTTTGGTCCGCTTTTGGTGCGCACTCGAGTACGATTGCTACATTCACACCTGCCCAAACGAACCTCACCAGGAGTGAAAACGAACTCTAGTGCAATTCAACCGAACTAAATAAGGCATAATAACCCTTAAACTCTGAAAACTGAAATGACAATTAACTATAATCTTCTATGTGAAGCTGTTTTGACACATTCTACACTGTAAAATCGCTATACAAATAAAGATGAATTGAATTGAATATATTTCATTGCAGTTTCTAGGTAAAATGAACACTATGAGGCAGCATGGCGGCAACAACTTTTGTTCCTTTTCACACTAGTGATTTTTAGAGAGACATATTGTTGACGAATAAGTGATTATTTTCATGCAGTTTTTTTGTTAAGTTTAATGAAGGGTTTAGGCTCAATGGTTTGCTGGTCTACAGTAGCTGATCTATATGACAAGTCCTGCATTCTCGTGGACATGAACAAGAAGGAAAGTATCTTAAATGTAAAACTAAATGTACCCGTAACAAATTTCTGATTCGCAAAAAAAATATATAGATTGTGCCCTCTAGTGGATTTGTCATCTGTAACGTCCAACAAAATGTACCAGGAGCAAAATATATTATGTTTTGTGTAGCGGAGGCCAACTAGTGAAGTGCTGTGCAGGTAGACCGCACTCCTCTGACCTCTAAAGGGGCTCTAGCGACAGATGCTAGGGGCCATGGTCTTTAGCCTCCTTGTTAGAGCAACCGACTCCTATGTGGGAGGTCGCCAGTTCGATCCCAGCTCCGAGCAGGTTTGGTGGTGTAGGACCGGCAGGATTACATTGATGCCATGACCCGGATGGGAGTGAGGTTTAGGGGGGTGAGTGTAGCGGAGGCCGGTGGGGTTACATTTGCAAAGTTAATGCTAAGGCACATATTTCCAATGAGTCTGGACTTCAGTTGTGTGTGTGTGTGCGTGTGTGCGTGCATGTGTGTGTGTATTTTAGTTTTATACATATTCTTTGAGTTCCATATATTTTGAAGCACAAAATAAAACACTTAAATGAGATATTAAAAACAGAAGACGAATCAAAGTAAGAACAGTTTCATTTATAGAAGACTTATATAGAAGAGAGAATATAGAAGTGAACCGTTCTAAAGTGAGTGAAACCCTAGAGAGTGGGTTGCCATGAAGGACAAAAGGGTTACCCTTTTAGAAATCGCTACAGAAGCTGGATGTTCCAAATCTGTGACTTCTAGAATGTTGCACTTTTACAAAATCATTAACTCATTCAATTACACAACAATTACACAAATACAAAAGAAAGACAAATACACCGGACAACAGAATACTGCAGAGAATGGTCAGTTGGTTCAGCACTACAGCTGGAATCCCAGCATACAGTCTCTTGATATTTAAGAGAATTTGGATCTCATCAGCAGAAAGAATCAAAAGGCCATACTAAACTTTGCTAAGAAAAATGTTGTGTGAACAGAGAAATGCTCAGAAGTTCATTTTAGCGATTAAAAGGCATCTATTTTACCCCTTTTACAAGATGTAAGATAAGCCTTTGCTGTCTCCAGAATGTGTCTGTAAAGTTTCAGCTCAAAATACCCGTCAGATTATTTATTATAGCCTCCAGGATCTGCCCATTTTGGTGTCTGAATACAGTGTGGCTGTTTTTGTAGCCTGTGATTTTAAATGCAAATGAGCTGCATCTCACCGCCCACCGGTTTCACATGTGTGCCTGCTTCTCATCATGTATTACGTCAGATAAACAGCAGTCAGTGACAGAGACAGACACGGATGAAGCTAAAATACAGCTCATTAGTCAAAAATACCAAGTACGTTTATTTCAATTGTGGTGGAGTTTATTCAAGCCTTTCTGAAACGATGAGTCTCACACGTTTTAGAAGTTTAAAATATATATGTGCACACACACATATACAGTATGTGCACGTTTACTGACACCATGCAGCCGTGGTGATTATAGCAGTTAAGAGGTAAACAGTGATTTTACTGTCTTTATTCCAAACATGCTCTTCTAAAAAGTTTTAAACTTCTAAAACGTATAAAAATAAAGAGGTGTAAAAAATATTTTAAGCCCAGTTTCTTTGCAAAAACATGTTCTGTGGACTTGTGTATACATATTATTATAGAAACATGGTGACTATCAATCAATTTGGTGGTCGGGGAAAACTGCATTCCTACGTCACGTTGCAGTGGGCCTCAAAATCACTAGGAATTGGATCTTTTTCTATTGTCAGGAATTTAAAAAAATAGACTTGTTAGGTTTATATAACTCCAATATGACTGTGGACACACTATACAAACAGACAGTTCTGTCCAAACAGCTTACAAAAGTTTATTTTCATCATAGGTGCCCTTTAAAACAAGTTTTATGTTTAAAAAGGTTTTAATTAATTTGGATCCAATGTGAAATGTTTTGTTGGTCAGCAAACTGGTGAAAAACTGAACTCAAAGTGTATGCAGCAGTCAGTGAAAGGTCGTGGAAGAAGTATGATGATTTGATGTTTTCTGCAGAAGGAGTTGAGTATCATATACATCTGTCACACAGAAAAATAAGTAAAGCAGTTTTTGAAGCTGAAAATATTGAAATAAAAAAATTGTTCTGATCTAAACCTGATTGAAAATCTCCAGGAAAACTTTGGCAACAAAGTTATGGCTAAGAAATACACTACAGCCGATGAACTGTGGAAGAGACTGAGGAAAAGCTGATGAAGATCACAACAGAGCAGTGTGGGAGACTAGTGGTGTGCTGTGACTGCAGATGTGCTGAAGACATCTAAAGCAAGTGCCTTAGTGAAAATATTTCAGGATTCTTAAGACAATTTAAGTCAAATTAAAAGTATTATGCACAGTTAAGACAAAAAAAACATGCCTGCATATGAACAGATGATATTTAGGACCATGCATAAAACACCTGCCATGTCGCATTTGAAAATCATATGAATCGTGTGGCTTTTGAAGATGATACCAATTAAGAAGCACATCCTTTGCACACTTTATTTGGCTCATCAACTTTTTCTTTGAAAAAAAAAACCATCTGCATACAAAGTGAATGAATCATTTTATACATAACCTCTGATGAGACTGATTTACTGAATAGAGAAACCTCTTGTCATACAATGCATGAATGTGAATCCGAATTTAATATTCACAGTGCTCAGTCCGCCTCTCATCAAACAGTTTAAAGTCAAACTCAAGGGAGCTAAAAAGGGCATTACAAGAACAATCGCATGTGCTTTTAAAGGACTCTGTGAGGACAGTTTATCATAACAGAAGAGACTTACTCTATTTATACTTCATCTATCAACTTATTCTTGATGAAGAGCCTTCCATGAGAGCAACAAGCAGCTGTCGGCCGTGTGAAAGGCTTTCTTGGATTGTGTCTGGTTTGAGTCAGTTCTCTGGGCAGAGACCCAGGGAGAGGCAGTCTTGTCTGCACAGGCATGTGGGACGGAGCTGAGTGGGCTTTCAGTCACGGCGCATTGTCACAGTGATTCACCCTTGCAGCTCAGCCAAGCACAGCACTATCTCCTTTCCACAGCGCCACATTCAGCACCACGGACAGGGACAGTCACAGTAAAACACAAGGCGACAGAAAGACGTTACAATGGCCTGCCAAATCAGGAGCAAGTGTGACATTCTTATGAAAGAAACTCCAAAGCAGAGCGTCTTCCAGAGGGTGTCCTATTCTCATCACAGCAACAAATACACAAAAAACAGGCTTTGTGACAACAGCTGGTCCTGTCTGCGGGTTGGCAGATATACAGATGTAGAGTTTCAGCTTTTATATTCCAGTGGCAGATCGGCTTATATGGTTTTAAAGGGCACAGATGGCTTTTTGGTAATTTTTTGACTGGAGAAACTTTCATAAAGTGTTTGCGCTTTATGCACCAGTGGTGTCACCAACTGGTAAATATTGTCAAATTTCAAGAGCTGGAGCCAATTGTGTATTTTATTGCATTTTGTTGTTGAATTATGCAGGGATCAAACTGACCCTAAACAGAAGCAAGAGTAGGATTAAATGTGCATATCTACTTTGGGAAACCATATTGAGCAAAATATAGAAAATTGTTAATCCTGTTTTGATTGTTTATTTGTATGACAATGCTTTTTTGAGGCCTGAAAGTACAACTTTTGAAAATTATACTGTCGTTATTTTCATTGAAAACCAGTATTTGCAGTCAAAAAGCAGGATTGAACGACCTATACCTTCACTTCAGCATTTTTGGGGCATTTTATGTACATAGAATCATAAAGAAAAAGCTACTATAAAGTTTATAGCTTTAACAAACATGAACTGCATTTAATTATTATAAGATGAAGATGATACAGTGTTACTTTACATTTTGATTATTTAATTTCTGTTCTTGAATACTGTTAGATGCTCCTGAGGAAGTTTATTTAATTTGTTCCTTTGGTCTATTGTATTTAGAAATGCTTGTAATCTGTTTTTATAGAGATGCACTGCCATACACAATCATTCCAGTCAGTCAAAAATTATTAATTCTTTCCAAATAGAGCTATTCAAGACATTTCTTTCTTTCTGTTGTTGTTGTTGTTGTTGTATTGTGCAGGCCTAAGTATTATCTATTTTATTTTATTCCATTGATGGCTAAACTGAGGTTTCAGCAAACACTATTCCAGTGCTAACTTTCACACGATTCATCAGAAATCATTCCGATATACTAATTTAATAGTTAAAAAACATTATCAAGGGCAGCACGGTGGCACAGTGGGTAGCGCTGTCGCCTCACAGCAAGAAGGTTGCTGGTTCAAGCCTCGGCTGGGTCAGTTGTCATTTCTGTGTGAAGTTTGCACGTCCCCCCCCCCCCTGTTCAAAGACCAAAGACATGCGCTATAGGTGAATTGGATAAGCTAAATTGTTTGTAGTCTGTGAATGTGAATGGAAGTGTATGGGTGTTTCCCAGTGATGGGTTGCAACTGGAAGGGCATCTGCATGCGTAAAATATATGCTGATTAAGTTGGCGGTTCATTCCACTGTGGCGACCCCAGATTAATGAAGGGACTAAGCTGAACAGAAAATGAATGAATGAAAACATTATCAGTATCGACATAAAAAAGTTTTGCTGTTAGATATAGAAAAAGGCAACAGTTAAATAAACTAGAAGACATAAAAGAAAATATGAGATGAGTAAAGAGAATATGAAATATCAAGGTGAATATCAAATGAGCAAAGTATTTTCTTATCAAATGTGTCAAATTATGTTTGGAAAAACAATATTCAGATATTTATTTTCATGACGAAGAAAAGCTGTGAAATTACCCAAGTGTATAAAATGTCAATCTCATCACAAAATTGTTTATATTTCCATTAACTGTAAAAATAAATGAAAAGTAAATATAAATCAGACATTGCAGTGAACACTGTTAGTGAACAAATTAAACTATTAAGTGTCAAACTGCACTTTAAAATCCCATAAGAATTCAAATTTGACCCTATGTTATTTCAAAACTCACTGCTATTGAGTGAGTCTTGCATTAAAATGATTAGTTCAGAGTGCTGATTCATTCATGAATAAAGCAAATACCCATCTGATTAATGCATAATGACTCTCACTCTCAGGACCCTATCGTAAACCCTGCACAATAAGGCTCAAGACATGTTTGGTGTGATTTGTTGCTATTTTCAGACCAGCGCAACCCTAATTTTCACGTTTTGCACCCCATTGTTTAAATAGCAAATCCATTCGCGCCACTTTGTGGACTCATGGGTGTTCTGGTCTGAAAAGGAAGTGGGTTAAGGCACATTGTTGACGCATTGCTATTTTGAGGAACTGAAATAGACCGCACCATTGACCAACTAAAAGCTGGTCCAAAGTCCAGCGCAGAGCGCGTTAGCGCCTATGCAGGTTCAAAATGCGTACACATTGCTTAATACACACAGGATGTACAGCAATACACAAATATCTTTACATATGAAAAAAATTTAATGATTAAAATATTACAAAAATTATTATTTTTACATAAATATAAAAACCACTGCCTCCATGCCTTATTCACCTCTGGGGGCTTTTTTCAGTTTATTTATCACAATTTGCATTTGTATAATGTTATTATTAGTAGTAGTAATATTTTTAATATGCATATTTATATTTGTTTTAATAAAAACAAGTTTGTCCACCTGTCAAGTTTTGGAGACATTTGTATCACCATATGGGGCATAAGAATAGGATGCGTGTTTGGAGATAACTTCAACATGATTTTTTTGACCACACTTCCTTATTATTGTTCATTTATTTGTTTGCTGGAAATTAGAACTGAATTTAGAAATAGTTTTGAAAAAATAATTTTGCTTAAACTAAATTAAATATGTAGGCTAATGGATGTCTTCAGTGGAGTGCGTACAACCCCATTTCCATGTCCACGAAAGTATGAGTAAAGTAAAGAGCAAAAGTAAAGTAAAGAGAAAGTAAAGAGGCCGAATAGAGGAGGCTCGTTCTTTATCCTGGCGCTGCAGATGGTCTGTATAACCGTTTTCTCACTAGTAAAGCATTCAGTTTTAGCAAATGCACTGTGGCGCAATGCACCTGACTCTTAAAAGGAATGTGAGATGAGACTCTAATTGGTTTAATGCATGTTATGTTCAAAACACACCCATAACTCATTAAGAGAATAAGCACAACCCTGTTAGACCATGCAATGCATGCATTGAGCCCTTCTGTCCTATAATATTTAAGCTACTTGTCTAGTTGGTTAAGTTAAAATATATTCCACTTTTGCCTATTCAAAAATTTACGTGTCAAATTAAAGTGTCAATGCTAAGCCCTAGTATATGAAATGAAAGTGGGAGTGACAGGTGTTACACGTCACTGCTGAAATCCCCCCACAATAACGTTTGCAATTTAGTCATGTCATGGGTTTAAGTGGGGTGATTTTATTTTAAGTTGTCAGAACATCAAAAATATTACAAGCATCATTTTTTCCCCATCCTTCTGAATTAAGCCTAGTCATACTTTTTCTCGGTTTGAAAAGCTCCTCCAATGTTAAGCATATGCTCCTCGTGGACCCATTTAAGTGTCTGTTCACATCAAGTCAACAGTATCACCAGAACACACCGCTCATTTCACACTCAAACACTCACTCATGTTAGCACTACACGTCTGTTGTTAAGATCAAACATGCACGCATTTCCCCCTGGATTTTTTTTTAGGACGGAATCCTACTTTGATCCCCGATTTCCTTCTGTCAGCAGATTCTCCCCATCTCTCGTTCTCTCGCTCTCAGCCAAGTCACACAGAGAAACAGACAGCATTGCATGATCGCAACAAGATTAGCGCTTTGCTGGAGCAGAATCAAGCTTGTGTGAAATTGTCTACAGACCAAACGATTCCAAAGAGGATGTTCTCCTAACCACTTTTTCTGAGCACGAGATTGCAAGCAAACAAATAAATGATATGCACGCAAAGAACAAATGTTGATGCTTCTGATAGCTTTGGGTCATCCGCGCTTTTCCAGGCTTAAAATTATTTTCTATAGGTTTTCTGTCAGTTTCGGATGTGACTAAACACTTGTGCTCACTGATTAGATCATAAGCGTGCAGGAACTGGGAACTAATGATAAATTATGAGTTGCTGGAAGAAACAGATTTGTCATAATTTTGTATTATTATGATGGATAAACCCTTTTGGGATCTGTACTGTTGTAATGCATGACTGATAAATGAACATTACTCATTTTTGCTTATACTACAATACATTATAAACCATTTTCAACTAAAATAAGGCACTTCATATTAACTGTCATTTACTACTAAATGCTAACATTTAAATGAATACTATATATATATATATATATATATATATATATATATATATATATATATATATATATATATATATATATATATATATATATATATATCCCTGTATTTCACTGTAATAAAAAATAGCAGATGTGCAATTGTACAAAAATAAAAATATATATAAAAATTGTATCCTCACATTTTTTTTTACTAAAAAGTAAATAAACATATACATACATTACCTGACAAAATTCTTGTCGCCTATCCAAGACTTAGGAACAATAAAAAATAACTTGACTTCTAGTTGATCATTTGGTATCAGAAGTGGCTTATATGGAAGGCAAAGGCCTCTAGATTACGCTTATTTTACCAAAATAAATTATGATCATGCCTTGATTTTTAATTATTTAATTATGACAGTAAGGCCTGACTTTGCTTAGACAAAAGTCTTGTCACTTAATAGAAAAAATGGACAGTATAGAATATAAAGTCATGGTTCAGTGGAAAAAGAATGAATATTGTGTATGACTCTCATGAGCTTGGAGGACTGCATCCATACATCTCTCCAATGACTCAAATAAATTACTAATAAAGTCATCTGGAATGGCAAAGAAAGTCTTCTTGCAGGACTCCCAGAGTTCATCAAGATTCTTTGCATTCATCTTCAATGCCTCCTCCATCTTACCCCAGACATGCTCAATAATGTTCAATCTCTGGTGACTGGGCTGGCCAGTCCTGGAGCACCTTGACCTTCTTTGCTTTCAGGAACTTTGATGTGGAGGCTGAAGTATGAGAAGGAGAGCTATTCTGCTGAGGAATTTGCCATCTCCTGTCGTTTGTAATGTGATGGGCAGCACAAATGTCTTGATACTTCGGCTGTTGATGTTGCCATCCACCCTAAAGATCTCTCACACGCCCTCATACTGAATGTAACCCCATGATTTTTCCTTCACCAAACTTGACTGATTTCTGTGAGACTCTTGGGTCCATGTGGGTTCCAATGAGTCTCCTGCAGTATTTGTGATGATTGGGATGCAGTTCAACAGATGATTCATCGGAAAAATCAACCTTCTGCCACTTTTCCAAATGATCAACTAGAAGTCAAGTTATTATTTGTTGCTCTTACAACTAGGATCGATGACAAGACTTTTGTCAGGTAGTGTATAGTATTAATAATTATATCATAATAAAATGTTCTAAAAACAGTATAGCAGTATTTTTACAGCAGCTTATAATTTATTGTTATTTCTCCATCAATCAATAAAAATAACTACAGAAAACTATTGCAGAAAAACATATACATGTATACTTAGATTTCCTTTCCATTATGATTATGCATCACCTTGGCTCTCACAAGTGCCAAGTGTGCAGTAGTACGAACAGGAAAAATAGTAAAAGAGTAGCTAAAGGATTTTGGACATGTTTCAGTCACAATACAATCATGGCACAGGAGATGAATATATCATATCTAGGAACTCTGTTGGAGGGAAATGTGTTTTATGGTGAGAGGCTGTTGTCGTGTAAAGGTCCATCAGTTCTTACAGGCTCTTCCCAGAACTACAACTACACAGATGGCGGCTGAGAAATGATCTCAGATGGCCATATGAAGACGCACACACCTAACAGAGCAGAACGAAAAGACAAAACAAAACGCTTCTGGCACGCAAGACACGCCAGTCAGCCTTTTTTTAACAGTGTGATTAACTGCCATATGAGTTCTGCTTCATCACACATGTAATTAGGAGTCAGACAGTAAATCAACCACAGTGTGTCTGAAATTTGTTGTCTGTGTTTTTTCCATCCACAAACAATAGCTGCTTATGAAGAATGTAATATTTATTTAGAGCAAATACACTGTAAAAACGTATAGTAATTTAATAATTAGTTGAACTTACTAGTAAAAACTCAGTAAATCGGTTGCTTTTAAAGTGATTAGTTGACCTAAATGTATTAATAAATGGAATTTGTGCATGATTATAAAATTAAGCCAAATTAAATGAATAGTTCACCAAAAAATCTAATAAAAAATTGTCATAATTTAATCAGCCTTTACTTGCTTTAATCCCTTTGAGTTTCTTTCTTCTTTTATTTAAAAAAAAGTACAATATCTAAAGGAAGATATTTAGAAAAAATGTCAGAAACCTGAAACCATTGACTTTCATAGTATTTGTTTTTCCTACTCCGGAAGTCAATGATTACAGGTTTTCAGCTTTTTCAAAATATCTTCTTTTGAGTTCAACAGAAGAATTAAATTCATAAAGGTTTAGGCTGAGTAAATAGTGAGTACATTTTCATTTTTGAGTGAACTATCCCTTTAACAGTTCCAAGTCACAACAGGTTTACTCACTTTGTTTTAAAGAGCGCCTATTTTGAGTTTTTAAAAATTACCTTTCATGCAGTGTGTAACACAGCACTAAATCTGAAAGTGAAACTATTGATTCTTTAACGAAACAATCGACTCAGAGTCAAGTCGTGTTGGGGTTCAGATCTTTTGCTTGAACACGTCAACGTCGATAAGGTACATCATCAAATATATAGTGCCGGATCCGGTAAAACGTGAACGTGCCTTTCCCTTCAGACAACACTAGCGGAACACAGGCGATCAAGGGACTGATCATGACACGAAGATGGCAATCACTGACAGATGGAGATTCAGCTGCGGGGAACACATGGTTAAAGTTAATTTTCACAACAATACCACAGTATAGCAAACCTAGTGCTGTGTTTCTTCCTGTCATTTTTCTGATGATTGATACAATAACCTACGCTGCAACGCGAAATTTGCCAGCCGTTTGCTATTAAAGGAGAAGCAGAGACTATTATGTATGGGACTTTGTCAGTAACTGTCACAGTTCATATGGACCAGTTTCGTCTTCCTCTGGACCATAACATGTAATTGCAATTAAAATAGTTGCCTCGTTTTGTGTAGTTTGCAAAATTTGTGTTTAATTGTGTGTTGTAAATTGTAATCGCTCCATGCGGCTTGTAATCCCTTATCTTTTATAGATCAGTGCTTGTACTTTATCTATCAGGGTAAATCTGTATGGAGCTGTTCACATATTGCGTCGGTTGAAAACGCGACGCGTGCTTCTTGCATTGCTTTATCGCATTCCTGCATTAGGCTCTCACATATTTTCTGCTACTTTATACTGTAGCCGTGGTGGGCATTTCTCTCTGTCTCGCGCTGAACACAGTCGATCAATCACAACAGACTGGATCATTGGACCAATCACAGCAGATTAGCCTCACGCAAAGGAGGGTTTGGGAACAAATGAATCGCTGAACGAATCATGTGGGAGTCGTTGGGATAACTAGGTAAAAATAAATGCACATTATAAGACAATGAAAGTGTTTTTTGACCTTGCATGCATATCAAACTGTTGCTGGAGAAACCAAAACCAAAATATGACCGTTTATAATGCAAAATAGGGGCTCTTTAAGTAAAGTCAACTATTCACATTTTTAAGTAAAGTAAGTTTCTGTGAAGATTTCTGTGCATTAATAGTGTAATGTATATTTGCAAAGGCCACCGCAACTGAACAAAGCAGTAACATGCTAATCAATGAGTTTGATCAACTTTCATTATAACTATAAATATATCTAATAACCGTTCAGAAATGCCCAGATTGAGTAGAAGTTGTAACATAAACCACATTCAGACTACACTTTTTTTTTATTGTCGATTAGAACAGTCAGTCTATCAGATTATGCAATTTTGTCTATATAAAATATTGATATTCTGTGGGTACCAAATATGCCAGACTACACATTGCTTCACGATCAATTATCACGTGACGTCTATAATGCACATTCTGCCATCAGAAAGCAACATAAAGTACATATGTCTCTGTAATCGTCTATGGAGTGTTTTCCCATATACGTGTGTGTGTGTGTGTGTGTGTGTGTGTGTGTGTGTTTTCTGAACAAAATCAGTAGATAAGTAGATTCATTCTGTGCCAGCATGAGCTGCTTTTGAAGCTACAGGAGCAGTTTCCCAGCAATGGCAGTAAACAAAGCAACCCTGAATGCACTCACTCAAAACCAATAGATGACAAGCCTGAAATGATAAGCTGAAAAGGTGAAATGGCTAATGCTAACGCCAGTAAGTGAGGAAGGAGAACAGAAGCCATTTTGTTTTAATAGAAGTTAAAGTTAAATATAAATGTTTTCGATTAAGAGCTCAAATAATAAATATTTGTTTTGACCAATGAAAAATTCTAAGGTTGCTCACACAGGCCAGTGCATGCGTATTAAAAAGAAACTCAATATTTTAATGACCTGGCTCTCGGCACTAGAGCCAGGTGCATCATGGGAGTTAGTTTATGTGTTATATTAGTTAAAATACATGGGTTGTTTTGTTATAAACTTTGTGTGTTTATGTTTAAGTTGGCTTCTGTGATTTAAGCCCAATATTTCATTTATTTATAAAATATTGGTCATCACCATCAACAAGGGTAGTGTGTAAAGGAAGCACCCCAGTGGTGTGGTCCTGTTAAGAGCTGTTCATGTTCTGAGCTCAGAATAAAAAGGTTAACTGACAGTGCTGTCTCCTATCTGTTTATTCTGCCAGATTACTGACAACAGAGACACTCAGGGTTGTGTGGTATATGGGACACGAGTGTTTTCCTTGCTAACATGCTGATAAATGTAAAGTTATGCACCATAAAGATGAATTAAACAGTTTAGTTTGGTTATAGTAGCTCCAGTTGCCAATGTACAGCAATCATTACAATATACTTTGTACTTTCAAAATATTAAAGCAAATGATTTATTTTTCATTGGCTCAAGTGATCAAACTTGGATGTAAAACCATTACCCTATTTTTTTTTTTTAATTGGATGAATGAACATTATATGGGAATTGTTGTTTTGATTAAAGCTATATCTTCTTGTTTGGAACAAAAAGAGAATTTAAATTAATTGACTTTCTTCAACAAGACAAATATGCTTTGTACCAAGTTATATAAAACTGTTCTCATGGAGATGGCAAATTATTTATTTTTCATTGGGTTAAGTGATAAAGATGTGAACTATTACCCTAAATCTTTTTAATCGGATGAATGAAAGCTCCAGTGCACTACATGGAATAAACAGCTGTTGTGAGGAAATAATTTGTTATTTAATCAATCGAAAGCCTGTTCGCTAATCTTCAACATGCTTTACACTAAACACCATGCTCGTGGTGAGTCAAATGTATATTTTATCTGTGAAAGCTGACCAGTGACGATTACACTTTTTTAAAAAGTGAGTAACACACAGATTTCCATCTCCATATAGTTTAGAAAATCTCTGACTCACAAACACATTAATTCAAATTAAAATGACAACCACACTTTCAGAAGATGGTTACCTTCAAACATACATTCTTATAAAATTATTCGCTCTGTATTTTGAATGAGAACATAATGGGCGATTTGTTATTTTACATGGTAATTCAAGTACTCACTAACTTGGACGCAGAAGTGCCTTGGGTATCGATTGCTAATATTTATCTTTTTAATCCGTCATGATGACCTGTTATACAAGCAAAACTTCACAAAGCTTTTTTCCATTTCATGGAAGTAGCACAGTCCTCTCTCTTTTGTTTGCCATTTTAAAAGCTGAGTACAGAAAAGATTAACTGCTGCTACTGACCAATGTCATCATGTGATGGAACCTGCTGTGGACTATCAGTAAACAAATTACTTTCTGTGTCGATGTTATGAAGCATCACAAACATGGCATTGGTTGTCATGCACTATAGCACACAATTCGAGAAGAAACAATTGAATCTTGTCCGATGCACATTTTTTATTTACGAATCCCCACGACACTCTACGTCAAATAGTGGCAAAATCTAAAAAAATCTTTACCCTGCATTGTTTGACTCTGATGTTTCTGGAGTGTCAGAATAGTTGTTTCAGAACAGCAGCTCATTTAAAGGAACATGCAGAAATAACGGTGTTTATTCGCATCTAAATACGGTAAATTTGTCAAGCTATATAAATGATCTGTGAGCTATTTTAAGCTGAAACTTTACAGACACACTCTGGGATACCAGAGATTTATTTGACACCTTATAAAAAGGGGCATAATATCTCACCTTTAATGCATATTGAAAGATGTATGAAAGTAATAAGACATCCACTGCAGGTATTTTGTCAGTATCAACTCTTACATCACAGACCATAAGATGTGTTAAAAAGGAACTGAATTTCTCAAGTCGCCGGCCTTGCAGCCTGAGACTTTTATACATTTTTAAAGATGTGTAGGAAGGGTGATAATTTGTTCACAGTGTGTGTTCACAAAGGTATCTGTTTTACCAACTAGAGCCAATAATTATGTCATTATCACTAATAGCACCATTCAGAACTTGGATAGCAGTTTCAATTTGGGCTGAGACATGTCTCGCTTCTGCTTCCGCCTTTTCCCATCTGCAGGTACAAGCATGCCAATGGAACATAGCTATTTCTAAAGTTGGCTAAATGAAGGAGACACAGGAAAGTGCCATATTTTGATGCTCAGCGCAGTCCTGTCTGGATTACTAGCTGAAAGTGAATCATGTCACTGTCACAAAATAAGAAACCCTTTATATTTGTACATAACTTCCGGAGTAGCTTCAGTGTTCACAGTGTATACATTTTTTAGATCAAATAAATGTCATATTAGCATGAAATATAAATATTCTTACACGATTACGCTACATACTTTGAGTAATATAATGTATACTTTATATAAATCAGCCTTTTTGCTTTCTAGACCAAATGATTCACTGACAAATGCATTCTAGGTATGTAAAAGTGTATGCTTATTTTCCCCTTTTAATCTGGTGACTCAATGAGTTCAGTATATGAGCAATTCCAGCGTTATGGATGTGACATTTGCAGTAAAAACTCAAAACATAAATTCACATAGAAAGTATACAATAACATTATATTGACACATCTGTTTATATTTTCCAAAACAACTGACCACAGAGTTATGAGAGCAGAAAAATATCAATCTTTAAACATTTTTTATACTTTCAATGAGAAAAACAAGCATGCGTTATGGATGTGACAAAAAAAAGTCTGTGAGTTTTCAGTCTACAACATACTTTGTAGAAATTCTGTCAATTAAACTGCACAACCCAAAAGAAACAATGCTAATCAAACAGATACGAGTCGGCTCACTAAAGAACAAACATGATTGATTTTATTTTATTTAATATTTTTTGCATTTATGAGGAAAAAGTGTCGTTATGGATGTGACACTTTTCCGTTATGGATGTGACACCTGTGAAATTGCCACTTGTGTGATTTTGGCAAATTAAATATAATAGTTTTAAACACTGACAGATACATTTATAAGTATTTTTAAAGTACTGTAAAATACTTGCTTACACAAAAAATGTAGAAACGGTTTCCCTATTTTGGTGAAAACTTAATTTTTTGCATGGCAAGGTTGACATTTGCATGGAATTGCTCATATATTAATTTCATAATAATAAAACTTTGCGTCACAACAATTGACATAAAAATGTACATTTCCTGATTATTTCTCACCCTCAGGCCTTTCAAATAGTACATAAAGCCTATTTATTTCTTCAGCTAAAGAGATATAAAGGCTTTGTAGGAAAACCCATCCCCATTGTTAGTGCCTTTGGACAGAAGCACCTGCTATATGACTAAAGGTAAAGGTAAAACATTACAGGATTTTATCTACTCTCTGCAAGTGAATGGGGATCAACGCAAATCATTTTTAAATGCCCTAAAATCCACATTTTTGTGAAGTCCAAACAACCTCAGTTGATAAATGTGGGCCTTTTAGTGAAACAATTATAAAATAAAATAAATAAAATAAAATAAAATACTTGTTTCTTAACTAGAATTGGGAGGGGAACTTTTTTTTTAGCATGAAGATTAGATTAGATTAGATTAGATTAGATTAGATTAGATTAAATTAGATTAGATTAGATTAGATGTCTTTATTGTCCACACAAATTGTTTTTGCCCTCACAAAAAGTTACTAAAAACATCCCCAAACATCTCAAATACAAAGCACAAACACAAAGATTCTTACACCACAGATTACCAACACACAACCCTGGCTATGACCACAAACAAATTCACAGTGTCACAGAATAACATATAAACTACTTCATGGTCATTTGTTCAGTAATAGCAGACGGTATAAAAGATTTCTTAAAAAGATTTGTTTTTGCTGTGGGTGTCCTGTATCGTCTACCAGAAGGAAGCTTTTCAACTTCATATTAAAGAGAATGAATGGAGTCCTGAACTATCTGGGAGGCTTTCCGACTGGTCTGGTTTATATATAGTTCCACAAGCTGCTTCTGGGGGTCCAATATGATCTCACTAGCTGTGTTAACAATCTTTGTGAGTTTGCAAGAATATGCAAACATTGACTGTGATTTATATGCCTAAAGTATCAAAAACACCTTTTCCTGTGTCATCATTCAGCTAGGAATTATGAATGTGTAAATT
The DNA here is from genome assembly GCA_903798195.1 of Danio kyathit. Classification (NCBI taxonomy): domain Eukaryota; kingdom Metazoa; phylum Chordata; class Actinopteri; order Cypriniformes; family Danionidae; genus Danio; species Danio kyathit. Next base: position 34,216,925 of record LR812539.1, read on the forward strand.
ATATTAATATTTTTCACTCAAATGTACAATATTTGAGGAAAGAAGTTGAGTAGTTACTTGATATTATTGTCAGCCATTTCAACAGTTCTGTCATGAAATAATTGTAATATATTAATGTTCTGTTAATCAATGTTAAACTTACATCTTACACTGGAATTTGCAGTGTTCTTTTACTTTAATTTGATTGGTGCTCAAACATTTTTACACACACAAGCACAGCCCAGTCTAAAAATGTAACCTTTAAACTATTTTATCAACAACCGGGAACCACATAATACATTTAAATAATCTCAGATATTGGGGTGGATAAAGTATTCATTTATATATGGAAGGGATCTGCTGCTGTCACTTTCTATGGTGGTTACAGCCCTGACACACACACACAAAGTTAGTTTGGCAAACTTCAGGCTTTAGAGATTTAAACGCAAAATGGACAAAGTCGCCATAGTGATGAATCAGCTCTTTTTGTCTAGTAAATCTTAATGAGTTGTTTATACAGCTCTCCAGTCACTAATATAGTGCAAATGTTTTCTTGTGACCACACGTGTAATGAGAGTTTCTGTAATAATAATCACCCAGCTGAGCTGTTTACCATCCTTCATTATGAATATCACACCATGAGTCTTTTCATCTTCATCAATGTCGACCCATGAGAGACAGTCAGGAGTCCCTTTTTGAGGAAACAGAACCAGGAGATGAGATCTCTGATCTTAACAAGTCAAGTAATTAAAAATAACTGTTGGGAATTTTCAGAATAAAAATGTATAATGAGAACCTGAACTTTTTTTTGTTTAAACTAAAACTGATCAGTTTTACATCTAATAATGATTATGTTCATTTTTACGGGTCATCTCTCAATATCTACAACCCAGGCAAGTTGGAAATAAATGTCTTTGCAAAACGTAAAATAGGTTGCTTGCACACATCAGATTAAAATAAAAATACACTGACGGTCGCTGTCTACTTTTTTGCAAATCTGAAATATGTTACTTAAGGTAGATTTATTTGTACGTTATAGATACACTTGCATTCCACAAAAAGGCAGGGCTTGATGTACAGATCAGCGATCCACTGACCTGAGCTCTTCCTTAAACCCAACCAATAGCATTTCAAAAGCTAACATAAGAGATTAGTGCACTGCAGCAATAGTTTTACCTTGATTTTACATTGTTTTTATCTGTTTTATGCAACTCTTCTTCACCAGTCTTGACCCCAAACACTTGACGCCAAGTACAACATTGGACTAAGTGAGCTAACATGCAAACTTGCAGGAACAAATGTCCATATGGAGAAAAATAGCTGAGGCAAACGTATTTGATTACATATTTATGTAATTCTGTAATTATAATTATGTAATTACGATGCTGTTAAGTGTTGTGTGCTATTTATTTGGTATTTTTGTATTATCTATCTATCTATCTATCTATCTATCTATCTATCTATCTATCTATCTATCTAAAAGTCTGTCTAATAGTTTAAAAAGTAAGAAATATTTTGTAACTTAACTTTATCTTTTTTTTTGTTTATTTTGTATTTTATCTGATTTTAGACTGTCCCAAAGCCACATTTCACACTGATTGGTCAATTGATCAAGTTTCTCAGCATTTCTCAGCTCAACATTGTCACCAATTGTCAGCTCCCCATACAGCCTCTCAAACATATTGGTTTTATGTGAATGAGTGGACAGGTTGATTGTCACGTAATTTTGTAGTAAATACCACACCACACTCACTACACAAAAGCCTTGTGGTCAAATTTTTAATTTGTATTTTCTGCCTTTATTTGTGTTAAACGGAGCGTCATCCACCATTAATAAGTTTATAATAATAAAATATACTACAAACATCAGGGTAGATTTCTGCAGGGCTCAAAAACCCTTTCAGTCTGTGTGGGAAAATATGAAAGGGGGAAATGTGAAAATATGAAAGCAACATGTAATGTATGCAATATTATAATTTTGCAAGGTTGATTCAGCTTATTTAAGCTTGACTCATGTGGATTTTTCTTTTTTTCATTTGTTTATGAAAACTTTGAGTGGTTGGATAAACAGCCTTTTAAACAGATCTGTCAGAACGGCTTATAAATACATCAATAAATGTGTGCTCTGAAGATTTATACATTTTTTTATGGGTTCGGAACAAAAAAAGACTGATTTTGTGCCCTTGATGCCCAGTACAAGTTCCAAATCAATACTTGGATATTTCAATTTCTAAGTGCTCCCTTCAAGTACATTAGATTGGATTAAAATACAGTATATGCAGTGCAAAAGCAGACATCTACATAGCTCTGTATTCATTAAGAAAAAAAAGTCTAAATAGTGACAATTTTTATTTCTCTGTGAACTGACCCTTTAATGCCATCAGACTGAATAAAGGAATAAATCGTGTCCTCTTCTCTTGGTGTATTTATCTATCAGAGGCTATTTTGTCAAATTACAACCCATATAGATCAATGTGTGCAACATTTCAGTTCTTTTCAGCAGAATACATAACACTTACAATGACTGAGGTATTTGAAGGGTTACAAACAAAGTAATAATCCATTAAAGCACTCTAATTTATTGGCAAACGATTCTGAACATAATGGAAGTCAGCCAGCTTATTCTCTGTCGTTATCTTTTTGTTTATGATGGCTGTTTATCCACAAACACAAAAAAATAAACAAATTAAATAAATAATAATCCCCTCCAAAATGACCGTCTAGCTCTCACAAACACCTTGTTTCTTTATTAATATGCAAAATTCAAATATACGGATCTGACTTGCAAATGCTGCCATTTACATTCCCTAGTGTGACCAACATCACAGTCCTCTTTAAACAGCAAGTGCGACTACAAAGGAAGCTTCAATTACAAAAATATTCAAAGGTAAAAATGAAGCGAGAATAGTGTGAAGGTCGTTATCATGTTCTGCTTGATTTAATCTAATATCTCCCTTTAGCGCAGTGCCAAACAGCAGGCAAACATTCATTTTAAACTCAAGCCATAAAACAGATTACATTTTAAAATGAGAGTTTCTGTTGTTATTCTGTTTTGAGGAAAATACAAATATCTGACTCCAGTGAATATTTTATTATTACATATTGAATATAACACTGAGTTATTAAAGGTCATCTTAAATGGTCAATGATTGTAATTTTTTTCTTCATTCAATCTACACTCTCAGAAAAACAGGTACACTCGGTGGTACAAATAACGTTCCTCAAGGAACAGTTTTGTACCTTTGTAAAAGTTGTACCTTATTTGGTACAGAAAAGACCTCTTATGATACTGTTCTGTACATTTTATGGTACAATTGAAATGAAGGTACACAGTTGTTCTCATAAAAAAGGTACATAAGTGTTGGACAACTCTTTCTTTATTACAATATTTATGAAAATAAATATAACTGGAAAGGCAAAGTGATTTTATGAATAATTTCCATATTAAAACATGAATCATTTAAAGCATATGTTTAAAGAAACTCATGAAGATTAATTATTAAGTTCTATAAAACAAAACAACTGGTAAAACAAAACTATAGGTATTGTAACCAAAACACTTAAGGCATTTTTAATAAACATTTGGTAAGCATTTTCTGATAAATATATTTTCATTATTGATATCCGCACCTTTTGGCGTTTGCTTTCCACTAAGCACGTGAGCTGGCAAAAGTCCTGCACATGCAAAGTGTTCATGCAGACATTTTAGTATTGTTAAACTAATCAAACATTGTGCATATCTTGTTACAATACTTTTGCATAATTCTATTTCTATTTTAAAATTAAGTCAATTAAATAAACTTTTAAGTGATTACAAAGGTATTGTGTGAAACCTGGAGAAAAACAATGTTTTATATTGTACACGGGAGAATGTATTTCTGTAACATTTTTGTGAAAAGTGTTGTGAAATGTTTAGCAAAAAATAGATCTTTTGATTTATGTTAAAGAATTTTTTATTCTTTATTGTAAATGGAAAAGGTGCATTTACACACAAATGAAACTTTTTAATAAACATTGTTTAATAAAGGTATTTGATGTTTTATATTTACTGAAAATAAATTGATGCATTTTGAATATAGCAAAATGCCTTTAAATAGTTCTTAAAAAACATATTTAACACTGTTGAGGAACAAGGTGTCTTATCACTGTAGTGGTACCTTTATGGATCAGATGTTTACCCTTGATGAAGGTACAATATTGTATCTGCAAGTTTTAAAAACTAAAAGGTACATTTTAGTTTCCCATGGTACAAATCATGTCCTTAAAGGTACAAACTGCAAAGCGACAAATTTGTTTCTTTGTCTTAAGGTACAACTCTGTTCCATAAAAAGGTACTGCTCCAGTGACAAGGGTTTGTACCTTCTTTGGTACAACATTGTGCCATTTTTTCTAAGCGTGTATATGACACTAAAGATTACAACACTTTTAGATTTGTCTTTATGAGTCTTCACTATAGGGATAATTAAATAGTCAAGTTCTGACTGATGTATTGGTAATGTCATAATTATTTTTATGTTATAACCAATACATGGTCCAAATTAAAATTTTTAGCACTAAAACAAATTATTTAAACAGATCTTAGTAATCAAAATATTAGCAGTACCAAGTATTATTACCAAAATATTACCAAGTATTAGGGCTGAGCAATTTGGCCCAAAATCAAAATCTAGATTAATTGAACATTTTAACTTCATTTCGATTAATGAACAATTATTTTATATATTTAATTTTTTGCCCTCATAGTTCACTGACAAGTTTTGTACATTAATTATGCTCACATATTACAAGTGAGAGATTTCTGAATGAAGGGTGCATTGCTTGATTTTAAAATAACTGTAGGAAACACATCTAATATCTGACATCAACCTTAAACAATGGAAAGTAAAACACACATTGTCTAAAACCAAAAGTCACTAAAATAAAATAAATAACTTTTGAAAAATTAGATCGATTATAGGTTCTGAATGTCGATTCAGATTACATTTCGATTAATTGCCCAACGCTATTGAGTATTGAAACTGCTAACACCAAATAAAATAAATATGGGAAACATTTTATGAATAAAATGAATGCACATGCACATGTCAGCAAATGTAATATAAATGTAGAAATAGGAGAAATGAAAACTATTGAAACAACAATAAAACATACTAAATCAACCAACACCAGCCACCAACCAGGTCCAACAATCATTTATGAAATATAAATATAGTGCAAAATTATTAGTCATCCTGTGAAATTCATTCATTCATTCATTTTCTTTTCGGCTTAGTCCCTTTATTAATCTGGGTTCGCCACAGCGGAATGAACCACCAACTTATCCAGCACGTGTTTTATGCAGCGGATGCCCTTCCAGTTGCAACACATCTCTAGGAAACATCCATACACACTCACACTATGGACAATTTAGCCTACCGAATTCTTGTCATGTCTTTGGACTGTGGGGGAAACCGGAGCACCCGGAGGAAACCCACGCAAACGCAGGGAGGACATGTAATCTCCACACAGAAACGCCAACTGATCCAGCCGAGGCTCGAACCAGCAACTTTCTTGCTGTGAGGCAACAGCACTACCTACTGCGCCACTGCGTCGCCGTGGTCCTGTGAAATTATGAATGTTAAAAATGTGAAATTAAGAAGAAAATAATTTTTCAACACGTTTAAACATAACTAAATTCTTATAAGTAATTTCTTTTGTCTTTGCCATGATGACAGTGCATAATATTTTACTAGTTATTTTGCAAGATACTAGTATTAAGTTTAAAGTGCAAAAAAGTTTAACTAGATTTTTTAGGTTAATTAGGCAAGTGTTTGGGCAGCAGTGGTTTGTTCTGTAGCGAATCGGGGGTGGGGGGAGGGGGGGGGAGGGGGAGGGAGATCACTTCTTGAAGGGGCTAAAAATATTTACCGTAAAGATGATTTTTAAAACATTTCAACTGCTGTTATTCCAGACAAAGTAAATGAAATAAGACTTTCTCCATATGAACAAAATAATTATAATAGTAAATAATGTTAAAAAAAATGGTAAACATCACTTGGAAAATATTTGAAAAAGACTCACAAATTTCTCAGGGGGCTAATATTTTTACCTTCAACTATATATAGACATCAAAGATCTAAATATAACATATATAAATAACAGAAGAATTTATAAAAGAAAACTGTGATAGACGTTACAATGGACATTACTTTATTTTGCATCGTTATTGGCCTTATTCTTCAATGCGAAAGTGCTCTCGTTTTTGCGATTGTTTTAGAACTTCCGATTCAGCTGCCTTTGGGAGAATTGACTAGAAATAATAAACAGCAGAAAATCGTCTAACTACTTTCTCTACAAACAAGTTTGTTGGCTATACATAAAGAGCAGAATAATACAATGAGAAAATATCAGTTTGCAACATCAAGCAGCATAACGAGCTGTTTCTAACGTCTAAAAATGATTGGAACTGAATGAGGCTGGAAGTGTCGAAGACTCTAATGGCTGCACCCGCTTGTACTCAAAGAATAAGGTCAATACAGTAGAATCTTTATTTACACATTTTATTTAAAGTACTACCAACAACTCACCACAGTTTAAATGGCACACAGCATATGACAGCACTAAACTGATTCATATTGTTTCTTTTCATCCGATGTCCATTCCTGTTTACATGAGTGACGGAGCTTCCAGTTCTGAGTCACCAGCGGTTTTTAACCTCTTGCTCCTCCACTTTTCCTGTTTGTACATGGTCTACTATGTGCTCTATATTCTCCACAGATCACGAATGCTCAGCTGACTAACAGGATTTCAGAGCCTGTCCAAAGCTGATGTGTGTGCATTTCTCCTTCAGGTGAAATGTAAGGATTCGTAATCGAGAAAGTGTCAGGGAAAGCATTTCTACAGCAAGAAAATGCCACACATGCAGAACACTGAGAGCCCAGTGGAGCTCTTAACGCTCCAACATGGGGGAAAAAAACATCTACGAAGTCGACCTGCTAGCCTTGCACTGTGTTTTGTCCAGTCTTGACTGGTAAAGTAAAAACAAGCTAAGGTAAAAGCAGTGCAACATCAAAGTGCCACACAACAACTCTTTGAGAAAATAGAGTCTACTTTTTATTTACAGAAGTAGGAGATTTTTATTCAAAATGCAGCTGAAAGTGAATAAATGATTGTTTACAGGGCTTTTCCTCAGGCAATTCAATTCACTTCTCAGTTTAGTTTAGCATTTTGTTTTCATCTTCCTTTTTGCTGTCTTAAGTTATTCTTACTTTGATATGATTTACTTTCATCTCATAAAATTTTTAAATATTATTTTTGCGTCACTGGGATTTTTTTTTATATTACCTTTTTTATTTTACTTTTAGTCAAAGTTTTAGCAATTTAGATAAGTCTATTTATTCATTTACATCAAATTAAGCTAAAAAGATGACAAATGCTTTGGGCAACTTAGCTAAAACATTAAAAAAAATTCATTATGTTTATTTAGTTTAGTTTTAGGTGTTCTCTGGTCCCATTTTTCAGTTTTTCAGACACAAGTGTTTCTGTTTATTTAATTTATCACATTATGGGACCTAGAGCTCCATCAGCAGAGTTTACAGTTTAGGAAAGTGACTTCAATGAATTTTTTTTGCAGGTGAAACTAATACATTTGGAGCTCAATTTTAATGATCTAGGTGCAAAGTCTAAAACGCACAGCGCAAAAGCATTAAGGATGTGTCCAAATCCACTTTTGCTATTTTAAGGATGGAAAAATACGGTCTGCGCCCTGGCACATGGTCTAACAGGGTTGTGCTTATTCTTTTAAAGTTCTGGGTGTGTTTTGAGCATAACGAGCATTAAACCAATCAAAGTCTCATCTCCAATTCCCTTTAAGAGTTACGTCATGGTACATTTGCTATTTATATGGCGGACTTTGTAAGTGGAAAAACTGAATGCTTTACTAGCGAGAAAACACAAAGCATCTGCAGTGTGAGGATAAAGAATGAGCCTCCTATTAGGCCTCTTTACTTTACTTTTACTCTTTACTTTAGTAAGGAACCGGTATAAACTCACTCCACTGAAGACATCCATCAGCCTACATATTTAATTTTGCTTGTTAAGCGCAAAGATTTGTTTCAAAACTACTTCTAAATCCAGTTCTAATTTCCAGCAAAAAAAGAAATGATCAATAATAATGAAGTGTGGTCAAAAAAGTTATATCCAAACACATGTACTATTTATGCCTCATATGGTGATCTTATACGAAGGGCCATATAGGTCTCCAAAACCTGACAGGTGAAAATTGCAACAAATCGCACCAAACACATCTTGCACCTTATTGCGCAGAGTGTACGATAGAGCCCTAGGTGTGTATGTGTGTGTGACAGACAACTTTTGAGGTAAAAAAAAAATACTCTGTAGTTGAACAAAGTGACATTTACTGACATTTTAGAGTATTTATTTACTTTTCATTTCAGTTCAGAAATGTTTTGGTTCCTGCGCCACTCATGTCAATAACTGTAAAAAAAACTGGGTTGTTTTACAGATTTATGTTTTAGAATGTGGAAAAACATTGGTCAGAGCAGTATGCTAGCATGCAATTTTGAATTCAGCACAAGTTCATTCATTCATAAAAAAAAAAAAAAAAAAAAAAAAAGTTCATTCATTCATTCATTTTCCTTTGGCTTAGTCCCTTATTTATTAGGGGTCGCCACAGTGGAATGAACCGCTAACTATTCCAGCATGCCCTTCCAGTCGCAACCCATTACTGGGAAACACCCATACACGCGCACACTCTCATACAGTACGGCCAATTTAGCTTATTCAATTCACCTGTACCGCATGTCTTTGGACTGTGGGGGAAACAGGAGCACAGGGAGGAAACCCACGTGAACACAGGGAGAACATGCAAACTCCACACAGAAATGACATATGACCCAGCTGGGACTTGAACCAGCAAGCTTCTTGCTCTGAGGCGACAGTCCTAACCACTTCAGCACAAGTTTCACAAACATAAAGGAAAAGTATTACATTTTCAACCACTTAAAGGAAGCTAAAGCCCATTAGCTCCTGAAGTGAGCTAAATATTAGAAATACATGAAGTGCTTTGACAGACTGGGCTTCTGGAACATGCAAATTGTACTCGATTAGCATTCAGAATAAGTATTTAAAAATTTCAAGCTTAAGAAGTTCAGCGGGTCCTCAGGCAGAAACTTCCTGGAGCCGAGTCAGCGCTTCATCCCTCACGTCAAGCCAATGCTAGAAAGTCAGAAATAGTGGAATCATAACAGGAAAGGGAACATCTGCTGACAGCATGACACATCTTCATCACCAGCCCTCAGAAAATCTGTCCACGGAGAAGTGAGAACTAAAAAGAGGACAGCGATGCTCTCGACAGCCAAAAAGATCACGCAAAAGAGATGGAAAGACGAAGTCCAAAAGCTGCCAAAAAGCATCCAAACGCTATATTTGACGGGGGGAAAAAAGACAAATAACCCAGGAGACGGCGTTCTGGCTTTCCACATTTTCTTTTAGAAGTGTTACAGCAGCACTCACAGATGGAGAGGAGCTCCCTGTGTTTTGTGTGTCAGGAGACATGGTGTCGCTCAGCTACATTTCCAGACATGACTGAATGAGTAATGGGTTCCTGTGCTGCCCGTTCCCTTAATCCATATTTAGCCTTACATTGGCAGGCTATACGCCACCGCGCTGTTCGCAAGCACAGTTAATGTTCAATTAAATCCATAGGGGCTTCACCAACAGCAAATGGAGTGTTAAATGCTGGTGACTAAAGAAAAGGGAATTTCATGTGCTAGCTTCGTATTCAGAGAAGCCCCATTAAAATTCAAGCAGATAATACTACACTACCTGACAAAAGTCTTGTCATCGATCCCAGTTGTAAAAGCATCAAATAATAACTTGACTTCTAGTTGATCATTTGGAAAAGTGGTGGATGGTCAATTTTTCAGATGAATCATCTGTTGAACTGCATCCCAATCATCACAAATACTGCAGAAGACCTATTGGAACCATGCAGCATGGACCCAAGATTCTTACAGAAATCAGTCAAGTTTGTTGAAGGAAAAATCATGGTTTGGGGTTACATTCAGTATGGGGGCGTGCAAGAGATCTGCAGAGTGGATGGCAACATCAACAGCCTGAGGTATCAAGACATTTGTGCTGCCCATTACATTACAAACCACAGGAGAGGGCAAATTCTTCAGCAGGATAGCGCCCCTTCTCATACTTCAGCCTCCACATCAAAGTTCCTGAAAGCAAAGAAGATCAAGGTGCACTAGGATTGGCTAGCCCAGTCACCAGATATGAACATTATTGAGCATGTCTGGTGTAAAATGAAGGAGGAGGCATTGAAGATGAATCCAAAGAATCTTGATGAACTCTGGGAGTCCTGCAAGAACGCTTTCTTTGCCATTCCAGATGACTTTATTAATAAGTTATTTGAGTCATTGGAGAGATGTATGTATGCAGTCCTCCAAGCTCATGTGAGTCATACACAATATTCATTCTGTTTCCACTGAACCATGACTTTATATTCTATACTGTACATTATTTCTGTTAAGTGACAAGAATTTTGTCTAAGCAAAGTCAAACTTTACTGTCATAATTAAATAATTAAAAATCAAGGCATGATCATATTTTATTTTGGTAAAATAAGCATAATCTAGAGGACTTTCATATAAGCCACTTCTGATACCAAATGATCAACTAGAAGTCAAGTTATTATTTGTTGTTCCTAAAACTTGGATAGGTGACAAGACTTTTGTCAGGTAATGTATGTATTTCATGGGTGATAATGGTGGAACACTAGTAAATATTAAAATTCAACAGCTCCTCAATATTTAACCGCATGTTAAAGTCAAATGTAGTATAGAATGGGGGTTTGGAGCATTTTGCATGAGAAACATGTTTTCACACATCTACATTTGCCCAAAGGCTATAATGCGAGTTTTAAATCAAAAGGTTTCAAAGCCACATTTTATGTTTCACATTTCTTCCACATATTTTATGTGTGATTTTGACATTTGGCATTTACACTTATAGAGAGAATTTAATCATATTAAAATCATGTTATTTATATCACATAAATATTATCACAAAATAACCACAATAAAATAACATTTTAACATGTGATTGAAAGTGAAATTGATGCGGTTTTTCAGTAAGGGTTATAATGTAAAATAATAATAATGGATATTCATTTTGTCATTTGTCAAAATACTACATAATACCATAAAATACCATATTTAAAGGTTTTACGAAGCGCAAGGGTACAAATTTTAAGAAAACTTACACTGGTCTCTTACCAAGAACCTGCTCTGTTCTCCTCACATTACAGCTCAATTACTCTTCTCTGACTGCTGTTCTGTCCACAGGCTCATAGTTGTATGGCTGTGGTCCGTTGTGTGAATATCTAAAAAATATCTTATCTCATCATGCAAACGTGCAGCGCGATCAGTTGTCTTCATACTGTTTAAATGAGCAATCTCCCCATTCTGAAGTCACTTCTGGTCTGGCGATTTTTTGATGTGGAAGAACATTTTTGTGACTAAAAATGACTTCAGACGGCTTAATAATAAACTTTGACGTATATTTGAAAGAAAATCTAGTTCCGACTTTACTCTTATGCACATTGACTCACTGGGGTGTCTAACCTAGAATATGCTATTTAAGACTATACATTTAAAATTAAATACAGCATTATTTTTAAGTCACTTTTTTATATTACCTTATATGAGTATTTCATGATGTAATTCAAATGTCAAAATAGTAGAAACAGCCATGGCACAATTAAATTTCCTAAAAAACGGCATATGATGATGACACCCGCATTCCTATATTTTTGCATGGTCTATAAAAATCATCCCTCAACTTGAAGCACTGAGGAGGTAGTGTGACAAATTGACATCTGAATCATTTGATATTTTAGTCCACGTGTGCCACAGGGAGGCAAAAAGACAGGTGGGTGAAGTTAGCGGCACAAATTAGTTAGCAGCTAACCCAATTAAGAGACATCCTAAAGCCATGAAGCAAAACTCACTTTGAAGACTGAATTATCATATATTTCTGTGTCACAAAATGTTGGTTGTGGAGACTCTTCAAAGAGTAAACACACTCCCAGTGTTATACAGCCAATAGGAGTATTCTTCATTTTTCAAGCTTTAATTCTTTAAATGTCCTTTTTGGGTACTACCTTGGGTGTGTGCTGCTAAAATGAAAGGTTCATTATTGCCATTTAGATTTCAATGAAATAAAAAAATAGAATTTTAACATAATGAAAATAATTATTTTTTTGGTTTACAAAGAACTTTTAGTGAAGAGTAAAAAAACCATTGTGTGAGAAACAGTTTAATAATCTGAAGTATCTTTTTTTAAACAAAGAACTTTTTGTGGAATGAAAAGTTTTCATGGTTGTTAAAGGTCCCGTGAAGTACTTGAAATGAAATGGGCATTGTTTTATTCAATGTTTGACGTAATCTCAACTGAAGACAGGCCAGGGGTTCGTTCTTCGTATGTGGAGTACTCAATAAGCTGGATTTGGTTATTGACGATTTGACACTAATCAAGGATAATTTCGTTCTTCAAAACTAATCCAAAAGCTGTTGTCATAGCAACAGGTCTGGTAGCTCAAACCTGCTTGAGCAGGCTTATTTCATATAAACAGGATTGAATTGGGTCTTTTTAAGCAAAGGTAATACTTAAAGTATGTAGCGAATGCTGACATTTTCTTACAGTAGTAACCTATAGATTACAAACACTGGGGAAAATAGTAAAATAGTAAAAAAAAAATATTTAATTTATATATAAATAGAAGTTTCCCAATGGGTTCAAAGAGAACATTCATTAATTTTAAATACAAATGTGTAACTTTATGAGGTATTGACCCAGATTTACAATTTGTGTATGATAATGGACATGGCCAATATTCATATTTTTTAAGGAATAATAATTAATGCAGTTATGCACACATTTTGACAGATAACATGCCAGTGATTTGATGCTTCGCAAAAGTTGCCGATATCTTTACAATATCAAAATGCTTTTTTGATGCAAAATTAATTTAAATTCCTTACGCCGATTAGGAAACTTAAATAGGCCTACTATAATAAAGAAAGTCCGCTCTAGATGTAAAACTAAATAAATTGCTAAATACTGTTGACACATAAAAGGGTAAAGCCTGCAGCCCACAACAAATGTGGAAAGTTATTGCGTATCATATTTAATAAACCATTTACTTTGAATTTTATGTAATTTTGCTCACATGGATAATTGAAAATGAATCAGATGATGTCATTACGCTGCTGTGCTGTCAGCCAATCGTTGTATTGCTGATCATGATTTCGAGGATCAAAAGCTCTGTCTTTCGCAACACACACAGCGATCTCAGATCAGTTCATCTAGACAATTTAATCTGATTCGTAAACTTGTTTGAAGAACCAAATTAGCCAGAGATCAGTTATCAAGATTAATAGATCCAGGATCTGCCAAGTCATCTTATCATTTAAGTGAGGTACAAAGAACAGACCCCAGGACATTTATTTATTTAGAATTTTTAAACAGGAAAAGATTAAAAGATAATCGTGCCTGACTCAGCATGAATGATGTTTTTCAACAGGTTCCTGCTCTGCAGAACATAAAAGCATACAGACACCCTTAACATCTCTTCCATCAGCACATGAGAACAGTACAAACAATCCAACACAATCTCACGGCAATTCGTAACTTTTTGATTTAGTGGCTAATTCGTATGAATTCGTATAATCTAATTCGTACAAATTAGTACGATTTACTCATCACCCAATGACGATTGGGGTTAGTGGTGGGGTTGGGTGCCATGCCTCCTTTTTAAAATTGTACATTTTCGTATGACTGAACTCGTACGAATTAGCCACTAAACTGACAAAACGTAAAATACTTACGTTTCCTCGTGAGATCAGGCTGAAACAATCACAAAACATACAAAATGAAGAGAGACAGGCAACTTCTCAGTGGCTACAGCGATAGTTGACCCTCAGATGACAAGCATGGAATTTTTTTAAATGTCTCAGTGTTGGTATTGTTTTTAAATGTTGTGGGATCTCATTCCAGGCTTTTGTAAATACATAAAAGAAAGATCTCTGTCCATAACAGTTTTTAAAAGCCGGTAACTGCAAACATCTATTTGTTACAGATCTGGTGGAACGATCAGTCCTTGTATTAAGTTTTGGTACCAAAGCACAAAGGGCTGCACTATTTTAAAATTGATAGTACAGTTAGATAGTACATATAGCAGCTCTTCCCCTATAAAAAAAAAACAGCCAATAGCATTTCATATTTATCACAGCTCTACCAGTGAGAGTGGGTGAGATCAAAAGCATCAAATAAAAAACAGCTAAAAAGAGGGCGAGACACGTCAGATACCAGAGAGGATTGGTTAGAAGATTTGATGAGAAACTGAAGTACAGTATGAGGTGATGACAACAAATCATTGATATAGGTGGAAGTGACAAACTGCAAGCTTTGAATGTTTATATCGTCTACAGTAAATGCAATTTTTGTCAATGTCTTGGAGCACATTACATATCCTTAAGACTAACATACTAATGCTAACATCCAAAAAACTTTATTTTAATTTCAAAAGATTTTTAAAGAGTCTTTGTGGAACCATCAATTGCAGTTAAAAATATTTCTTTTTAAGAGTGTAGCTATATCAATCTGACCAGTTGGATTCTTCCTTTTTTTATTCTGTGTATAGTAATTTGTTTGCTTCTCTCTTTATAAATTGTACAAAAAATGTCTGCAGTGCAGCCCATGATGGAATAAAATCAATGGTTTACTACAGGTCTGTAAAACTTTTTTCACCCCACAATTATGTGGGATAGGTAACCAATGTTATCTTTGCACAAAACGCTAACATGAACTTGCTTGACTTTGAAATGTAATTTGTATTTTTTATTTTATTATTTAATGCTCAGGTCTTGTTGGATCCCACTCATCGAACAACTTTAGTCACATGAGTGGGAGGACGATGTAAGGGAGGGCAAATTTATGCACTATTGACAGAGGGAACGCAATTTCATCCCTGTTCTCTAATGACTGTAATCAAGAACTGAGAAATATGGAGAGCAGGCCATTTCAGACATGCTTAATTATTGCTCAAGGTTAGTTATCTAGTTAATGGGACATTTGGGATATAATGATGCTGTAATATGGTGTGATTCCAAATCTAATAGAACTATATAGAAACAGATGTATTACATGTTTTTAGCTCATCAAAAATAATCAGTAAACCATTTTATTACCACTAATTTCTTGCTTTTTTATATTTATAATTTGTATAGACACATTCAATAGATTGGAGAGAACGAAATTGTTAATCTGTTTTATATTTGCCATTAGGAAATGACAGTCAACCAATCAAACACTCGGTAGGCTACTTACCTTATTAAATATTCATGACCAGTGTTGCCAACTTTAGTGACTTTGTAGCTATATTTAGAGACTTTTTTAGACCCCCTTAGCGGCAAATTTTTTAAAAAGTGGCTAGCAACAAATCTAGTGACTTTCTTTTGCCGTTACTGAAGATTTTTATAGACTCTCATGTGTTCATACTGTACCGTTCCTACACTTCTCAATGAACTGCGGGTGATGTCGTCGGCCCCTCCCCCACCTCAGAGCACTGACAGGCGGCCCAGTCCTCGTACAGGAGACTCTCTCACCTGCAGCCTGAGAACAGATCACCCCTCTGCGTACCGACGGCAAATGATTTAGCACCGCGAGTGTGAGGTATTTCCCTTGTACAGTCAAATCGATCTGCTTCTTCTTTATTTTAAATTTAACAATTTAATTTGACCGTTTATAGTTTTCTTGTTCACATCAGAGAGATTTTAGTGACAGTTATGAAACTTGTCTGAGTTTATTATGTCTGGGAGATTACTGCAAATCCACTACACATCTATACTGATATACTGTATTCAAACAGCAGTAAATTTAGTTAAACTGACATGCATGCATAAAGCGTAGTGCAAATATAAATACTCCTTTATTAACGATAGGCTATTAAACAAACAGAAACGGTTGGACGTGATCATGTCAGTAATATGCAAATGGAAGTATGACGTAATCTAGCAACATTTAGTGACTTTTGGGGCAGAGTTTAGCGCCTTTTCATTGAAAATAGTTGGCAACACGATTACCACACTTTACCACATTGTTTAAATTTATCCATGACTTAGATTTATCATCTGAGTACATCTGAACAGCAACTGCAAATGCGAAAACTGCAATGATTAAGTGATTATGTATTCTTTTTTCTATTTCCATCCACTTAAGACAAGCACCGAGGATTTATATAACAATGTTTCCAGATGTTACAGCTCATGTGCCCACCGTAATCCAATCAACTTTAGATGGTATTGATTAGCAAATACAAATGTTAGTCCGATATAAAAACTCAAAATCTGAATAAATTAAGTTTTAACAATTCAACTTCATACATATGAAACTATTCTCATAATAGCGTAAATAATTCGCAGTTGCACGTCTCTCTGTAAACCAAAAATGAAACATTTATTGTAGCCCATGTGTGCGAACGAACGAACGAATGTACAGAGACTTACAGACATGGCATCAAATGCATGACAGAAAACAGGCATAGCCCATAAAGTATGCTTTATCTTTATAACAAACGTTAGTCCGATATAAAAACTCAAAATCTGAATAAATTAAGTTTTAACATCACAACTTCATACATATGAAACTATTCTCATAATAGTGGAGATAATTCGCAGTTGCACGTCTCTCTGTAAACCGAAAATGAAACGTTTATTGTAGCCTGTGTGTGTGTGTGTGTGTATGAACGAACGAACGAACGAATGAACGTACGAACGAACGAACTTGTACAGAGACGTACAAACATGGCATCAAATGCATAACAGAAAACAGGCATAGCCCATATAATATGCTTTATCCATATAACAAACGTTAGTCCGATATAAAAACTCAAAATCTGAATAAATTAAGTTTTAACATCACAACTTCATACATATGAAACTATTCTCATAATAGTGGAGATAAATCGCAGTTGCACGTCTCTCTGTAAACCGTAAATTAAATGTTTATTGTAGCCTATGTGTACGATCGAACGGACAGATGGATGGATGAAGGAACGAACGAATGGACGAACAGATGACTGAACGAACAGACGAATGGACGGACTGACAGATATAGAGTATGGACGAACATACGACTGAACGAACAGACGAATGGACTGACTGACGTACGGACAAACAGACGACTGAACGAACAGACAAATGGATGGACGGAAAGAACAACGAACGAACAGACGAATAAACAAACGGACGAAAAAACGGACGAACGAACAAGCGAACAAGCAAATGAACAAACGGACGAACAAACAGACGAACGAACGAACGTGTACAGAGATGTACAGACAGGGTATCAAATGCATGACAGAAAACAGTCATAGCCCATATAATATGCTTTATCCATATAACTGTTTCAAGTAACCTATATTTTTACACACCAAACACTGGCTGATTAAGTACCAAACTTAAAAAATACTATAGTAATTTATAGTAAATAAATAATTTAGTGTTTTTGAACCATAAAAACTTTAATTAAATAAGCCTTCCAGATGTAAAGACAAATATCAAAGACATCTCCACGATGTGTGCATTTATTTTACTGTTACTTGCATACAAAGCTCCTATGTACTTAACCATTCCTTTATCACATTATAATCATCCAAATGTATTTTTCTTGCTTATACCCAGCATTAATACCCATTCGGAGATAACCAAAGATTATGCCAGCTCCAGTTTGGATCCAGCCTCTCCTGAAGATTTCACATAAGCTGAACACCTGTGATATGACGACAGCACCTGCGAAGACCCCATATGGCGCTAAAGCTCGAAATCAACGTACAAACCTTAAAATGTTCCTTACATTGTAATCATAATCACAGAATGTAATCATTGCCTTAATCATGTTCTTGAATACTGTGATTATCTGCATGATTGTATTATCCCAGAACTGTACATTTCTACAGCAGACTTACTTTGACTCTGTGACCTCTGATAACCACAGTACTTTTAATTGCTTTCTTTCTTTTCTGCTTTAAAATGCTGATAAGTGTTATAGAAATAAATATGAAATTAACCTTAGATAAAGCATTTGTTCTTGGTGTGCTCTGAAAAACGTTTGGCATCTATATTTGTCCCTGAATATGGCTACTTTAACTGCACACAAATTTAATTGGGTGGGTCCCCATAAAGCATTACAGGTTCCAACTCCAAAGTGTTGTGTTTATCTCGAGTTATGACTAATTTCTTTGTTTTATCTGTGTTTATCACAAGTGCACCACTCAAAAAGGGTTTTAAATGATTATTTTATGCAGAAGTCCTGCCAACTTCTACTCACAGAAGACCCATATTTTGAATTATTATTTTATTATTTAGTAAACAACATAAACCAGGAATATGTAACAGACTGACCCTAACATTTTGGGTTATTTAACTAAACAACAGCATGCTAAGAAAGTCAAATTAATTATACATCTAGCACAGTTTCTGTCCAATCCGAACCTGCAAACCTCAGCTATTTTAACTGCTGGTCTTCTTTACCTTTAGGTTTTCCCCATGCTTTGTATGCAGCAGGAGGGAGACACGGAGAGGCGGTGTTTGTGTTCACTGTCCAGCCTTTGACAGGAGCTTGCACTCTCTCTCTCTGGAAACACTGAGCTCTTCCGACTAGTGCTACCTTGAACATCAGTTCTGTTGAAGTCTTTTGTGATGACTCCAGCATTTTTGCTGTCGGCCTCAGCAGGAGAGTCTCTCACATTATCCTCTGTTTGTTTGGGACTTCCAGGAGGCTACTGTGAAACTTTGTTCTCTTAGAAATATTGATAGTTCAGTTGTTGAGGAAACTTTCTGACTCTGACTTTTGAGCACTGACTCTGCAGTTCATTTCTGAGTCCTCTCAAAGCTCAGTGAGTCCAATATTATATTATCTGCACCCTACAATAATGCATGAATCAGTAAAAATAATAAAACTATTTATTATGCATGCCAGGCCTTTAGATGGCGAAGTCACTTTCTAAAGAAACACTGTGTTTGTCTATATACGTCCTCAGGCCTGTAGCCAGCCTGGTGAAAGGGGTGGTTCTTTTTTCACTAAAAGTGGACCTTTTTGCAGTTATACGCCTCAGTTTCTATTTAACTATGAGATATAAATACTGCATTTAGTGACATTTTAAGCAGTACTTTTTTTGCTGGATTAGCTAGTTAGATGTCATCATAATCCCACTTTTTGATGTACTAAATATATTTCCTAAAAATTTGCAAAAAAAAAAAAAAAAAAAATTAAAAGAAGACAAATTTTTAAAATACAAATTTGTTACATCATATATCACTAGGAAAAATAAGAATCTGTTAAAGTTTTTAAGTCAAAAACTGTAGCCTACTGTCATTTATTAGACAAAAAACAAACTGGCCAGCATTCAACTGTCCTCAATTTGGCCATTTCAATAAAAAAAAAAATCATTAAAACATAATAATAATAATAATAATGAATTCTTCAGATTTTTTCTAGCCTCTTTGGTAAAAAAAAAAAGTAAATTTGAGAATTGATGGATATCAACAGTAGCCAAAATATATTCAAAATAATTTAATATGCTCCGCTTCTGGTGCTTAATTCACACCTTTTTATTGCTCATTTTTATTTCAGAAATAAGGTCCAAGATTTAGAATAAAAGTTACCTGCAAATGTTTTCTCTGTTTAAAAACAATAGTGAAAGAAGACTTCTCTTACATCATAGTCCCACCGAAGCAACAGCGGACAGAGGATTCTGTTTGGTCTTAAAGCCTTTTTCGATGGATTATTTTCATTATTTATGATGGCATAGCAGTCAAAATAGGACAAATGAGCTCATGTATGGGACAAATTCTGGACCTTTTTCAGTAAGGGGTGGGTCTTAACGCGGCCAGTTAGCCTAGAACCTCATGGATAGGGACAGATTTTCATCAGTAAATTAAATAACTTTAGCCTTACCTTGTTTGGCAGTCTTTTTAAACATGTTCAATATTTTGCGATAATGACCCCGCTGCCTGCCCTTTCTGCCACTCTTGCTCTTTTCGACCCATAGCGTTACTCAGTATGGATGTCGCACGACTCGCATCAAAGATTGAAATGTTACCGCTCAGTGGGTTATGTCACGTGACTCGTGTCACATTATTGTGGCTTTGAGGCTCCATGGAATTCGAATTACTGGCCATAGTTATTTAAAATTACACTTTATTACAATATATATTAAATATAATATATTAATTTGATAATAAATATATTATACAATTTTAAATTACATAAAATAACTAAAAGGACAAATTCTGGACCTTTTGGTCGTGGGGGTGGTTCGTTCGAACCAACCGAACCCCCCCTGGCTACGGGCATGGTCCTGTAGCCTGACATTGAGTACGTTGACATAGACACCAATAATCTGATTTTAATGCGATTAAGACGATACTCTGAATAAGAATATACCATGTAAACAGCGATTTTTGATTAGTCTGATTAAGGTCATAATGGAACTAAACAGAAATCGAATTAAGACGTGGAGTATGCCAATTTTAGTCGCATTATTGAAGAGCAGTACAGACATGTAAACACCACAATCAAACTATTACCGTCGTGTAGGATTTTCACCGCATTTTGTGACAGGATAGTCCATATGCAAATGGTTGTTTGACACTATACTCTGCACCTACCAAGTCAGTGAAAAAAAACAGACACCTGCATTGCGAAATGCCAAGGTTTTTTCCCCCATATGGCGTGCGGTATCAAATCCCATTAAACAACACTCTCCCAGCAGTTCATACTCGCATCCAATATCTCGTTTGTCACGGGGGGGCATGAAATGTTCCTGAATGAAAGTGAAAGTGCCAAATTGAAGTTAGTCGACAAATTAAAAATGAAACGCCCAAAATTACATGAAACTCCGGAGGAAATGTGGATAGTGTGGTGACGCAGTGACGTTAATCAAATTTTGTGCTATAACAAATAAAACGGGATCATGAAAGGAACATTCAGGAAGTAACTTATGTAAACACCTTAATCATATAACTATCTTATTCAGATTAAGGCAAACAATGCGATTACTAATGTCCATGTAAACGTAGTCATTGTTTTTGGTACTCGCACATCCATTTTTAGTGTTATGTAATTATGAATTAAGCTATGTTAACTCTTGCAGTCTTTTTTGAAGCTGCCAGCATCTTACTGTATAATACAATCCTATGGAATAAAGCACCATAAGATGTAGTGTGCTCCAAGACAGTAAGAAACATTTTATGTGTTTTTAGACCACTACTAGTGTCTTTTTCTGCAGCTCAGAGCATCTTTTCAAGTAAAAAAAAATGCAACTTTTCACCAACTTTTTGACAGCTGGCCAATGACGATTTCCAAAACAATGAGAAAAATTTAGCAGAAGTTAATTCATTCATTTATTCATTTTCTTTTGGCTTGGTCCCTTTATTAATTAGGGGTCGCCACCGCAGAATGAACCGCCAACTTATTTAGCATATGTTTTATGCAGCGTATGGCCTTCCAGCTGCAACCCATTACTGGGAAACACCCATTCACTCTCATTCACACACATATTTAGCCTACCCAATTCATCTATAGCGCATGTCTTTGGACTGTGGAGGAATCCCACGTGAACAAGTGGAGAACATGCAAACTCCACACAGAAATGCCAACTGACACAGCCAAGCCTCAAACCAGCAACCTTCAGTCCTAACCACATCGCACACAAGAAGTTCAAATAGTCTGAAATATGTTGCATTCCAATTGGAGCTCCAAGGCTAAAGTGTTTATTTTTTTTCTTCCTTGTATAACGTCATAAACATCATTGAAAACTGGCATTCTCCTTCCTATTAACTTCAAAAGCTAACACAAGTGCTAATGTTCTCAACATTTCTGCACTACACAGCACTGGACTACTGTTGCAGATGTTGGTATAGCAATAAAAGTCACCCTGGCTGTTACTGTACTTGCAACCAAATCACTGCCAGCTAAAAATGTGCCCATGTCAACTCAACAAAAAAACAAAAAGCCCTATCATACACCCAGCACAATAAGGCGCAAGATGTGTATGGCGCAATTTGTTGCTATTTTCAGACCAGCGTAACTTTCATTTTCGCATTTTGCACCACGTTGTTTAAATAGCAAATCCATTTGCGCCACTATGTGGACTAAAAAGGAGGTGTTTTAAGACACATTGTTGGCACATTGTTATTTTGAGTAACTGAAATAGACTGTGCCATTGACCAACTAAAAGCTCGTCTAAAGTCCAGTGCAGAGTGCGTTAGTGCTTATGCGAATCCAAGCTTACATATTGCTACAGCAATACACAAACATCTTTACATATGAAAAATGAAAAAAATTCAAGGATTAAAATGTTACAAAAATTATTATTTTCTACATAAATATAAAAACCATTGCCTCGATGCCTTCATCTCGGGGAGCTTTTTTCTGTTTATTCAGGACAATTTGCATTTGTATAATGTTATTGTTATTAGCAGTATTATTTATTATATGCTTAGCAATATTTGTTTTAATAAAAACAAGTTTAGATTTGTCCACCTGTCGGGTTTGGACCATATATAGGGCATAAGTATAAGACGTGTGTTTGAATATTTGGACCACACTTCATTATTATTGTTTATTTATTCATTTGCTGGAAATTAGAACTGAATTTAGAAATAGTTTTGAAACAAATCTTTGCGCTTAACAAACTAAATTAAATATGTTGGCTAATGGATGTCTTCAGTGGAGTGCGTACAACACCGTTTCCTGATCCACAAAAGTAAAGGAGTAAAGTAAAGAGTAAAAGTAATGTAAACAGAAAATAAAGAGGCCAACAGGAGGAGGCTCGTTCTTTATCCTCACACAAATGGTCTGCTCAACGATTTTCTCACTAGTGAAGCGTTCAGTTTTTTCAGTTACAAAGTCTGCCATGTAAATAGGAAATGCGCTATGGTGTGACGCAACTGACTCTTAAAGGGAATGTGAGATGAGACTCTGATTGGTTTAATGCACTTTATGCTCAAAACACACTGGTAACTCATTAATATAATAAGCACAACCCTATTAGACCATGAGCAAGGGCGCAACGCATATTTTTCCATCCATAAATAGCAAAAATGGATTCGGACACTTTCCTAAGGCTTTTGCGCCATGCGCTTTAGACTTTGCACCTAGTGTAGATCGATAAAATAGAGCCCTTAATGTTAGACATTATGTTTTAACAACCAAAACTAAAAAAAATGGCAATTGAACCTTCGCAAATCCCCATTCGATTTCTCTTCATCTGACAAACTTTCAGCCTTATCCGTGGCTCTGTGTTTTTTTTTATTACTTATTTCTTCCTTTTGTGCAGTTGTTATAGTGTCTACTTCATTGATCTCTTTTCTGGTTCTTGTTCCACTTTCCTCTAGCCGGTTCTCTTAAATAACACTGATTAACAGCAATGATGACACCCTTGGCATGATTGGTCTGTGGGAAAATGAGATCCCGGATAAACACCCAGAACCCACTAAACATGATTCAGTCTGGTATTGTAGTTATTGTTGTTTACCATTTGTCTGTAATGACATGATGCCGTAAATTGGGTGAACGCCATAATAATTCCCATATCCCTTATCTTATCTGACATCATTGTAAACAGAAGTAAAAGGTTGCTGCAGGAAGACAATTTGGGGATTGTGTGCAATCGACTTAATTTTACCATGTTTCTTGGACAGAAAGGTTTCTAATTTGTGTTTTTCTTTTAATGAGGCAAGCTATTTTCTCCCTTATTTGGATGAATTCCTTTATTGTTGCTTTTCTGCAATTTTAATTTGATTAAACGGTTTGTTTGACTTTGCAAATCCTCACCCTGATCTTAAATAGCTTGGATGAGAAAAAAAGCCAGAACCGCAACATTTTCATTTCTGCCCCAGAAAGGGAAAGAAAAAGGTTTCTGTAGAGATGAATTTGATATAAGTTGGTGAAAACTTGCCAAAGACAGACACGAATGTTCAAACAGTAAGCTCTATATATAATGCACAAACTCTTCTTTAAAAAAAATTAATAAACACATTCAAGGGATTACATAATACAAACACAAGTAATCAGGACAAACATCGCTGATTTATTAAATACAACAAATCCTCAAACCCTTAATTAAAGAATGACAAGCTTGCCCCGTTTTGCAAAAACAAACCCCTCCCTTTTAAGGTTAAACCAAATAAATATTTGACTTCTTCAAGCTAATTCACTCTTTTCACAGAGGAATGATACATTTTAATCTGTGCATCTCAGGCACATAACAGGCTAGCACTTTATAGGATAAAATGATTATGTGTGCAGAAGAGGGCTTAAACGTCAATTTATTGACTTCCTAAAATTACTTGTCGCAGGTCATAAGGGCCAATAAAATTCTTAGCTGTGAGTGCTGGCAAAATTAGGAAATTTGGTGGGTCAATGCAGAAGCAAAAAGACATTTCTAGTGGAGAGAGTGGTAACCATAGCAACAAGCATCCAAAGACGAGTCTCCGAGCTGAAAATATAAGAACTCTTAATGTGTACCATCAGAGGATTGTGCTCTGTCCCGAAGTAAATAAATAGATGAATAAAGCTTCTTTTTTATTAGTTCATTCATTGTTTAGCATTGAAGAAATCGCATTCATTCACACACATTAAGCTATATAGCTATAAAGCATGAAGAAAAAAATGCATTTTATCAATATTTTTGATATGAGATACTATTACTAGTCACATTTTTATGTGTTTTAAATTTTAAAAAGGTCAAAGGCCACCACAGCAGCAAAACTGATCCATCAGACTTACAAAATAAGTCTGGTTTTATCCCTTGACCTCATTGATTTAAACTAGTGGTGGAACGTTATCGGCGTTAACGTGCTGAGTTAACGCAAGACTTTTATTGTGCGATAAAAAAAAAAAAGCGGCATTAATCTATTCTCAAAAAGGGACTAAGCCGACAAGAAAATTAATGAATGAATGAATAATCTATTCTCAAATTTGGGCTGGGAGCTGAGTCTATCCTACGCAAGCTATGGTGACTTTCACCTTGATATTTTAGCGCAGATGTATACCTGACCGGTGAGCCAAAAAAGTGCCCGTCTGAATCAAATCAGCAGGATGGCTGACTTTAACTGCAGTTCGGCAGTTCCAATTTAACTCAAAAATATTTAATTCATGCCCCGTGACAAACTGGGGTATTAGACACAAATAAGGAGTAAGGACTAGTGAGACTGTTATGGAATTTAATAACGCACGCCAAATGGAAAGAAAAAAAAACGTCCGCATTTCGCGATGGGTGTGTGTGTGTGTGTGTATGTGCATCTGCGTGTCTGTGCGGTCCTTTACTGACAGCCACGTGTGTGGATCTTGTCTGAAAATATGGCGAAAAGTCCTACATGATGGTAATAGTTTGATTGCAATGTTTACTTCAATAATGCCATTAATATACTGTATGCATACTCCACGTCTTAATTCCATTTCTGTTTAGTTCAGTTATGACTTTAGTCGGATTAAGGTAATCAAATCGCTGTTTGGAGTTTATGTAGGCCTTCAGTTCAAAATTCATGTTTATCTGAATAAACAGTTAGTAAACACAAGTACATCTTAATGAACATCATTTATTTTCATCACCAATTATCATAGTAGAACAGTTTCTCAAGCAGTTTGTGATGCATTTTGGAAACAGGAGATTAGCCCCTGGTCTAATGCGCCACCTGGCTGGAGAAACCCATTCTCATAGACTAATTATTTGGGTAGCACACATATTCTGAATGCCTTCGGCAGAATTCAAATGAGCCATTTTAATCTAGATTAATCTAGATTGAAAAAATGTATCTATGCCCACCTATAATTTAAACAAAACCTTTTAATGTGGTTAATCACAGAGGAATAATGCTTTTAATCCAGAAGCCAAAAGGCCCAAGGCAACATTTCAAAAGTGCACCAATTCTTGTTTTGGTGAAATCCAGACACTAGTCCTGTCCTATCTTGCATGTTGTGCTCGAGTTCTCTCTAGTCGAGCACTTTTATTCTGTTGTTTGTCTCTGTCCTTTTGTACGTGCGCCATCTTGGTCACGCTCGGGCCGTGTGCGCTCCGGCTTAATGCTCGGGATGCATGCTCTCGTCCTAGTTTTGTGTTTGTTCTGTCTGCAGTGTTGTGTTTCATTCTCAGCGTCTCAGTCTAGTTGGTTTTGGTTGGCGCTGAGATGAAACATGCACATTTCATGTGTGAGTGCACAGTAAGTGTCTTTATTAATCGTGTACTCGTGTCTTGCGTTCAGTCTTCTGTTGGTGTTATTTTAGCATGTGGTTCATGTTTACATGTTCAACCAACCCGGAGTTTAAATTTGAACTCTGAGTTGACTTACTGAGAGATTAAAAACTCAGAGTTTTCGGTTTCAGAATAGCTGATCTGAGTTACAGTAGGTCAATCAAGTCTGAGTAGATTAACTCAGAGTTAAGCGTACACACCACGACTATAAAAAGGCATTATCAATGGAGCGCAGATATTACGAGTCACCATAGCAGCATCTGAAAAAAAAGAGATCAGCATTTCTGTCTCCAGCTGAACTTGATGTGCTCATGCAAAAGTTATAACAAATATGAGCATATATTTAAAAAAGCAACACAACTGCATCAGTGAAACAGAGACAGTTAGCGTGGGAAAACAGCTGCTCAAGTTAATGCGCAAGTTTACATTTAAAGTATTTAAATATTTAAGTATATTTTAAAAAGTAATGTAATGTGTAACGTTTATTAACTTTTCACTTGAAAAAGTGGGGAATTGGCCGTAATTTAAAGTTATTTCAGATGTAATTGCATTAAATTACATAAAATAGGCTACTGCATAGTTTCTACAACAAATTTGACAAAACAAGAACACATATAACCTTAACTCAATGTTCAGTGGAAAGTTTAATTTAAGGTTCCCACTTTTACACACGCGGATCAGTTTTAATAGAGGTGAAAGTGTACTTGTATGTCTACCTTTTTTATTGATCAAGTGATCAAGGTTGATATGACATTTAGAATGCAAGCAGAACTAAAAAATAGTTTTTAGAAAGAGTAATAATCCCATTAATCTAGTTACAGTACATGTCTCTGTCAAAGGTCATTGAATTTAAGCTAATTAATTATTAAAAAAGGACAAGCCCTTCTCGTACGTGAC
This sequence comes from Danio kyathit, assembly GCA_903798195.1. Classification (NCBI taxonomy): domain Eukaryota; kingdom Metazoa; phylum Chordata; class Actinopteri; order Cypriniformes; family Danionidae; genus Danio; species Danio kyathit. Next base: position 34,244,127 of record LR812539.1, read on the forward strand.
TTTGTTCTTTGTGTGACTGAAAAGCTATGTTTCCATCCAAAAATGCGAATTAAATTTATGTGCAAAACTGGAATAATCGCATAAAAGATGTGCGAATAAAGCAGCGTTTCCATCCAACGAGTCAAAGAGAACAAAATTGTCACTTCCTGATTAACCGACGGCAAATATCAACAGTAAAAACAGAATTTACTGCGGTAGACGAAGCTGCGTGAATCTTTTCTTTATTTAATAAGTGACTTTCACCTCAGAAAACAATGCAGACACACAATGAACGTGTGGTGGCATTTGAAGCCATGAGAAGCTCGACACACTCCAAACACTCTGGAGGTAATTATTAATATAATAACAATACTAAAACGGTTAAAGCGTTTTAGAATGACAAAACAACATTCAGATGTTTTACAATGTGCTCAGCCTGCTAGTTTGTCCATTCACACGTTTTCATCATCATATGATCTCTGATAACAAACCTTTATTAATGCACATACTAGAATTTGTCCTGTAAAAGTGTTTCCATTGTTTATGAACATATTTTCTTATCAAATAAAAAGTTTATCCTACTCAGTTATGCGCATATGTTTTTTTATGCCTATTTTCAAAAGTTATTAGTGTCTTGGCGTTTCTATCAATCGATTTTTCGATTGACCACGGTAACTGACTCTGAGGTACAGTTACCTCTCTTTCAGAAACAGGCTTGACTTACCCTGCTTTCTCGAGTTTGACAAACCTGCCATTTTTAAAAGGAAAACCCAGAGTTTCTCTCATTTCAGGGTTAACATACTCAGAGTTTTCACTTAACCTCCTTTCTGAAACAGGGCCAGTGTCATCTTTCAAGTGTAAACGTGGTTAATGAGTGTCACGCTGGTAGACAAGGAAGGTTATCTTTTCACAGTTTTATTCAAAACAAAGTCACTTAATCAAAGTGAGGAACCAAAGGAGTGGTATTGATGTTGTAGCGATCTTCTTTCACTGCATCACAAATGTAAACATCTAATTTCATCAATCTCACTAGTAGTTCGCTTGTAGGAAAATCAGCAGGTGAGTATACAGACAGACAGTTCATAAAGTCACTGGTAGATCTTCTAGTAAACACTATACAAGTGTAAGCATTCTCCTGGGTCAGTGGGAAGGATCAGAACGCATGTAATGAACATCCGTGGATGAGTATACAAGCACACAGTTCATCAGATAGATAGCAGATCTTCTAGTAAACACCAGATAAAAATATTCACTTCCCTTGATCAGTATGAAGGACTCGAAGACTCATAAGAAACATTCATGGAAGAAGGAAAGAAGACGAAGGAGTGACGATGAGGACAACCATCCGACTTCAATACCGGCCGATGACTAAGAGGAGAAGGTAAGGTTTTATAGTGTCCTTGGGTGATGGGAAACAGGTGCAAGTAATTAGAATGCCGGTGAGAGTTCACGGGATTGGATGAAGGTGGTTTGTGAGGGACAACGATGATTGGGTGAGCAGGAACGAGCCAGGGATGTGACAACGAGTTCTCTCATTGGCTGCATGTTCTAGTCCTGTTTTACATGAGCACATGTTGTTTCTTTGTGTCATGTGCTCTCTCTCGCCTATTGTCTAATCCCACCCTCCTTGTTAACCCATTATTAGTTTATTATGTTCACCTGTTTGTTTATTAATTATTTCTCCCTTAAGCTGTGGTCACACTGGATTTTCTCCCCATAGACTTCCATTCATATGCACGCAAATGCGTCAGACCGGAAAAGCAGGGTCATGCGTCAAGTTTCGCTTTTCGCTGTGGTGCAAAGTTCAAGCTTGGTGAACTCTGACCTGCGAAATCGCATCACTTGACTGCGTGAGACCAATCGAAGATCAAAACATGACATCTCTGGACAGAAATTTTAAACATGGAGCAATCGCTCGCTTTTTAAATGTCTAATCATCTTGTTTAATCCCGCCCCTTTTCACAGCGCCGTACGACAGAATTTCGCAAGCTCAAACTCTAGTGTGACCACAGCTTTATATTCTCCTCATGTCTGAATCCTGTACTAGTTCATTGTCGTTTAATAATCTTATCCTGTCATTTCCAGCTCTTGTTTTTGCCTTTTTGTTAATGTCTTTCCCCTCAGCGTAGTTTGTTTTGCTTTTGTTTTGTTTTTAATATTAATAAACCCATTTTATTTACTGCATTTGAGTCCTCGCTTCTTTTCCCACCCACTGTCCGTGACAAAAAAAAAGGGTTTATCCGAGCATTCTCAGTTTCTCTGGATTAACAAATTACATTTATGTAAATCGGTAAATCCAAACTTTGGTTTTATTCTGTAAACCACTGATACAATTTCTTCCAAATTGAAAATAAAAATGTTCTCATTTTGCATAAAAAACAAAAAGATGCCTTGTTTTCAGACATGCCTAAATACATATAATTTTTAGACAACACTCTACCAATGTTTTATCTTCAGAAGGTTAAGAAAGAAATATTTAGTGGAATAGTTCAATAACTTTCAATTACAACAGATGAAAATCTTTCAATTTTCATTTTCTGCATATTTTTCTTTTAGCTGTGTGTGTGGATGAATGAAAATATTAACATTTTATTCAAACCCACACCCAATAAATCCAGTAATTCACTGAATCCAAGAATTTAAAAGTCTCATAATGTTTTCATTTGTATATCAAGGCTATTTGTACATATGGACAGCATTTGATGAAAAGGCACTCTTTGGTTCTTAACTGCAATAACTAAGACACATTTACATATTCATATAGTCCTGCTTTCACTACAACACATTTCCTGTTATGAATTATGATAACCAATGATTTGTTGAGTCAAATTGCTTACAAAACTGCTTGCTGTATCAATCCGGCCAAGACCTCATTCATGTGATCTCGGAGCGATTGTTCTGGTGCAGGTCTGACCCACTGTCATATAGAGACCTGCATGAATAGAACTAAGGACAATTACTAAGTTCTAAATCTGAGTGCAAGTGTTCTAATGTTAATGGATTTGTGTCTTAAAAGTGTTATGGAGGATGTTTGTGAATGCCTTGCAGAATCTGTGAATACTTCTGATAAAATATTACATTAATACTGTATAATGATTCTTCAGTTTTCCAGCATCTTTTGCATATTTGGACTGTTTCCAACTGAAGAATCTGCAGGACTTTTTCTGAATAACAGTGCTCGGGTTATCAGTTTACAACAAGATACTCATGAACAATCATCACAAAACAAAAAAGGAAACCACACAAAGAATTAAAATTTTGCGAGGGGTTATTCTAATCAATTCAGCCCATTTTCTGTCTTGTTGACTATATGTAAATATATTTTATGTAAAATATCTTACTCAGGTCATCACTAAATAAAAAATAATAAATGATCTCTCCTACTCTGTCAGCATATTACACATTTTCACGGATTCTGAAAGGGGTTCACAAACGTTTGCATAACACTGTACTTCGTTATAAATATTCACAGCACATTATACAAAACAGAACAGAGCTGAATATATATTTCGTGATATTATGCACAGAAAAGTGAATGACTCTTGCATATACTGCATGAAAGTCACATGAAGGCTTTCAAACAAACTCTTCTGAGAAGAAAGCTGATTGCGAGCCATTCATGTGCTGCTCTGATTGCAGGATTGCACTGCATGCTCACTTTCGCTCCTGGTAAATCATCAAACTGTCATCCATAAAAGTGCCCTAATGAACTAAAAACATCCTCATCAGGTTACATTACTTTTTTACATTACTTCATTTTACCATTTAATCACTGAAATGATCTAGTATCATGCTTTTTATTTTTGCATTTTCAAGCTATAGTTCTTGTTGTTTAGCTACTATTGTATTTTACTTACTCCAAAGCTACTAGTGCTTATTCTTAAGGCAGTACTTTTTAAAGTACATTTGTCACATACTAGTTCTCATTTATAAGATACTGCTACTTATTCATTACATACTACATTAGATAAATATTAATAATTATTCATCACATCAGATAATACTAATTCATGATTTATTTCAATAGGGACTAACAAGTATATTGATATTTATTTAATTTGCCATTTACTTTAATGTAGATCTAACACTAAGATATGAACTATTCTGTTTTGACTAGTAAATTTGTGAATCATTTTTCCATATTTATATATTAGTAGTTAATTTGGCATGTTTATTAGATAGTAGTACGTACTCATTAGATGCTGCCTATTTATTAGGTATCCATTTAAAATATATAATACATTGTATTTATTACATACTTTTAGTTACTTTTAGTGAGCACCTCACTGCTATATGTCGATGCACTTTACCACTAGGCTACTGGCATTGACAGAAGGTTTTTAAAAACAGATTTATTCATTATATTTATTAGATATTCATTAGATAGTTCTTTGAGATGCTAGAACTTATTAAAGAAACTCATTCATATTAAATAGATACTAATATTTTATCAATAGATAATAGTACTTCTTTGAATATTATAAAGAAATATTATTTTATTAGTAAGATTTTTAGATAGAAATTCAAAAAGATTTTTAAAGATTTTTTCATTTAACTCCAAAGTTGCCATTTTGACTTTGGAAAAGGAAAACATAAAGCTTGTTACTAATCTAGTAATTATGCCAAAGTATTATTAGTAAATAATTGCTATCTATTAAACAGGTACTATCTAATGAATACGTAATAGTCTCAAATAAATAAGTACTAGTCATTTTTTAAAAGTAAGAATTAGCTAATAAGTACTAAATACTACTGTTTTTTTTACATTAAATGCTTAAAAAGCTTACAACAAAGCATCAGCATGCATTTAAATAATATTAATTATAGCACTTGTATACTAAAGAGATTACTTTTTAGTTTAAGACATTAATCTAAAAATTCTGTCATCATTTACTCACCCTCATCATGTCTTTTCCAGACCTTCTTATACTCTGTAAAACCCAACCGTTAACTTTATCAAATAAAATGAGTGTAGTTAACTCAATATATACTGAAAATTAATTCTACTCATTTGAAAAGAGTTTTGGACTCAGTGTTGAAGGTAATAAGTTAATTAAATACCTCATTACTTCAACTTAAATGGAGTAAGTTCACAGTACTCATATAGATTAGTTTTTTTACTCAAATGGTTTGTAGCAATCGGTTTACTCAAACGGTTTGAGTTGCCTTAACTTATTGGGTTTTTACAGTACTCAGTTGGTTTGAGTTCTCTTCATTTATTGGGTTTTAATGTGCTCGAATTGCTTCATTTACTCAAGTGGATTAAGTTCACAGTACTCATTAGGATTCGTTTTTGAACTTAAAACATTTGACTTACCTGAACTTATTGGGTTTTACAGTGTACATTTCTTTATTGTCTGTAAAACACATACACACAGGTAGAGATAATTTTATACTGAACAATGGCTTCTAATAAGGCTTCTTTCTAAAATTTACACAAGTCAAATTTTAAAATTGACTTATTTTATGCTTCAAAGAAAGAAAGAAAGAAAGAAAGAAAGAAAGAAAGAAAGAAAGAAAGAAAGAAAGAAAGAAAGAAAGAAAGAAAGAAAGAAAGAAAGAAAGAAAGAAAGAAAGAAAGAAAGAAAGAAAAGAAACATGGGTCATATGGGTTTGGAACATCATGTGGGTGAGTAAACGATGACAGATTTTTTTTTTTTTTTTTTGGTGAAACATCCTGTACTGTAATGTACAGCCAGTCAATCATCACTCATTAATAAACTGATTTTAATAACGCCTTCCTTCACCTTCCTTTGTCTAATGTAATAATGCTTTTCAAACTTGCTACTTTAAGAGTGACTGAAAACTCATTTGGCCGCCCACTCTCTCCATTAACACACAAGCACACAGAATGTCCTGCTGATACAAAAAAAATCCCTGCTTTTCCTTTTTCTTTCTTATGCCTTGTATCTTGTTTTTTTTTTTTTTTTGTTTGTTTTTTAGTCCTTTAGCCTGCTCCTATAATCCTTTGTAGTGCATCTATCCTGAACAACATGGCTATAATGAAGAGAAGAAAAATGCAGAGAACCTCCATTACAGTCCAGCCTGAGATGAAATAAACATTAGTGTTTAGGTTTGAAATGCAACAGCTCTGCCCCGGCCAGATAAGACATCACTGTCAGAGATGTTCTGTCACACAAATGGGGATGAAGATATTCAGAAAGCTCGCTGGATCGTGCCAACAGGAAAAGAAGAAAAAAATAGTGCAGCATCTAAACGAGTGAATAATAAGCCTCTGAGTGTGGAAAGCGCTTCAGTGGTCATTGATTTAAACAGCCGTCACCAACGGCAGCAGCTGCAAGCCAATAATTGAGGAGAGCGGAGAAGCTGCTCACATTCAGGCCTATTTGAAGACGCATGAATGTGGTTTATTCCTACAGCGGTCAGACTGTGGAACTGAGTACACAGAGCTGGCAGCAGGTGGTAATAGTGTGTTCAAAAGAGATTTAGCAGTCCATAACATGACTAGTGGAGCTGCACACTGCAGTTGTTCCTCACATAAAAAAGGCTCTTTGTGTGTGGAAGCAGATAACAGGCTTGTGATACCACACCACTGCTCTTCTGGGAGCTGGAGCTGATTCAGGCAGAGAACGGAGCAGAATATCAAGACAGAGCAGGACAGTGGAGTGACCCCACAGAGAGATCAACAGCATGTCCAATGGGTCTCCAGAAGATCATTTAGCAAACATTTAAGCATTTGAAGTCTGTCTGTCTGTCTGTCTGTCTATCTATCGTTTCTCCCATCTATCTATCTATCTGTCTGTCTATCTATCTATCTATCTATCTATCTATCTATCTATCTATCTATCTATCTATCTATCTATCTATCTATCTATCTATCTATCTATCTATCTATCTATCTATCTATCTATCTATCTATCTATCTATCTATCTATCCATTTATCCGTCCATCCATCCATCCATCACCTATCATCTATCTATCCATTTATCTATCTATCCATCTATCTATCTATCTATCTATCTATCTATCTATCTATCTATCTATCTATCTATCTATCTATCTATCTATCTATCTATCTATCTATCTATCTATCTATCTATCTATCCATCCATCTTTCTATCTATCATTCTATCTATCTATGTATTGTTCTATCACTCTATCTACTGCTTCTTCCATCTATCTATCTATCTATCTATCTATCTATCTATCTATCTATCTATCTATCTATCCATTTATCCGTCCATCCATCCATCCATCACCTATCATCTATCTATCCATCTATCCATCTATCTATCTATCTATCTATCTATCTATCTATCTATCTATCTATCTATCTATCTATCTATCTATCTATCTATCTATCTGTTTCTTCCATCCATCCATGCATCCATCCATCGATCCATCCATCCATCCATCCATCACCTATCCATCCATCCATCCATCCATCCATCTGTCTGTCTGTGGCAAGCAGTTTAAACATTTAATCAATAAACTGCACTAATAATGCAGTAATGCTAATGGAGAGTACAGAGAGTGTCCTACAGGTGGTTTGTCAATCCCACTCACCTGCAGAGCACACTTATTTATTAGTTTCCCAAATCAGAAAAAGTTGGGACAGTATGGAGAAAGCTAATAAAAAATTTTGTACTTTGACTTGCATTCCATTGCAGACAATAGAACAAACATTTATTAATGTGTTCCTCATGATTTTTATTGTTGTTTTTTAAAAATAAACATGTATTTAAACATGCAACATATTTCAAAAAAGTTGGGACAGGAGCAATTTAGGGCTAGTAATCAGGTAAATTGGTTAAATGATGTGATTTGAAACAGGTGATGTCAACAGGTGATTGTAATTATGATTTGATACAAAAGCAGCATCCAAGAATGGTCTAGATCTTTAGGAGTAAAGATGGGCAGAGGATGGCCAGTTTACCAACATGAAGAATATATTGAAATGTTTAAAATCAATGTTCCTCAGAGAAAGATAGGAAGACATTTGGATATTTCACCATCAACAGTGCATAAGAAAATTAAAAGATTTAAGGAATCTGGAGGAATTTTAGTGCGTAAAGCACAAGGGCACCAGCCTAAGCTGAACAAGCGTCATCTCCGATCCCTCAGGTGCTGCATCAAGAATGGTCATCTATAAGTGGTATCACCACATGGGCTCAGGACTACTTTGGCAAACCTTTATGAAGTACCACTATACATAGTTACATCCACAAATGCAAGTAAAAACTGTACTGTGCCAAAAGGAGGCCCTATGTTAACAGTGTGCAGAAGTTCCGTTGATTTCTCTGGGCTCGGAGGCATCTGGGATGGACCATCGCACAGTGGAAACGTGTACTGTGGTCAAATTAATCAGTATTTCAGGTATTTTTGGTAGAATTTTTCTTGGGAGAAAACCCCATACTTTTGTCCACCTTAAGACTTGTTGCAGGAAGAAAAGGACTTCTTTAAAGTGCTGTAAAAGGAATGGCAACATTACAATGGGTTAAATGCTTTACTGTTCCAACTTTTATTGAAAGCTGTTGTAAAGACCCAAAATTGGAATACATGTTCATTTTGGAAGAAAAAAAATTAAAGATCACGAGGAAGACACTAAATAATGTTTGTTGTATTGTCTGTAATGACATGCAAGTCAAAGTAAATTTAGAAATCGTTACTTTCTTATTATTTGCGTTTTCCATATTGTCCCAACTTTTTCTGATTTCGGGTTGTACTTATTCATTATATACTAGTACTTTTTTTTTTTAGATATTAGAACTTTAAAAATTATTATCTGTAATCATCAGACTTCATCACTCAGTCATGCTGGAGAAACTGTAATGACTATACAGCGTCTATGTATCTATATGATGCTATTTTTAAAACATTTTTATTTAGTTCTGATTTGCACACATCTGAATAGACTAGAATAGAATAGAATATATATTAAAGGGTCACGAAACACCAAAACACATTTTTTGAGCTGTTGACAGTCATATATGTGTCCCACGCTGCTATAAACACTATTAGGACACATATATTGCACTAAAAAGTGAAAATTGGTTGTTTTTGCGTTATTTGAGCAAATTCGTTCTTCCTGTTTGAAACGAATTTTTGAAGCTACGGCCATGAGATACATAGGTGTAAATCCAGAGTGGAGAGTGGCTGTCTATCTTATCCAGAACATTCTGACGTATGTGGGTGTGCGGCATTAATTCATGAGAAAGACGTGCTTCAAACCAATCAGCGCGCTCTATTGTGTATGACGCGAAACTTCATTAATATGCATGATAGCTCCGGAGACTGTTTACCTGTTTACACCGTACAGACGGAAGAGAGACGCCACGTTGTGTTGCCAAAACAAGTGAAAGAACAAGAATTTGGAGACAAGAGTCATCGGTTTTGCGTTTATTAGTGTGCTGCAACAAGGTTTTGTTTTCATTTTCCCTCTATGAGAGAGCTTCTGGACTCACGTGTGGATTACAGTGCACGCGACACGCGACAGAAATGTGTTTGTAAGGAACATTTTTTACCCAAGAGCTTTTCGCATCTGGAAATGGTGAAATCCGGATTTGTCGCTCGTCTCCTTTTTGTCCTGTCGCTACAGATTAGGTAAGTGTGTGCGATCAGTGCTCTTTGTTTAACCCAGATTAAAAAGTTTGTCGTATCTTCAGCTAGTGCTCTTTCAGTTTTTAAAGACATACCTCAGTCAAAATGATTTAGTTACTAAGCTTACAGTATGTTAATATCACTGCAATATTACAGTACAATATTATAGACTGAAAGATCCGCTGTAAATGCTGCTCTCTGAGTGTAAACATGTAAACACAAACTATTCCCGTCGTGCAGGATTTTCGCCGCATTTTGTGACAGGATAGCCTATACAGACACGGCTTTCTGACGCTATCTACCTACTGAGTACATAAGTTACAGAGATTCTTTTTCTCTCATTCGCCATTCGTATCAAATCAGCCTCTCTCTGATTGTTTTGCCTGTGAAACTAAGCGCGCGCCCAAATGGAAACGCCCTTCTATGCATATCCTACCCTCTTTCCCTTCCCCGACACTCCCACACTCCCAGAGCTGGACACGCCCAACTTTCCTGACTTTTTTCAAAACAGAGGTGTGAAAACACCCTGCTGAGACAGGGGGTTTCATGGCCCTTTAAAGACCGAATGACCAGTGGATATCTGTGAATTTTACAAGATGTTGTCACAGAATATCAGCATGACAGAACAGTCACTCTGGGACAGCCTTGTTCAAGGGTACATTGGAAACAGCCCTTTATGACAACGACACCACAAGTAAAACATTTCTTTTCTTTACATGCCACTTGAAAAAAGATAAGTTTGTCGCCAAAGTCTGAATTGGATGAGGAATTGGGTTTGCAATCTTCCAGTCGGTCTTTAAGACATATGGGTCACACTTGAAAGACATTCACTTCACAAGTCCCACTCCCACTTGAGGTCGTCTATAACACAGTATTGATCTGGATATAAATAAACCCTCTCTGGCAGGCATTTACGTAAGTTGACATTTGTGAGGATCAGTGACAGCGGATCATAGGTCATTGGAAAAGGACATCAAAGCTAATGTAGTCATAGTCACATTCAGCCTCTGTGTTTGTCACCTATTCATAATTGAGGGCAGCAGAGGCGCATCCTTTCCTTTAAAGCATCTATTAAAAACTTCATAGAGATTTTGCAAATGGCTCCTTAAGAACTCATTTAGGACTTAATTGAGGGCACAAACGATTTCCTCTTCCCGCGCTGAAATCCAAAGCGCGCTTGTAATTCAGAGATGCTTTTTCGCAGCTCAGGCAGGGAGGAAGACTGACGGCTGCTTTATCTGTGCCGTTTCAGTCGTGTGACTGTAGAAAGCATTAATCATGCCTGTCAAGTCATAAAGGCAGTGCTCAGAATGGTTGGGAATGTGAACGTTTCATATGTTAGGTGACATTAATTAAGTATTAATACAAACTATGCACAATCTATGAGGCCAATTTAAACAGGATGACAGCTGTGAGCCGTTGGGAATCAACCTGCACAGTGTGTTCTGCTGTACATTCCTGTGGGCCTGAAATACATAACAGCCTATCACAGGTCACCGGTCCACTTTCAAAACTGGTTACATTCAAACTGCAATTTAACCTAAATAAATTCATTCAAATTACTTTCTAATTACTTTGTCTGAAAAGTAACTTGATTACTCATTAAGTAATACAATTACTTGACTCAATACAACTTCAGTATGCTTCGAGATTAATAAGGATTTGAATACAAAACTCTTTTAATTGATTTCAATTTGACAGGGCCTTTTAGCTTTATTAAAAAAAAAAACACTTAAGAAATGTTAAATATATGTATCGAAACCAACATAGGTTCATTCTGAAAACGTAGCCCTATATACATTTCTGGAGATCGCGTACGTATGGCTGCATTTCATCTTCAAAACGAACGCTACGGGGCTGTAGGATGCTGTTCCTTTTTGCATTCAAATCCAGTGAAGAATGGTTCCAGAAAGCAGGTAAGACAAAATCAGCAGCCAAAAAATAGAATAAACATGTAAATAGAAGGGTAAGAATGTGGTAAAATCTGAAAACGTGGTAAAAATCAGGCTAGGGCTTTTCTTTTTTTGGATTGCTTTTTTTAAAACTGTTGGTTGGGTTTAGGGAAGTGGGTGGGCGGGTCAATCGGTGCTTTTGAAAACACTATTGGTTGGGTATAGGGAAGGAGAAGGGTGGGTCAGTCGATTACTCAGTCAGTCAGTCAGTCAGTCAGAAAGACACTCGCGAGAGAAATTTGAGATCTCAAGCATACACCGCGCCCTCTGGTGGATTTCCGGAAACAAAAACTGTAAAAAAAAACACAGCTCCTGGGACGTACTTGGCGCTCTCCAGAAATGTATAAAGCGGTACATTTTCAGAATGAGCCTGGGATGATCGAAACAAAATGTTTCAAAGTAATAATGGCACCATATTTTATACATACAATACATTGACAATAATTTCCTACTCCATTTATTGTTTCTTAAGCATGTGTATTTGACCTAGAGCTGGGCGATAAAATCGGTATCGATGTTTATTGACCAAACGCCATTGTCAATATCGATAAAAGAAAGTTTGGTATGAAGTTTTGGTATGAAACGTTATAGTTTTATTAAAATGTGGCTGGTGAGCGCACGCCTTGGAAGGAATGATATGCCTGTGCCTGTTTCACACCAGACGCGAGGCATACATACTGCTGCTTCACACACTTTGTAACATTTTAACAATCATGTTTAGGAGTCTCTTTAACACTTATGTTTATTTTACTAAAAAGAGATCAGATATTTTGTTTAAATATTTCTGTCTTTGACTGTTAAAACAATTTGCCTTAGTAATGTTGACAAATAAAAATAAAGTGGTTAAATAAAAAAATCCTAATACTCCTAAATGTACTGTATTGTTAAAAAATATTCAATAATTATCGATATCGAATGATATGAAACATGATATCGTGATAGCCTGACCTATCTGAATAAATGGAGTTATTCTGCAAATATATTTGTGTATCAAAAAATACATAAATTTAAAATTACTCTGCTTCTCTAAACTGATTTATACAGAAATATAGAATTTATGCACAGTATTTTAAGTTTATTTTAAGTTACAGTAATTAAAGGACCTAAAAAGGAAAAGTAATCCCTTATTTGACTTTTTTCAATGAAAAAGTCATTTAATTGCAGTAATTAGTTAATCTGAAACCGATTACACCCAACAATGGCTACACTTCTTACCTAACACTACCAGACTAATATTTACAGGTCTTTTGTTTTGGTGTCACAAGCAAATTTGTAATCTCATAAAATGTGATCAAATATTAAAATATATATTTTAATTGTATAAGATGAACATTAAACATTAAATTGTATGTAGAGAACATTAAATTGCATTGCACATGAAAAAATATACTAGTTTTTATAGTAAATAATACTACAGTACTATAATACTATACCAAAGTACAACATACTATACAGCATATTTTATATTATTTACAACTATTCATTAATGAATGCTTCATCACACTGTAGTATTAACTATAGCCAACTGATTAAATGTAATAAATACTATAGTGTACTTCAGTTTACACTACAGTAACTGTGATGTATTGTAGTATAATACACTGTAGTTGAAGAAAACTAATTTGCTTTTGAAAACTAATACATAATGTGCAATATGTATTTTCACAACAACTATAAAATTACCACAACAGAATATTTCATGAACTTTAATATGGTATGGTTAAAAAACACTATAGTATTTCATTTAAATTACTATAGTAGTTTTTCATGTGGGATCCTTTAATGGGCAAAATACAGTATGTAAATGTTTGTATTTTTAACATGTAACTGACTCACACTTAGTATTAGTATAGTATTAGTGCATTATTTAAATCCACTTCAAATATCAAGTCTTCTTCCTTGTTTGAGTTAAATGTCGACATCAAACATTGACGGAGAAGAGTTTGGGTTCCCATAATGCAATAGGGAAGCGTAGATAAATAGAAAACAACCGTGAATCACAAGCTACAGGCAACTGTTAATTAACAGATTTTTTTGCAGCGCAAGTAATGAATTATTGTCACAGTTTAAGCTATTTAAATCAGATAATAACCACAATGTTCACATTGTTCGTTTGTGTGTGTGTGTGTGTGTGTGTGTGTGTGTGTGTGTGTGTGTGTGTGTGTGTGTGTGTGTGTGTGTGTGTGAGCGAGAAAAAGATAAAGAGAGAGAGAGGGAGAAAGAGAAAACAGAGCAAGATAGAGTACAAGAGGGATTAAACAATCAATAAATGTGTCTATTGGATTGATCAGACACAGCAGACGGAGGACAGATGGTATCAAATAAATCTTACCATGCTAGAAAATCTGAAAGCACATTGTATAGAAGTATTATACACACATTTAGTTTTATATACAGTACTAGCGTATGCATAATGTGCTATATTTACTTGTTTGAAAACTTAAACTATCAAGTATCAGTTAATAGAGCATGACACGTTTTGTTAATAAAACATTTTCCTTTGAAATGAATATATAATAGGGCGACATGGTGGCTTAGTGGTTAGCACTGTCGCCTCACAGCAAGAAGGTCGCTGGTTCGAGTCCCGACTGGGCCAGTTGGCATTTCTGTGTAGTTTGCATGTTGCATCGTGTGGGTATCCTCCGGGTGCTCCAGTTTCCCTCACAGTCCAAAGACATGTGCTATAGGTGAATTGAATAAACGAAATTGTCCGTAGGGCTGCAAGGTTGTGCAGTCTATAACAGTTCTATGCACGTTCTTGCCCATGTTCGCGTGGGTTTCCTCCGGGTGCTCCGGTTTCCCTCAGTCCAAAGACATGCGGTATAGGAGAATTGGGTAAGCTAAATTGTCCATAGTGTATGTGTGTGAATGAGTGTGTATGGGTGTTTCCCAGTGCTGGGTTGCATCTGGAAGGGCATCCGCTGCGTAAAACATATGCAGGATAAGTTGGTGGTTCATTCTGCTGTGGTGACCCCAGATTAAAAAAGGGACTAAGCCGAAAAGAATATGAATGAATGAAAATTGTCCGCAGTGTATGAGTATGTGTGTGTGAATGAGTATGGGTGTTTCCCAATACTAGGTTGCGACTGGAAGGGCATTCGCTGTGTAAAACATATGCTGGAATAGTAAGCGGTTCATTCCGCTGTGTCGACCTCTGAAATAGAGACTAAGCTGAAGGAAAATGAATGAATAAGTATATAACATTCATCGATCTTTATTTTTTTACATAAAAAGAATAGTTTGTACTTTGAAGTAAAATGGAAAAGAAGTATATTTTATAAGATTATCTGTACTTTTACTAAATTACTAATTGATTAATTAAACTGTACATAAATAATACTAAAGTAAAACCACTCTGATTACAAAAAAAGTCTATAATCTAAATATGGATATAGTTTTCTAAAAAATATTCATTTTTGTTTGTTTGTTTTTGTCAGCAGCCTGAAGTATAGCTACTTAAAAGATCATTTAAACTCCTTTAAATATTGAATACCTCATAGCTACCATTTCCCCAGGTCTTTTACACACAGTGAAGCAGCAGAAACGTATCAGCAGTTGATTCTTCCTCACTTTACACCCCTGGCGCATACAGTGGCTTTACATACAAATGAACTGGCCTTTTTTTATCATTTTCTCATCTTCTCTGTGACTTTTAACTCCATTTCCAAGCAAAGGCTTTTGGTCACATCGGTCTTTCTGCCCAGAGGCTGTATGTGTCCTTAACTTGTTGGCTCATTAGGTAAAAACCCCTGCCCTTCGGCTCAGAGAAACATGACATGAGACAAACGTCGTCTTTTCAAGCCCTCCTGTAATTAAATCTGTCCCTGCTAATCACAGCTGACTGTCACCGTGGGCCAATTACGGTCAACATGAGTTTAACTGGGGGCAACGCTTGAGTTTGGGGTTCAGGCTGCATAAGCACAGATATAAACTGCATTACAGCTGTGGTTTGGGGATACGGCGGGTCAGCGGTGGATGATTTTACTCGCTCGCTGTCTATGAAACCATGCATTAAAACTCAGATCAATGGTCTGGGCTTTTGTTATGCAGCTAAAACAGCCAAACAGAGGGTGGAAGGGGCTCTCGCTTTAGTGGTTTCAGATGTGCAGGTGGTAATTTGAAGCGCTCATTCGGAGATGCAGCATGCAATCAGATGTAGAGATCCGTCACTCATTTCTATATAGAAAGTGCAGTGACTGGTGGAGCTCTACACGCCTACTAGAGAGAACGCGACCTACAGGGAGAACACAGCCATTGAAGGGAAACTTTTTTATAAACTCACATTATGAATTGTGACATGGCAAAGATTAAACTTGACCTCAAATAGTTTTAGTTTGGAAAGTTTGAGAAGATGGAGTCAGTAAATTAGTTCAGAGTTGCTTTCATTCACATTTGCAATATAGAAATCTGATGTATAGCAATATATGCATATTACGACATACAAGGATTTTGAATATATAAAATGCATGTCATATATGCATATATATTTCAAAGTTCTGCAAAAATGGCTTGTAAATATTGTAAATATGTAAATATTTACACATTTCTTTGTTCAACAATGTACAATTTGAAATATTTGCAACCTGTCTTATAATGCAAATGTATATTTCAGTCAAAAATGCATTGTACCCTATTGTAGGAGTATTTAGTTTAATTACAGATCCCAGTTTAGACAATAATATCAAAAGTATGATCTTTTTTTCAACATTAATTGCTAGACGTCTTATACTGCTCAAATAGAAAGACAAATTTCCTCCAACTTTTAATCATTGGATTAGGAATCTTATGTACCATCTTACAATGGAGATTATTCGGTAATCCACCAAAGGTTGCAGTCAAAAAATTGATCTTATTTGGCAGCCAGTGCTGACATATATAGAGCAAATGGATTCAAACTTAACATTTGCAGTTTGACTGTTTATTTGTTTCTCACATTTTTATTCTTCCCTCCATTTTATTTCATTTTAATTTCTGGTAACAGTTTATTTTGATGGTGCATTTGATTATTGACTGTCGGCTTAATATCTGTTGATACTGCTCCTTCAACAGACATTTAACTATAAGACTATAAGAAACTTTGCAGGTACATGTCAACTTACACCAACCCTAACCCCAACTTAACTGTCTACTTATAATCTAATGAGGATTAGTTGGCATGTAGATGCAATGTAACTTAAATTCAACAAACAGACCATTAAAATAAAGTGTGACCTAATTTCTGTCTATATTATTGTACTTCTTTATTATATATTTGCTAAGCCTATTGTGACTCATTGTTTGTATATAAATGTACAATATGAGTGAACATATTAGGGCACTTTTATCTACTTGTATTGTATGTACAGTAGGGTTGCACGGTTTATCTGTAGTGTGGTAGTATCAAGATACTATGGCTCCAAAATACTAGTGGTGCCACTCTTTTTTGTAAACAGTAGTATCGTCATTAACGGTCTATCTACAAAGCATGTGGAAAAGTCACTAAAATGCTCACACGTTTGTGCAACAATAGACCATATTATTTAAATAGTCTATGAAGAATTTGTGCCCTTTATGGTAGCCTATTGCACGTTTTCAGACGCTTCAGTTCAAATCCGAATTAGTTCATTTCTGTTCCTGTCAATATGATTTAGTAGCTACTACAGCCACAACAATTTCTTAAAAAGAGCGACTCGCAATGAGAATTTTTGAATTACTTTGGATTGTTACCTGACAAGACTGAAAAAAAACAATAGATGAAAAACCCAAAGTAGCAACAGGAAACATTGAAACAATTTATGACCACCTTATATAGCCTAATTTTGTTGGAAAATGCCCTTTTGGAAACAAATTTCGTTTGGTATAATTTGTATCTTTATTTTAATGTATTTTTGTTGGCCAGTTATCTACAAAATATACAAAAAGAACTAATACATTTGACATGCAAATAATACTTTTTTCAGTAATAAAGGAATTTGTTAACTAAATTCAAGTAGGCCTATTATAACATCTAAAATATAGTATTTCTGACACATTTTTTTTATTTCACAGATTTGAGTTATGAATTACAGTATTGCATTACTATTTGGTATCATGATACTTCAGCTGGTATAGGATCTAACATGAATTAATCGTATTGCGACAACCCTAATGTACAGTATGTATATATCATGACATGATGTAAAAAAGATCTGAAAATGTGCATAATATATTGTATAGAAATGGTGCAGTGGGGCGGGGGGCTCTGTTGGAGCAAAGATAATTTGTCTCCGTTTTTCAATTATTTTTGAAATTGTTGTTTTATTGACAAAAATGTTAATAAAAAGAACAAAAAAAATGCAATGTATCGGTCAAAATTTTATGGGCATAAAATTATACATTTTTTATTTTATACCAAAATTATTAGAATATTACGTAAATGTCACGTTCCATGAAGATATTTCATAAATTATATATTGTAAATATTTAGAAATTCAAGTTTTTATTAGTAATATGCATTGCTGAGAACTAAATTTAGCCAATTTTAAACAATTTTTTTAGTATTTGGACTTTTCCAGAACCCCAAATTCCAGATTTTCAGATAGTTGTATCTCAGCCAAATATTTCTCTAACAAACAACACATAAATGGAAAGATCATATCAGTATGTCTTTATTACAAAAAGGGGTTTCCTTGAATGGTGGGCCATTTTAATTTTGCTTCCTTAAAGTCCCCATGCATGAACCGGAAGCTGCGGCTGTTATTTTTTCCATATTGTTTTTCTACTGCGAGCTGAATGGATGTAGTAAAGTAGGCATTTCATCCAGAAAGATCGGGACAAGTGTTTAGAGAGACACCTAACAGACTCCTCCACCTCACCATTTCTGTTTGTTGTAAAAACTGACAGTTGGAGCAGCATGATTAAATATGTTAGCCTTGCCCATTTGCTAAGATATATGCAATCTGATAATTTAACTGAAAACAAACAGGAAGTGCATTTTCAGATGATTTTACTTAAAGATGAGAAGGGCAAACATTTTTTCCCTTAATGACATCTACAGATGAATTGTTTATCTAGCAATGTGAGCAAACAAAATCATATGGTTAGTTTTGATTTCTTAGGGATTTTAAATGTAATGTAATGTGTATTTATATAGCGCATTTATTGTGTATGGCCATACACCCAAAGCGCTTCACAATCATGAGGGGAGTCTCTCCACACCACCACCAGTGTGTAGCATCCCCTTGGATGATGCCACGGCAGCCACAGGACAACGACGCCAGTGCGCTCATCACACACCAGCTATTGGTGGAGTGAAGAGAAAGTGATTGAGCCAATTCGGTGGATGGGGATGATTAGGAGGCCATGATGGGTAAGTGCCGATTGAGGGACTTTGGCCAGGACACCGGGGATACACCCCTACTCTTTACGAGAAGTGCCATGGGATTTTTAATGACCACAGAGAGTCAGGACCTCGGTTTAACGTCTCATCCGAAAGACAGCGCTCACTGACAGCATAGTGTCCCCTTCACTTTTACTGGGGCATTAGGACTCACACAGATCACAGGTTGAGCGCCCCCTGCTGGCTTCACTAACACCACTTCCAACAGCAACCTAGTTTTCCCATGTGGTCTCCCTTCCAGGTACTGACCAGGCTCAGCCCTGATTAGCTTCAGTGAGTAACCGGTCTCGGGCTGCAGGGTGATATGACTGCAATTTAAAAATACACCTTAGAAATATCAGTTAAAGCTCAATTTAATTAAATTGAATTGAAACAGATAATTAAATCTGATTAACTACAACTTTTTCAATAATTTTTATATATGTGTTTGTATATGTGTGTGTATTTAATAATAATAATAATGTTTTATGTATTATACCATGTTCATTTACACCAATTGCCTTGAATTTTGCTTCCGAAATTGTCTAAATTCCACTAAAATCTCAGCAAAAAACTCAATAAGATTTCAGGGATTAACTAGGCTTCCTATTTTCAACTCTGAATCAGGCAATCTCTGAGTAAACTCTGAACTGCAGACACCCAGCCAGCCTTGTTTATATTTTCCACACAACTTACATTAAACGTAAACCCCTGATTTTCATTTCGAAGAACATCATAAGTGACAGTTATCAACAGATTAGTGCGCTCTCTTGACAGGCTGCACTAAAACCAGTGCAGTAAACATAAATAGAGTCTAACGAGTAAGAAATGCAGTGGTCTCACACTGTATAGTTCTGAAGAAGAGAACTGTGAGTAAAAAAAAGCACTCTTCTCATCTATCTTTGAAAGCCAATGAATAATTCTCATCGTCCATCACTGGGAATGGAGTGATTTGCATGACTATTGGAGAAAGCGTTAGGATGAGAATAAGCTATCAGAGGGGGATTTCAGAACTGGTGCTAAGTAAATAGTTTGAGAAGGAACAAAAGGAATGAGGAAACAGACAGCAGGTTCAATCAGGATTGCAAAGATCAATCAAACAACAGAGGCCTGCAGATTTGAACATGCTGATTTCCCTCCCCAAAAAAATGAAATCTTTATCAAACTGTGAGACTATGAATACAAATAGAGTGCATTTCATTAGTGTTTGAGATATTTCTAAGAAATTAAATATATCCCAACTGCAACGTAAGCAACGTAAAATTAATTTAGCAAAAATGTTTCCACAGGCACATATTTTTTTATTATTTATTTCAGTATCTTACATTTAAATGATTGTAGTCCTTCTCAGTCACGAATATTTGGATCATTCATTATACTGTGGGTACTAAAGAATATACTAAAATGCAACTGTAGTGCCAACAGTATAACAAATTATCCAAATATTCGTGACTGAGACTGAGTCTGTGCTTAAGAATTCAGTTTAAAGCTCAGAAACTCTGGCAACATTTTTTTAAGTAAGGGATAATGTACATGCAGAATAAAGTCAGGTTCAGCGGCAGCATAACAGAAAGCATTTTTGTGAGAAAAAAAACACCAAGATTTTCTTTATCCCACTTATTACAAGGTTACTTGCCACAAAAGATAAAAAGTACACATAAAAACATTGTTCTGAGCTGTAATAGTTTATTAAATCTTATTTAAAATAATAAATAAGAAGAAGAAGACTAAGAAGACGAAGAAGAAAAAGAAGATTAAGAAGAAGAATTCCTTACATTTATAAAGTGCTTTTCTGGACACTCAACGCACTTTAAATGATTTGGGGGAATCTCCTCAACCACCACCAGTCTGCAGCATCTATCTGGATGATGGGACGGCAGCCATTTTAGAGAGGAGACAGAGTGATGAAGTCAATTAGGATATGGGGATGGTTAGAAGGCCATGATGGACAGAGGCCAGTGGGCAAATTTGGCCAGTATACAGGGAACACACCCCTACTCTTTTCAAAGGACATCCTGGGATAACAACCATAGAAAGTAAGGACCTTGGTTTAACATCCGAAAGATGGCATTCACTGACACTATATCGGCCCCATCACTATATTGGGGCATTAGGACCCACACAGACCACAGGTTGAGCACACCCTGCTGGCCTCTCTAACAAATCTTCCGACAACAACCTAGCTTTCCCATGTGGTCTTCCACCCAGAGTACTAACTACAGCCCTGCTTAGCTTAAGCGGGCGACCATGTGAGAGCTGTAGAGAGCTAGTGTCTCACATGTCAAAGCTGACAGAAATGAAAAACAACTTAGTAGAGCATAGACTAAGCCAAGCAAACAGTTGCGTGACAGAGAAGCACACCGTAAAAAAATTGACCCTAAATTCACAGTAAATTACTGGCTAATAATTGCATTACTTTCACAGTAAAATACTGCATGTAAATTCACAGCAAATTACTGTGAGGTAGTTCACAGTAATTTACTGTGATTTTATTACATTAAATTACTGTGAAATTAGTCATATAGTGTAACTTTACAGTAGATAGTAATGTCCATTACTGTCATTTCACAGTATTATCTTGTAGAATTAACTGTATTTTACTGTGAAGTAGGCTTTTCTCAGCTAGTCATTCTGACATTTACCCTGACTTTGAAATCATTTTGGGTGTTTAATAGTGTTTGGTTTTATGAGTCAATTACTTTTGTTCCAGTTTATTATATTTTCGGCTAAGCACAAAGTTATGTTCATTAAATATTATTTCATATTTCCATGCTAACTTTATAAAATTAAATAAAGGTGCAGTGCACCCAAAAATGAAAATTTACTATGACATTCATGTCGTTTCAAAACAGGAAGATTTTTCTTTCAAGTTATTTTTAAAGATGTAACCAAATCTGTTATTTCTAAATATCTAAAAATATTTAGAAAAATATTTATCTAATATTCTAAAAAAGTGCCAATACTAGCATAAAAGTTCATTTGTATTAATCTGTTTAATGAAATAAAAAGAGTTTGAATTAACATGCAAAATATATAGCTCTTTTTACAGAAATTTGCTGTAATCGTGCTACCTGCATTAATTTCACAATAAAATTATGAATACAACAAATTACTGTAATTTTTATTTTTTTTTAAATCCTGTAAAGTGATACAAATGTAATTTAGTGTGAAAAATTACAGTAACATGTTTTTTTACACTGCATATAGTCACGAATGTAAATGTATTTACTGACCAACAAGATGATTCAAAGTACCCAGATGAGCCTGTGTTATTAGATTCAGCGGTTGTTATCTGGGAATAACATACAAATGTCATGACTGACCAATCAGAATCAAGTATTCCAGACAGTCATGTATTAAATTCACTTAAAAACCCTATATTAGGAATACTGGTGGCCACTAAGTGAACTGTTTGTACACATAATGTAAAACAGACTGAACATGATTCAGTGTCCCAATATGCTCCCAGCGTATATTCACAATGGATATACTCAGAGTATATTCACTCTGTTATAAGAATATAGAAAAAATATAATTACAAAGAGATACTGACAATGAACATGAGGACTCATTTGCAATGCTAAGAGCAATGACTTCATAAGTATCTTTCACCTAACTGACAGTGTTAAAGGTAAAAATGTGCAATAAAAATTACCCACCTGAAACAACCATCCTATGTTTAAAGTTTTGAGCTGTTTTGCAGAACTTTTTCCTGGGACTCATACTACATCACAAGGTTAATCATGTACCACATGCACCACCAAGTTTACTTATTCAGAAAAGTTCATTAATTCATTCATTCCTTTTCCTTCGGCTTAGTCCCTTATTTGTCAGGGGTTGCCACAGTGGATTAAACCGCCAATTATTCCAGCATATATTTTATGCGGCAGATGCCCTTCCAGCCACAATCCAGTACTGGGAAACACCCATACACACTCATTCACACACATACACTACAGCTATTTCATTCTGTAAAAGTTTCCTTTATCAAAAAAAAAAAAGTGTAGCCTATTGAAATGCTCTTCACACTATGAAAAACGGTTATCTGTAAACGTTTCAAGTTTAAACTTTAACACCTTTTATATGAAAATGTTTTTATTGGAATCCAAAAATAGTTTTCCTATGGCATCACCATCACAGCAGAAAGTCTTATGCAGCCTTTATTTTTAAGACTAGCAATAAATGTTGTTGGTGTTTTACTGAATATAGGGTTTAATTTAGCTGAAAACTGTGGTAAATTGTATGTACAGGTATGTTTTTTGAGTTTTACATTTATAAAATATTAAATTCATTAAATATCTGTCACATATAAGATGTCCTTCTGCTGGAAGACATGCAGAAAACAGTGATGCGCAAGTGGGACACATACGTTATGATCCATGGTGCTTAATATTTATGCGCAGTGACATGACTCGCATATATTTTTCAGGAGGAACAGCCTGTTTTCTCTCTCTCTCTTTCTCCGTGTCATTTCACATGCGAAAACAGACATGTGAATGTTAATCCACACTATGTGCAGTCATTACAGGAATAGTTCAACCAAAAAATGAAAATTCTGTTAATGTTTTGTACTCATCCTCTATTGTTCCAAACCTGTTTGAGCTTCTTTCTTGTGCTGAATACAAAAGCAGATCTTTTGAAGAATGTTGGAAATCGGTTACAACCCAGCTAACAATTTTAGGTTCTAAAAATATTCCCTTATTGTTCCCATTAAGATAAATAACATTCTTTTTGAAATGTACTTTAAATGAACATTCAAAATGTCCAGTTTTTTATACAATGTATTAACATTATTTTTGGTTAAAATAGTTTGGAGTTGTTGTTTTTTTATAATAATAACATTATTTAAAACATTTTCATAACATTTCAGTCTTATACTATATTATAGTCTTATATCTCAGAACTTTATTATTTATGTATATAGAACATTCCACCCACAAAATTTTAATGTTCTAAAAACATTTTTCAGTAACACTTTATAATTACACACTATAAATCATCTATTAAGCATTAGCAAATAGTTAGTTTATTATTTGTTAAGCATAAACTTTACATTATTAGACGTTAGTAAGCAGTTTATAAATACTGATACAAATGCTGGATTCTTGACTGTAAAGCACATGCAAAATGTGCTTAATAATTGTACTTTCATACTTTATTACTTATTAATTGTTTATTACTAAATTCAGTATTGCATTATTTACAAACCAGTTATTTAAGAGTAGTTGGTGACTTTTAGAATCATTCAGAATGAGTTAGTAAGTGATTAATACACTATTAAAATTAACCTTTATATCTTATTTTTCAGGCATATACTGATAGTTAATTTGTATGTTAATAAATGCCTTATTAACTTCATCCAGTTTTGTGACCTAATCTAAAGTGAGGACTATTTATGCTTTGTAAATCGCTTATAAAGGACAATTAAAAGCTCAGTATCAAATGAACATTAAAGTTTGCAATCTTGTCTAAAAGATAAAATTACTGTTAACTTTAAACATTGCCGAATAACAGGAGTGACAAAATAAAATTAGAAATAAAAACAATTAAATAAAATTGGATAAAACAACAACAACAATAACAATATATTAATTTAAAAATATATTATGATACACCAATTTAAAGTTATTTAGCAAAGTTTAAACAGTACAGTACATTTTATTTTAGATAAGATTTATTTTTCATTTGATACAGTTTCATTTGTGTACCTTCAAATGAACAGAAATTAATAAAGCTGTTTATTTTCCTTTTTTCGGTTTAGAACATAACTGAGCTTTTAACTGTCATTTATAAGGGATTTATAAAGCATAAATAGTCCTCACATTAGGTCACAAAACTGGAGGAAGTTGACTTAATAAAGCATATATTAACATAAAAATTAACTATTAATATATGCCTGAATAATAAGATATATGAATGTTAATTTGAATAGTTTATTGATCATTTGCATTCTGAATGATCTTAAAATAGCAATAACTATTCTTAATAACTGGTTTGTAAGTAATGCAATATTTAAATAATGAAAAAATTAACATTTTGGTGAACTATCCCTTCAATACATTAGCAGAAATGTACAATTTGAACACATCGACATCCCTGGATACCTAAAGCAATGTATGGAATGGCTAAGTTGACACTTCTTTGATCAAGCCAACAAAGAAAACATTGCTTTTTGCTCAGTCATGAGGATGATACGGACGGTTTACAGCTAGGCCGTAAACACCAGACTAACTTAATCCCATGACATCCCTCTTTGACTTTCCCAGCTGCAGACAGTTAAATTTTTCATGTTTATAAGCCACTTATTGTGTTTCTGCGTTGAATTCTGTCCAGAAAGTCAGTCATGCTCCATTTACTGAGCGATATGAACAGCGGTAGCTCTGTGATTGTCTGCTCCACCTTAGGGCCACATGCTGCCCTCGTAGAGCTTCTGTTCAACAGCCGCCAGCCTTGAATGTGATAGTGGGCTCCTTCTCTGAGGACCAGAGCCCTGCAACATCTGCAGATGCCTCCGTGCTGGAGAACTCAGGTGTCAGAGTATTTAACATTTCTGCTCTGGGCTGAGTGATGTAAGATAGCGGCGATAAAACCTGCAGCAAAGTCTTGCTGTCCCCGGTGAAATCACAGACAGTCGTTTCCAGGTCACATTCTTGCCTGCTGGGTTTACTTCATTGCACATTTAGTGAGGGAAATGGGTAGGATAATTATAAAAGCATAAGTGTTTGACTAAAAAGATGAGGATTGCCCGAGTTGAATTTTCACTCGAGTGGAAACAGTAATTTTTACTGGAGATCATTAAAATGCAAGTGACACCTTAAAGCAAGGGTGGGCAATTAATTTTCCCAAGGGGCCACATTAGACTCTGGGTCGGTTTTAGAGGGTTTTCCAAAAAAAAAAAAAAAAAAAAAAAAACATTATGTGAAACTATTTAAAAAATTTATTCATTTATTTATTCATTGATTAATTAATTCATTTATTTATTTGTAATTTTTTTATGTTCAGTGAGAGAATTCTAGCCTGTGTTGAGCTGAACAAGTTCACTGAAGTCGAATGTTGAATGTGAGGTGGATATGTGATAGGCTATAAGCAGTTGAAGTTGAATGAAGTTGAATTTTTTTAAATATTTCCCAAATGATGTTTAACAGAGCAAAGGAAATTTTCACAGTATGTCTGATAATATTTTTTCTTCTGGAGAAAGTCTTATTTGTTTTATTACGGCTAGCATAAAAGCAGTTTTTAATTTTTTAAAAACCATTTTAAGGTCAAAATTATTAGCCCCTTTAAGCTATATTTTTTTTCGATAGTCTACAGAACAAACCATCGTTATACAATAACTTGCCTAATTACCCTAACCTGCCTAGTTATTTACTGTCATCATGACAAAGATAAAAGAAATCAGGTATTAGAAATGAGTTATTAAAACTATTATGTTTAGAAATAGGTTGAAAAAATCTTCTCAGTTAAACAGAAATTGGAGAAAAAAATAAATAGGGGGGCTAATAATTCAGGGGGGCTAATAATTCTGACTTCAACTGTATATGATATGTAATGATTATCACTGAGAGAGCCTCTGTATCTGGATTTGTTAAATCGTTAATCTGAGGTAATTAGTCTGCCGTTAATACTGTGTAATTCCGACAAAGTGTGAAGCTGCCTGGTTGGTTGCTGTCACATGACTCGTGGTTCGCTCGCAGCACTCTGAAATGTTTAGATTTTTTCAACTCGCTGCGCCTGGAAAACGTGAGCGTGACACCGCATGTGTATCCCTTCCTACTGTATTTGTGCTCTGAACCCATGCGTCTCCATTTGAAATAACGAAACTGAGCGTGCAAAAGACGGCTATGAAAGTCTCACTTTGTTGACTTGTAATATCAGATCTGTGCATTGCAAGGCCCTGTTTGAGGCTGAATTTTAATTAAATAAATACTTTACGTGAGCCGATCAAAGAAGTCCAGTGGGCCGCATGTGATTTTACCCAAAAACTAAAATTTACTAACTATTTATTATTCACCCTCAAGTGGTTTTTGAATGTCTTTATTCTGCTGAACACAAAAGATGATATTTTGAAGAAAGCAGAAAAGATCAAGTCAATGTCAATGATCTTTCTTCAATATTTCTTTATTATTGTTCAACAGAGGAAAGAAACTCAAACATGTTGGAAAACAGTAGTGGATGAGTAAATGATGACAGAATGATTGGTTTTGGGTGAACTATTCTTGTAATTTGAAACAGAATCTGGCAACATCTATAAAAGCACTTCAAGAAATCTACCTGCAAAGCTAAAGTATACTGGATGAAATTTTAAGGACTTGTGTAAAAATACTGTAAAAATTCTATTAAAAATAATGACAAACAAATTTCATTCATTCATTAATTTTCCTTCAGCTTAGTCCCTTATTTATCAGGGGTCACCTGCCAGCCACAACCCAGCACTGGGAAACACTTATCCACTCTCACATTCACACACCCAATCATACTGTCAATCGCTAACAAACTACCATCCGCCTGTTTATCAATCACAACTCTGAATTGCCCGTATACATCTGTTTGTTCCTGTATTGATCATTGCTTGCAGATTGCTTGCCCTCTTAAGAGCTTCTAGATTGTCGGTGGCCATTTTAAGTAGATACTGTGTGGTGGTGGAATGAACACCCGCTGGCAACGGCCGATAAACAGGCGGATGGTAGTCCGTTAGCGATCTGCGCATTTACTAGCGATCTGCCAGGATTAGATCGCTGGTGATTGTGAGACAGACTCGAGCCAGCAACCTTCTTGCTGTGAGGCGACAGTGCTAACCACTGAGCCACCGTGTTGCCCCCAAATGAATTTGATTTATTTAACAATCAACTTATATTAACTAAATGAAAGCAACATTTGCTGCATTTAAAAACTATTTTGGCATAATTTTCATAGGTTTCTGGAAGTGTATTGGAGATGCTGGGGATGTTTCAAATTTAGTCTGTCTCAGTTTTATCTGATTCTTCATGTCTTTCCTGACAGAATGATGGTGAGATCAGATCTCTGTGTGAAGAAATGGCTAACTGAATGGCGTACATACAAATAATCTCACTAGATTATGACAGTAAAGGGAAAATTCACCCAAGAATGAAAATGTTTTACTGTTCCTCAAGTGGTTCGAAACCCTTATGAGTTCCGTTGAACACAAAGTTAAGTTTATAAACTAATTTCGAGAGGATCACGTGCTTATGATTGACCACGGCTGGTCCTGCATTAGCATTAGCACATGATTCACCAATGATTCCTAAGTCACTATAAATAACCAGAGGTTCATACCTCAGTAAAGGCTCGTACACACCAGGACGCTTGTGTTTATCGTCAGCATTTTACGAGACGTTTTTCTGGATTCAAACCAAAGCGATTTTCACTGGCGTCGAGGAGAAAAGTATGCAAAATCACTCCTTGACGTTAGATGGCGCTACACAACTTTAAGCTTCTGACACCCAAAGAAGAAGAGGAGAGAAAGTTAACATGCTTGTTGTTAAAGTTACTGGCGACTCAAACAAGCATGGATGGTTTAAGTAGCAGCTCCAGCTCTAGCGATGAAGAAATGATTATCGTTCACCAGTGCAATAAGCAGCTCTACGTTTATATCGCCTCTGGGCATCTTCTTCAAAGTGCGCTCTCATTGACAGTTTTGCGCTTGAGCGCCTCGAAGTGCTGTTTACTGTAACTTCAGTAGCTCCATGCATGTGAACAAAAGTGCCAATCTGATTAGTGGAGAGGGTTTTGACGCAGTGCATCAAAACAAAAAACAAAAAAGAGCATGAGGCGTATCTTTAAAAATGACGCTTTTTTTATGCCTGCCGTTTTGCGTGTTGGTATGCATGATCACATTGGTGCCCTTTATTTAGTCACGAGACGTTAAACGTTGATGGAAAACGCAAGCAAAAAGTGTCCCGGTGTGCACAGGCTTTTAGAATCCCCCTTTCCATCTCTAATCCTCCCCCTTTACTAGATAGGGCAGCATGGTGGCCCAGTGCACTGTTGCCTCACTGCAAGACACCAGGCCAGTCGACATTTCTGTGTGGAGTTTACATGTTCTCCCTGTGCTCACATGGGTTTCCCCCGGGTTCCCCAATTTCCTCCTATACCATCCAAAGACATGCGACATAAGTGAATTGACTAAACCAAAATTGGCACCATAGATGGGCTCTTAATCAGCAGTATAGCTCCATAGCAGTCCCCAATTTGTCTTTAGCCATAAACAGCAGGGGAGATCTCGAGATCTACCTGAGCTCAAACTCCATTCTCGCCCTGCAAATGGGAGGGAGCCCCGGGCTCAAGGATCTTATGAGTTCAGGGCTCTCTCCTGGGACAGCATGCCAAACATGCCTCAAAATCAATCATCAGCTAAGTGTGAACTCTTGAAAGACGATATTTAGAAGAAAGCTGAACCATTGACTTTGACAGTAAGAAAAATATCACCATAAATGTCAATGGTTACATGTTTTCAGCTTTCTTCAAAATATCGTCTATTGTGTTCAACAAAAGAACAAAAGTCAAATAGGTTTTGACAAGTGAAGGGTGAATAAATAATGACAGAATTATAATTTTTGGGGAAACTATGTTTTTAATAGCAAAAATAACATTTATCAATTAAACTGATACTTTCCTACTGACACACCACACCAAAAGACAGAAATAACCCACTTAAAACCATTTTTGTTGGTAAAAAAACTAGTGGTCTTTAAAACACACTGTACGAGCGATCCATAATCCATATATTTGAGCGATGCATACTCCAGCAAGCAGATAATGAAACTCTACTAGGATACGGAGCCCTACCTGCTTCTTTCCTATATCATCACCATTTCTTGGCCTACACCGTAATAAAACCAAGCAATACAATCCCAATGACACTGCAGAGACATTATATCTAGTTGATGCACACATAACAGAGCATAAAATAGACAGGCATAATGGGAGCACAGCCAACATCTATGATCAGAAAGTCCCACTGGGATCTATTTCTCGGTCTTGAACTGTGTTCGTAAAGACACCGTGCGGTTGCTGCACACGCAAGACATGCATGACTTGATGAGGAGGAAGCACAAGGACATTCACTGTCATGGGTTATAGCTACTCTACAGGGGCCGATGCCCTACAAATGACCTTAAAACAATGAAAAGACAGAAAGGGTTCACTACAAGCATCAGATTCATGCTCAATTGCTCAACAACACTGCCACAAAACACCCCGCTGAAGTTATTTTCAGAAAAGCATGGCATGCTTGTCAAAAGCATGTCATCAAAAGCATGTCATATATGTGATATGAGTGCTTAATCTACATTGTCATTTGACATTTAAAAAAAAAAAAAAAATCTTTCAGTAGAGTCGTAGCCACTATTCAAGCATGCCACTCCAGATTTACTACTAGAACAGATTTTTAGTACAGTCTGTTTTAACCTTTTTATTTATATTTTTTCAACAAGTTAGTTTGACATTAAAGTAGATACTTATAATAAGGGCTGCACAATATATTGTTTCAGCATCAAAATCGCAATGTGCACATCCGCAATACTTACGTCACAAGATCTGCAATGTTGAATCTGAATTATAGTTGACTAGGAGGTACAGAACACATCTGATTTGTAAAGTCACTGCTACCATAATAGAGTGAAAGTTTATCATTTGCTTGTGTTTTCAAGGCCTCTGACTGAGCACATTTCAAGAGAGTTTTAAACACTTGGGCACAAAAAAAGCATGATGTTTGGAGTTATAACAAAGATTAATTGTATTTAATTATTTCTATATGAATAATGCAAAAAAAGGTTGGGGAGTCGCAGAAGAAAGAGAAGAGTGGGGGTGCGTGTGAGGAGGGGAATCGGTAAAATGAGGTGCCGGATCCGGATCTGGCTTGTTCCGGCACAAATTAAGCCGCAATATTTATCACAATATCACATTTTTCCAATATTGTGCAGCCCTACTTTAATTTATTATCCATTCCACAAATATACCGTACAATCACTCATGTGCATTTAATGTTGTGTACACTAAAATGCTCTCAAGATCACTGCAATGTCATGAGAAAAAAAGTTATGAGAACAAATGTTGTTTTGCTACTTTAACTTATTTCAATCAAGTTAATCGGGTTTAGTTTTATATTTATTTGTTAGTTCCATATTTATTTATGTTTATTATTATTATCTAACTTTAAACAAAAAAATGAAGGCAGCAAGAAATTATTATACAGTGTGATTGTGAATTTACAGTACATTCTTAAAATGTTGTAGACTTTTAGTTATATAATTCATTAAGTGACTTATGTGTACTTTGTCTTCATATATGCATGACGTAAATAGTAAAGAATAAATATATAGGGCAAACCTAAAACTAAATGTTAACATTGATCCCCACAATGGTGACTTAATATAACTGTAGTCAACTTGTAGTCAAAATATAACTGTAGTCAACTTGGAGGCCTTTTGAGTTTAATATCTGAAATTGAGGCATTGAAGGGATAGTTCACCCAAAACTAAAAATTCTGTCATCATTTACTTGTACTTTACAATCATTACGCGTCACAAACTTTTATAAGTTTCTTTGCTCAGTTGATCACAAAAGAAGGTATTATGAAAAATGTTGGAAACCTCACAGCTAGCAAAATTCATGTGGCTCAAATCTTAAGAGGTCTTTATCTTAAGAGGTTCAGGGCTATGAGCCCAACTAAAGCAAACACTTGACACATCACTCCATGATGGTGACTTTAGTCCATGTGGTCCACATATATGTTTTAAGAGAACTGGGCCACATTTGCCATATCTTCTCTGGGCCGCTTTAGGCTCACAGCCACATTAGCCAGAGCTAACTGTGCCAAATATTGGCCAGAAGTGGCCCACATATGTTTTAAGATAACTGGGCCACATTTTCCATATCTTCTCTGTGCCACTATAGGCTCAAATCCACATTAGCCAGAGCTAACTGTGCCGAATATTGGCCAAAAGTGGCCCACATATGTTTTAAGATAACTGGGCCACATTTTCCATATCTTCCCTGGGCCACTATAGGCTAACGGCTGCATTAGCCAGAGTTTACGGTGCCGAATATTTGCCAAAAGTGGCCCACATATGTTTTAAGATAAATGGGCCACATTTGCAATAACACAAGTGAGCCACTTTAGGTTTAGACCCAGATACCCTTAAATGACTATGCCACAGTTTTGCCAACTGTGGCCCACATTTGTCCTCCATCATTTGGGCCAAATTTTTCATTTTCCACATGGGCCACATTAGGCTCACATTCAGGCTACATTTTGCCATAAAAGCCAAATCTTTGCCTTAAGTGGCCCATATTTGAATTTGAATCTTTGGCCCCCCTTTGCCATTGTACAGGTGGGCCCCTTCAGGCTCACATTCATTTTGTCTGGGCCGAAGGAATACCACCAGTGCCGCATAACTGCCTAAAGTGACCCACATTCGTATTCTATCTGGGCTGTAACCATTAACTTCCATGTGTGTTTTTCCTAAAATTGAATATTTTTCAAAATATCTTCTTTTGTGTTCAAAAAAGGACACTCACAAAGGTCCAAGGACCACTTGAGGGTGAGTAAATTGTGAGTAAATTTCAGGTGAATTATTACTTTAACAAAATTTATGAAAGGCTTTTCGTGCAAACATCTATCAAGTTGCTGAATGAAGAATCATTTAGCTTTACATGCGAATCTAAACATTTGTTTCATATTAATGTTCATTACTAAGCAGATTCTGAAGCTCACATTCACAAAAAGAGTTCCTCAATCAGTGTAACACTTAAACATTACAGTTTCTGTTCTGTCAAAGCAAGCAGAATATCCTGAAAACCAGGAGAGATGATGTACCTAAAAGCTTCAACAGCAGTTTCTCACACTTCAGATTATCTGACAACTTTTATGACAAGGCAGATATTCATCTAGAGAGAAACGTTTTAGAAAGAATCTGCAATTATTTTTCCGGTTATATGTCTGTTGTCAGATTTGAAATTCTGAACTCGCCACTGTTTTGTTGTGTTTGCAAGAGCCACGCAACCAAAGCAGAAACGGTGACGGGGAGCTGTGGGAAATGTTTTGCTGATTTAAGCAGTACAGCGGCGTTTTGAGCATTTTTCCCTTGAGAGAGATAACAGAAAGTGAAATGAACAGCCTCTTAGGCACAACACAAACCTGGCTGTGTGACATTTCACACTTTTGCAGCTGTCATTAGGTGTAAAGAGAACAGAGTATGAAAACTTCAGTGCCGCTTAATACGCTGAACGTATAATGAGAGATAGTGAGAGCTGCATTTGACCAATTTAAGCAACAATATCCCTTATTTAGCTGTTTTTAGGAAACTATAGTGATGATATTGCATTAAGTGACATATCATTAGCCAGTAAGCAGCTGGATGAAGTGCATTGTGCTTAAGCATGCTAACAAAATCAAATCCCATTTTATTGTGTTGCAGTCAGTCTTATTCTCACAGACTCAATACTTCTCTCCATTTACAAAATATAAGATGGCATCTAAATCTACATTGTTGCCGAAGGATAAAGAATATGATAAAAAAATATTCTTTTATTGTTTTGATGGTTGAAAAAAATAAAATAAAAGCCTAACTATTGAATAAAATATCAATATTTGGGTTTTTATTTTCTTTTTTCAACCAACAAAACAGTAAAAAAAATATTACAGCTTCTGTACATTAGAATGGATCTGGTTTATAGTTTTAAATATATTTTTTCTGTACAAAAATAATGACAATGACTTATACATTTTACAATGATATATAGAAGACACTTCTGAAAAATAATTTGGTAGAACAGGTTATGTTCCCAAAAATCGTTTCAGGCATATATTGAGCATTTGATGACATACTAAAAGACTTCAAACCACTACACTGTTTAATAATTTTTTTTTTAAGTTGACTCAACTTGACATTTTTGAGTTTACTCAACTTAAATCGAGTCAAGTGCAGTAATTGGGTTAAAAATTGAGTCAACTCAAAAATGTCCCAAAGTTTGTTGCCTCAAAATGTTGAGTCAACTTTTTTTTACAGTGTATGTTTTAATCCAGTTATTGTTTTGTAAAAATATTTAATGTTCACAAAAGTTATTTGAAACATAAAAAGTAGACACTTTACTTGCATTTAGTATGATTTCTGTACACTTCTATTAATTATACTTTTTTGTTGTTGCTTTTAAAAGTTGTTGCCTGCAAACTTTTTAGCAGCAATAGTTGTATAATGGACCCTTTTCACAAGCCTATTATGACGCAATATATATATATTTTTTTTTTAAATGTATGAACATTTATATGTATTTACGTATGTATTATATCATCTTTGCTTCAAATGACAAAAAACGAATTACCGCTTGTGCGAGGGATTTCTAATGCAGAGTCTATGGGACAGGACAGTAAATTTGACGTTATTCTTTCCTCTGGCTGCCGTCATCAGCCACAAGTCTTTAAAACAGTGATGTCCAAACTCGGTCCTGGAGGGCCGGTGTCCTGGAGAGTTTAGCTCCAACCCTATTCAAACACACCTAAACCAGCTAATCAAGCTCTTACTAGATATGCTACAAACTTCCTGGCAGGTGTGTTGAAGCAAGTTGGAGCTAAACTCAGCAGGACACCGGCCCTCCAGGACCGAGTTTGGACACCCCTGCTTTAAAACATCATCGTGGAGTATTTCTTTTATTATTTGAGCAAATAAGATTGTAAAAAAAATATTTGTTGTATTCTCCCATTCACTGCACTCTAAGTTTTCTGTGAATTTACGTATGTGCCTTTTATACTTAAAATATACTGTGTATTTTGAATATATAGAGTTAAGTATAAGTCTAAAACCAAATGTAAAACTGATCACCATTATAGTGACTTAATTAAAAATAATACAGGTTAGAAACCACAAAGAATTTATCATGAGATCTTTTCTAATCTAAGGTTTCCTAAATAAAAAAATGTAATTGTTGGATTTACTAAAAAAAAAAAAATTAAGGTAACTGGTTGCAATTTATATGGGCTGAATTTATACATTAATTCATTCATTCATTTTCCTTCGGCTTAGTCCCTTATTTATTAGGGGTCACCACAGCAGAATGAACCGCCAACTTACCAATTCACCTATTGTGCATGTCTATGGACTGAGGGCGAAAGTGGAGCACCTGGAGGAAACCCTCACCAACAAGGGAAGAACATGCAAACTCCACACAGAAACGCCAACTGACCCAGCTGGGACTTGAATCAGTGACCTTCTTGCTCTGAGGCAACAGTGCTAACCACTGAGCCACCGTGAGGGAATTTAAACAAACAAATTAAATTTAATAATGTTCAACTTAACTTTTTTGTTTAAATTCAGCCCATATAAATTGTTTGCAACCAGATACTTTAAAAAATGTTAGTAAATCCAATGAATCTTTTTTTTTTTCATCTGGTCACGATTAGTCAATCAAGTGAAGATTTTTTGTTCTTATCAAATCCAAAACAAGCAGGAAATAATCTACACACCAGAAGCCCGAACAGATATTTCTGAAGAGATATTAGAGAGCTTAGCTGTACTAATGCATCATTTCATAAGACTCCAGCCTCACCCACAAGCATGCAGATGACAAATGAAATGCAACATCCTGATTGTTCCTCCTTTGTTCATATCTCACTGGGAACAAACTATTTGAGAAGCCAGATCAAAATGGCTCCACTTAATCTATGCCTCTGAAAAAAAAATCCGAGAAGCCTTTTCCACAGCTTTTCAGCATGACTCAGTTATTTCACCGCAGTCCATTTATACCATCAAAGTTGATCCTCTCAAAGCACGGTTGGAAAGAAAAAGTCAGTGTGCAGATTTGTAGCAGGAATACTGCTGGTAAGGTACTTACAAACACGTGTATAGCTCAGAATCAAGACTAAAAAGCACTTTCTGTACTTGTTGTTTATTCTGAGTTGAATAAAAAAGCAACATAGCACTTCCCATCCTGCTACAATTGCCCACAGAGTAATTGGCAAATTCAACTGTCTTTCGCATTTCAGTATGTAATTGTCGCTGACCCTCTTGTCATCGATCTGCGAGAATGTTGATGAGAAATGTCTAGCCTCCTCTTTGTAAACCTTATGATTTAAGATTATTATAGTTAACCCAGCCATGAAAATGCAATAAAGAAGAAGAATGGCAGCTTGTAGTCGGCGCTGAAATTGGTGCCTACAACTTTAATGACTCATCCAAATATTGTCTAAACAAAATGGCTCCTACTTCTCTAACTCTCAGTAAATCTGTGAGAAATATAGTCTTCTGCACACCAACAGAGGCATTTATTTTCATTACCTTAATCACCAAATCAATACGGTGCCAAATGGCCCACATTAATCTCAGCAGAAAATAATATACGGTGGTGCACGCAAATACAGAGCTCTGCAAAAGGCACCAGATTAAATACCCATAATGGCAGATGATTTGAAACAGATTTACAAGAAGGGTGGCGCTAAACAAATATTTCTTTTCTTTTCTTAAGAAACCTTTTTTATCTTATATTAATTACACTACCACATTGGTATGGAAAAGAGGAGGAAAGCTTGTGCTTAAATTATTCAATAAAATGTTATTACTAAACAGGTGTTGAAATTAATGAATTATGGTATTAAAAATAAACTTCAACCATAGCAAGTTGTAAAACAAAATCTCTTATAAATGAGTGCATTGTTTACTGAAGGTATTGTCAGTTCATTCATTCATTTTCCTTCGGCTTAGACTCTGAGGGTCGTCACACCACCAACTATTCTGTCATATGTTTGATGCAGAGGATGCCACTCAATATTTATTTACCCTCATGGTTGAGTTAAAAATATTTGGTGCTTTTATTTATCAATAACTCAACCAGTTGGGTTAAATATTTGGTGCTGTCACAAGGGAGACGCTGACAAGGGAAGTGCGGATCCAAATGCTGGTTTATTAGAGAATGTTCAGACAGGCAATGATCACAATCAGAGGCAAACAGTTGTATATAGGAAATCCAAAGTCGAATAACAGGTGAATGGTCAATACAGGCAGGCAGCAGGCAACGTAAACAAACAAAGAAGGCTAGGGTCAAAAACATGGCAGGACAAGGCAAGGAAACCGCGTCGTAATGTTAACTTGACAGATGAACAAGACTCAGAAATGAAGTGTGTATGTGTGTGCTGTATTTAAAGTCCATGCAATCACTTTGTAACGATCCTCTGGCTGTGTGTGTGCTCATCACCGGAACTTTGAACAGGTGTGTGTGAGTGGAGTGCATGTATAGAGTTGTAGTCCATAATGTGACGGTTTGTAGTTGTCCAGTGAACTGCGTATTTCTCAGCGATCTGCAGCCACTAGATCGCTGGTGATCATAACAGGTGCTTTGTTGGGTTATTTTTAACCTTTATGAGGTTTTTTATTTAATAACTCATCCAGTTGGGTTAAAAAAAATGTTAATTTCAACAGTTAACTGATTTAACTGACACAGAACAGCTGTATTAATAAGGGTATGTAATGTTGTTTTTGCGTTGTAAAGTTTATTTAAGCTACAATGCAATAATATTGTTGTCATTATTTTATCAAATTACCTCTCAGTGTCGTGTTTTTTTATCCGTTTCACCAGCACTCTTAATACAAACGCATGCTTCATAGCCGATCTCTATTACACAGATAAAGACCTTTAAGTGTCTGAAACTTAAAATG
Source organism: Danio kyathit (assembly GCA_903798195.1). Taxonomy (NCBI): domain Eukaryota; kingdom Metazoa; phylum Chordata; class Actinopteri; order Cypriniformes; family Danionidae; genus Danio; species Danio kyathit. The sequence continues at coordinate 34,281,621 of LR812539.1, forward strand.
TGATGAAAATAAAGCATTTTCAATATTTTTGAAAACTGCATGTTATTTATTTACACAGCCATAATTATAAAATTAATAGTAGTACTAGTAATAGTAGCAATAGTAATACCAGAAAGGAAAAAAAACATTTAATCAAAATAAATCAATGCATTGGGTTAAATTATATTCAGTTCAATTCAATTTATGTTTATTTATATAGCGCTTTTACAGATTGTGTCAAAGCAGATTAACATAGAAGTTTAAATGGATTGAAACTCTTTCAGTCCAGTTTTCAGAGTTGAAGTTCAGTTTAGTTCAGTTCAGTGTGGTTTAAATTTCACTGCTGAAAGTCCAAACGCCGAATAGCAAATCCATCGATGCGTAAGTCCCAAACAAAGTAAGCCAGTGGCGACAGTGGTGAAAAACAAACTTCCGTAATTGACGAAGTGAAGGAAAAAAAAAAACTTAATAGAAACCAGGTTCTGTTGGGCACGACCATTTCTCTTCTGGCCAAACTTCTTGCGCAGAGCTACAGTCTAGGCGCCGGATGCTGGAGATAATAAATGTCCATCATGGAGAACTGCAGGTGTGAGTAGGTCACCGGCGGGAGTTCTGGCTGGCCCACGGGATCAATGCAAAGACTTGCTGTCACTGGGGTCTTTCAGGAATCAGTCTCACGCTTACCGCTCCTCCATGACCATCACAGCATCTGCTCAGGATACGGCCTGGTCCAGAATTATGGATAGCTTGGCATCATTTCTTCACCGGTCTAAAACTCAATGCATTGGGTTAAAATAACCCATAGTTGGAAAGGTCCTATAATAACCTATATTTGGGTTATATGTTGGGGTATTTTTAACCCAACTATTTTAACTGTGCCCTTCCAGCCGCAACACAGTACAGGGAAACATCCATGCACACTCATACACTACGGCCAATTTAGTTTATTCAATTCAGCTATAGCGCATGTCTTTGGTCTGTGGGGGAAACCGGACCAAACCGGAGGAAACCTACACTAACACAAAGTCCACACAGAAATCTGACCCAGCCGGGAACCAGCAACCTTCTTGCTGTGAGACGACAGTGCTTACCACTGAGCCCAATAGCCACAGAAACAAAATAAATCAAAAATGTAAAAGTCCTATATTGGTGCAGTCCTGGAGCTACAGACTCTAGCAAAGGCAAAGCATATGCTCTCCTCAGAAGTGCATCATAGCCCATCTGCAGGCATGAGGGAACATCTTTATTCAGCATGTGCTCTGTCTGTAGCCATAGCTGCAGGGCAAGAAAAAGCAGAAAGGAAGAGTTTGGCTACTAACAGAACCCCAAAATGCTCAGCAAGTGATGGATTCATCAGAATGCTGAACAGTGACATTATTTATATATAAATATGTAATGAGACAGAGAGTGAAAAGTAGATGGAAAAGAGAGTCATTTATTTAGCATTAATCTGATAAACTCCTGTGACTCAGTCCCTGTATAAACCAAAAGCGCAAATGTTAATGAGCAGACAGTCAGATGTTTATGCATAATTCTTTGAATAATTCTCAAATAATGTTGGGAAACATGATTCTCAGGTATTTCACAATTTGCAGAGATCATATAGTTTAAATACTGCTGTCCTCAAAGCTGCCATAAAATGAAAATCTGGATATACCTAGGCATAGCTGAATAATAAGAGTTCAGTACATGGAAATTACATATGATGAGTCTCAAACATGGTTTTCCCATTCTCATGTAAATCCCATGAGTTTAAAATCTCAGTAGAAAAGCAGGCCAACACAAACTGTGATGATTCACTTTAATATGCATGCCCAGACTGTGTTTGATTTGCCACAACGTTTCCTAGTAAGATTACAGCAATTATATATTTTTCCTCTATTTTTAAATTAATCTAAGCTTGTATTACAACCCAGGCTCATTGGAAATAAGTGCCCAGTGCTACATTTTTGAGAACCGACAAATATGTACCCTGTGCTATGTCTTCTTGCAGATTTTGTCTGATCGGTTCTTAGTGCATCAGAACACATAAGGATTATAAATGTATTCGGCACCAGTGGTGTAAAGTACTTGAGTAAATGGACTTCGTTACTTTACTTAAGTATTTTTTTGGCTACTTTGTACTTGTACTGAGTATCAAAAATATAAGCAACTTTTACTCTTTACTTGACTACATTTTTGATTGAATATATGTACTTTTTACTCCACTACATTTGAACAGATGCTTACCGTTACTCGTTACATTGTAATTGTGCCAATGACTGTATAAAATATTGACGACGCGACAGCGCCATTTTCCATTAAACGCTGTGAAGAAAAAAACGCCTCGTGACGGACACAAACTGTGGCAGAAGACTGCTGAAATTGGAGCCTGGGCATGCGCAGAAGGACTGCCTGATGGAGCCAGAGGAGGAGCTGCGGAATCAAGCTTCCAACCAAACGCTTGTACATCAAATCAACCACGCCCCCCGAACTGCTCACTTGACCGCCGGTGTCTGCACTATAACAAAGGCTCGCTAATGTACACTTTGCGTTTACATAGGAGCCTGGTTTGCTGTTTTATCAACACAAATGGTTGTAATAACGTTAACAAAGGTGCGGTTTATATAATGAAGATTTAATCGCGCCAGCTCCAGGCCGCAGCGCACATTACTCGCGGGCCGATCCGGCTCGGATGCGGCAGCGTCGGCTCGCTAACGGCCGCCGGATCTGACTGGATGCCTATGGACACACTGCCCGAGTCAATCGGGCCAGATGCGGCGGCCGTTAGCGAGCCGACGCTGCCGCATCCGAGCCGGATCGGCCCGCGAGTAATGTGCGCGAGTAGGTACAGCAGACGGAGTCGGGCCGAGGGGTAAGTCTCCGGCAGGCGAGAGTGTAGCCGGAACTGGCCCGAGTGTATTTTGCTATCTGGGTGGTTAGGCGTGTATCAAATAACTGATAAAGCCCCCTGACCCTAACGAATAAACAGTGTTTCACCAGATCCTGTATGTCAGAAACTCTAGTTTACTGCTGAGCAACTCATTTTATCATGGTAAAATAACACAGAAATGGAATAATAACACTTCAGTCTCCTGCCGAAGCTCCGGCGTCTGCTTTGAGAAACTGTCAATCACAGCTGTCAATCACGATGACACGCCCAGCATTAAATTACTGCTCAAAACATACTGTTTACAAAACTACTCAAAATAAAAAATATTGCCCCCCCTCTGATACTGAGAGATGAATCACATCAAAGTCAGCTCTGATTTTTTTTACTACGTTTTACTACTTTTTTTTTTTTGTTGATAAATTGTTTGTGGCTTTTTTGAACATTTGAGTGTGACTGAGACTTTTTGTTCTATTTTTAAATATATTTTGTTCTGCCATTTTGAAACATTGAGGTGTTAAATTTAATTTATATATTAGGAAAATAAACCTTTCTTGGTGCTCTTTGAGCCTACATTCAGTATGAGTAAAATACTTAAGTTCTTTTAAAATCGGATACTTTAATACTTTTACTCAAGTCTTATTTGAATTGGTGACTTGTAACTTGTAATGGAGTAATTTTTACAGTAAGGTATCTGTACTTTTACTCAAGTATGGTTTTCAGGTACTCTTTACACCTCTGTTCGGCACCACTCCAAAGTGGCATAAGATCTGTTTAAATGTACTGTATCTTTTCTTAGTTAAACTTGAATATTGTGAAAATTAGTTTGTAATGAACCAACAAACACATTTAGGCTTGAGACAACGGAAAAAAGTAAGCCGTCGTGTGTTATGGATGATTATGCATTGTGTTATATCAATCAGCTCTTTGAAAGGACAGCAAATTAAAGTCCTGTTTATGCATAGGTGGATATTGATACTTGCCTGTGTTTACATACAAGTTAAACACACAATATACAACTCTAAATACATCTCTCTCAACCCTTTTGTCAAATATAATTATAATTTAGCATATATTTCATCCACAACACAACCCAGTAGCAAACTAGATTACTCAGGTGGAATAACGATGTCGATTACTCGATTAGCTAGAATAATCCACTTCACTTAAAGATTATTTAACTAGGAGTCTACTGAATTTGTTCACATTTTATTTGTCAACTTATATGTCAGTCCCTTCAGGATTTCGTGATTTTGCGATCGCTGAATTTAGCGACTGACTGACTGACTGACTAACTAACTAACTAACTGGTCAACTAAGCAAATAACTAACTAACTAACTAACTAACTAACTAACTAACTAACTAACTAGCTGACTGACTGACTAACTAACTAACTAACTGGTCAACTAACTAACTAACTAACTAACTAACTAACTAGCTGACTGACTGACTAACTAACTAACTAACTAACTGGTCAACTAAGCAAATAACTAACTAACTAACTAGCTGACTGACTAACTAACTAACTAACTGGTCAACTAAGCAAATAACTAACTAACTAACTAACTAACTAGCTGACTGACTGACTGACTGACTAACTAACTAACTAACTGGTCAACTAAGCAAATAACTAACTAACTAACTAACTAATTGACTGACTGACTGACTGACAAACTAACTAGCCAACCAACTAACTGATCAACGAGCTGGCTTTCACATCAGTGGCATGTGTAGCACACACCTGACTTGCACAGATCCTTGTATTTATATATATATATATATATATATATATATATATATATATATATATATATATATATATATATATATATATATATATATATATACATATATATATACACACACACACACACATATATATATATATATATATATATATATATATATATATATATATATATATACATATTTACACACACAACTGAAGTCAGAGTTATTAGCCCTTGCACATGTATTTCAGAGTACATCATGTGTGAGCGTCAGGCACTGACATGAGCTGTGGGAACATCAGAGCAGGGCTCATTAATATTCACATATGATCAAATTAGACTTTTCCATCAGGGGTAAATTCTGAGGTTCTGAATGCGCTTTTTAAATGGTTTCTGATAAATTTTTGCGCTAACAAAAGCCACATACCTTCTATGTAGATATCAGAGAACATTTTAATATACAGTATTGTAAACATCCATACTATGGCACATTTAAAAAAAAATAAATAAATAAATAAACATTTAAAAATTCATGTACTTAATGCTGATAATATAATTTGTATTAGACCAAGTAAGAAGTGTGCAGTCTCAAACTTCCATTTTGTAAACATACCTCACACAAACACCTTCATATACATTAAAGAAAAGCAAACCTTGTATTTTGAGAGGTGAAGGGGAGATGGACCGTGGCACCTCAGAGTATGATGGATTTCTGAAAAATACTAAATTGGACCTCATTCCAAATTACAACAAAATGTCCTTCCAATTGCTCGTAATCTGGAGGTCAGGCTCCGGTGGCTCTGGTAATTGGGTACATGCGATTTAGGGCAGCGTGAGGCTAAGCAATTCAGAACCTCACTTCATCTGCTTCCATTCACATCTGTCCAACAGGGCAAGCACTACGAAACCACAGCACTCAAACACCATGTAGACTATGCAAGATAAAATATGTAGGTTTGAAGTAGTTTTAAAATGTGGTTTTAATTTGCTACTTTTCATGTGATAAGACGCATTACACATGCACCAATGTGACTGTGACATCTTTTGAATAGGTAATAACTTTCCAGCTAAAAATGATTAAATCTCCAAATATTTTTAAAGATATTTCAAGAACAGCTGTAATTTCAATTGTGTCAGGAATCAAGTCCCAGACTTCTGGTTCATTTATTCATTCATTTATTCATTCATTTTCTTTTCAGCTTAGTGCCTTTATTAATCTGGGGTCGCCACAGCGGAATGAACCGGCAACTTATCCAGCATATGTTTTACACAGCGGATGCCCTTCCAGCCGCAACCCAACACTGGACAGGCTTCTGGTTTCTTAACAACCTCTCTTGCTGCTTGATGCAAACTTGTACTTATTATTATTATGATTTAAAGGGCACCTGTTTTACCCCTTTTTCAACATTTAAGAGAAGTCTTTTGTGTCTCCAGAATGTGTCTGTAAAGTTTCAGCTCAAAACACCCACCAGATTATTTATTAGACCTTTCCGAATATTGGAATGTTCTGCTCTGAACACAATGTAGCTGTTGTTTTTTCCTGTGCCTTTAAAGCAGGGGTCATCAACTATATTTGTCAGAGAGACAGAGTTTTACTAGACAGTCTCCTTGGGGGCCGGACCCCCAAGAAGAAAATCAAATAAAAATCTCATTTTGGCTTAACGTTATGTTTAATGTTTATACTTTTTCAATTTCATTACAAAACTGAAGGCATTTGATTCAGGCTCCCTTCACCTATACCACAGTCAACCACTAGGAGTGATAGATATTTTGCCTCAACTCAATTTGACTAAGTCAACAAGGGGAAATGTAACTTTAGCCATTGATTAAGCACTGCGAGTAGCCCGTTTCAGCATTGTGATTTGAATGCAAGCCCACTTAACGTTTCATTTGATGTGCAAACATTATTTGTGACCTGTGTTGTTCTGGTACCAGGTTATTTATTTACCATGCTATTTTAAGTTGTGTCAGATTGTTTTTCCTCCTTTTTTTAGTCCTGAGGCAGACATCCCAAGTCTCCCGGAAGTTCTGTGAGTCTCCCGAAAATTCATAGAGACTCCCGATACCCGCAAAGGAATGATAATCTCCCGGAAATTGCGCGTCTTCCTCCCGCTCCTCAAATACGTGGCGCACCCCTCTCCACCGCATCCCTCCTTGCTCTTCATCACACACACGTTGCGCGCACTCCGCCTACACCCCACTCGGTCTTCACTTACGCTAAAACCTGTTTGAAACAATAAATGCTTAACGCCGCATGGTCTGTCTGAGTCTGTCCTCATTTCAAAGTGTAGCCTAAATATAGTCATAAATGGTGGTTATTCTGACAAGAGACTCAGTTGTTGTTATTTTTAGTTGCTTTAATAGTGTGGACCACTATTTTCTTTTTGATCCTCAAAATTTTGGAATCCAGTCGCGGGCCGGATTTGGCCCACGGGCCGCCAGTTGATGATCAGTGCTTTAAAGGGTCACGAAACACCAAAACACATTTTTTGAGCTGTTGACAGTCATATATGTGTCCCACGCTGCTATAAACACTATTAGAACACATATATTGCACTAAAAAGTGATCTTTTGAGCAAATTTGTTCTTCCGGTTTGTAACGAATTTTTTAAGCTGCGTTAAGGTCATTAGATACTTGCGTGTAGTCCAGCATGGAGAGTGGATGTCTGTACCTGCGAATACATTGTGACGTCTCTCAGTGTGCGGCATTAATTCATGAGAAAGACTTGGTTCAAACCAATCAGCGCGCTCTATTGTGTATGACGCGAAACTTCATTAATATTTCATGATATAGCTTCGAAGACTGTTTTACTTGTTACAGTGTTCAGACAGCAGAGAGACGCCAAGAATTTGGAGACATGGGTCGTCAGTGTTGCATTTATTAGTGTGCTGCGTTTATTATTGTGCTGCAACGAAGGTTTTGTTTTCATTTCCCCGCTATGAGAGCACAGCTGGACTCACGTGTGGATTACAGTGTATGCGACAGAATGCGTTTGTAAGGAACATTTTTTACCCGAGAGCTTTTCGCATCTAGAAATGGTGAAATACGGATTTGCCGCTCGTCTCCTTTTAAAAAAGACACGGTTCTATTTTGTGTTGATTGTCCTGTCTCTACAGATTTGGTAAGTGTGTGTGAGAGCAGTGCCCTTTGTTTGTTCATTCAGATGGCAAAGTTAGTTTGTATCATCAGCAGTGCTCTTTCAGTTTTTAAAGACATACCTTAGTCAAAATGATTTAGTTACTAAATTTACAGTATGCTAATATCACTGCAATATTATAGACTGAAAGATCCGCTGTAAATGCTGCTCTCCAAATGTAAACACAGCAATCTAACTATTACTGTCGTGTAGAATTTTCGCCGCATTTTGTGACAGGATAGTATATACACACACGGCTTTCTGACGCTACCTACCGAGTGCATCTAAGTTTCCGAGAAATGCAGAGGATTTTTTCTCCTATTCGTTGTGCGATATCAAATACTCAATTAAAACTCCACTCTGCAGCAGTTCCTCGCTTTCAATATCTCGTTTGTCACGGGGGACATGCAGGAAATGTTCCTGAATAAAAATGAAAGTGCACAGTGACAGACATGAAGGAAGCAGATCTCACATATCGTTTGTGAGAAATACTACAATAAGAACTTTCCTAATGATTATTTGATGCATTTGTTGTGGAATGCAACGATGAGTCACACACAATGTCATCACAAAGTTCATGCACACCCACACACATATAGCGGACACACACACTTACTGTTTTTGCACGACAACTGTGGCAGGATACACATTAATATCCACTGTTGTATGGATATCCTTTATGTTGATGTACAAATTAAACCTGACTTAACGTCCACAAACTGGGATTGAAGCGTCTTCTTTTAAAATTGTACTGACACACGGCTGTGGTGATAAAGTAAAGACAGTAAAATCGCTGGAATTCATTCAAACATGCACTGTTTTAAAAACGTTTTAAACTCGTAAACTCATTCTTGATCACATCTGATGATGATTGATGATCACAGAGAGCTGAACAGATCCTTTAATCCCTTTTGCTTTGCACACGTCCTGCCTGTCACGGTTGTGCATCTATCTGTTCTTCTTGTATGTGTGTGTGTGTGTGTGTGTGTGGGAAGTGGGTGTGTTTGTTTGGGTATATCTTTACCGCGTGGTGTGTGTGTGTGTTTACATTCATCAGCTGGGTTATCACGTGTCTTGTTACCACTCATCTCACTCAGCTGTTGTGCATTACCACGCGCCTTTATATGTTCAGTGTTTGTAGATAGCGTTTGTCAGTCCGTTATTTGTTCACCTCTGTGTCTGCTTCCTGTTATGAATGAATTCAAATAAGAGATAATAAAAAGTGGTCACTTTTATTCATGTTTGGATATATAGCTAATAATCATGACTTTGCATGTAGGCTATGCTATTATTTCTTTGTTTTGCTGTAATTGTGTTTTATTGGTGAGTTTAAAACAAATATAATAGCATTTAAACGTCTTTACCCGGCTGTCATAACACCAAAGTTATGCCATCTGTGAGCTAGTTTAAAGTTCCAACCTTGTACACCGAGGCTAATATGCACGTACCGGATTGACTATAGCTGCGGGCCGTTCGTAGCCTATATCACATCTTTTCTGCACGCAAGTTTGTTATTTCTAATGTAAGAATATATGCCAATATGCGTGCGCAAGCGGAGCAATGCGCTCGTGGCTAGAAAACGTAGTAGAAAACATCTCATGCCGTAGCAGTGAGAGCTGTGTGTGGCTTTCAGTGCAATGTAAACAGAAGATATGTTAGACAAATTATTATTAAAATGATCATCTATGAACGCAGACAATATCAACAGTTAATCTAAATACTTGCCTAATATAAAGCTTAAATTTACAATAGACATGATAACAGTGAAACCATGATTATTCTTCCCATAATCAAACAACCAAAATCTATAATTGTTGCATCCATAACTGTTAAGCAATTCAAAACATATGAATGAGTCTGAATGTAGAAGAAGCTTATAAGCAATGGACTGCTTTTGTTGTGCTCTGAAATACAACATTTGACTATTGTACAATGGGGTGATGTTATGTAGTTTCAAAATACAATAAATTAACATTTTAATGTAGAAAAATACAACGTGGGTGTCTTAAGGAGCAAAAATACAGCATATGGGCTCTTATATGCAGTTGTGTTCTCACTCATATTGCAAGTCATATCTCTCCGGCCATTCGTTTGGGATGCTTTTCATGAACTGGCCCCCATGACAAACTAATTGAATAGCCCTGCTCTACACAATTCCTCAATATCTGGTGAGATCAATACCAGCTGTGACTCTTGTTATTTCTATTAATAAATCATCTTGCATTCACTTGCATTTGGGTCTCCTGTGTATATTTGTGACACTGCCTTGTTGATATGATTATATGTGTCACTACAGAGACATGTAATACGCGGTTGTCAATCAATTCGGTGAGCGGGAAAACCACACTCCTACGTCACGTTGTGGTGGGCCTCAAAAAGGGAGTGATTTGGATCCTGACTGTGGACACATTATACCTGGACACACAATCCTGTCCAAACCGCTTACAAAAGATGATTTTCATCATAGGTGCCCTTTAAATTACAGTCATGACCATTAAACATTCTGTTTTGTAGCACAAATAGTTTCTGTTTACTACACTTTGTTATTCTTCTACCTATTCCTAAAAAAAGAAAGCCAAATCAAATCACTTTTATTGTCACATCAGCAGCAGCACGTGTGCTATGATGAGTGAAAAGCTTAGGTGCGGTCTATGGCTTGGGTGGCTGGAGTCGCTGATGATTCTCTTGGCTTTCCTCATGCACCTCCTGGTATAGATGTCCTGGAGGGAGGGAAGCTCACCTCCTACTATGTGTCCAGCAGTTTGCACGATCCTATGTAGACCTTTGCGATTGCTGCTGGTGCTGTTTCCGTACCAGGTGGTGATGCAGCCAGTGAGGATGCTCTCCACAGTGCAGGTGTAGAACGAGCGGAGGATGTGGGGGCTCATTCCAAACCTCCTGAGACGCCTGAGGAAGAAGAGGCGTTGTTGTGGCTTCCTCAGCACTGCATCTGTGTGGGTAGTCCATGTCAGATCCTCAGCGATGTGTACTCCAAGAAACTTGAAAGTGCTGACTCTCTCCACTGGTGTCCCGTTGATGGTGATGGGAGTGTGTTCTCTCTTCTCTCTCCTGAAATCCACCACCAGCTCCTTGGTTTTGCTGATGTTGAGTGAGAGGTGGTTTTCCTGACACCACTGCGTCAGAGCGTGCACCTCCTCTCTGTAGGCCGTCTCATCGTTATCGGTGATTAGGCCCACCACCGTTGTGTCATCAGCAAATTTAACGATGACATTGGAGCTGTGTTTGGATGTACAGTCATATGTGTACAGGGAGTGGGCTTAGAACACAGCCCTGTGGAGCACCAGTGTTGAGGATCAGTGTGGATGAGGTGATGTTGTTCATTTTGACCACCTGGCGTCTGCTTGACAGGAAGTCCAGGATCCAGTTGCACAGAGAGCGGTGTAGGCCCAGAGCCTGGAACTTCACCACCAGCTTGGCAGGCACTATGGTGTTGAATGCTGAGCTGTAGTCCACAAACAGCATTCTCACATATGTGTTTTTGTTTTCCAGGTGAGACAGAGCAGTGTGCAAGGTGAAAGCAATTGCATCATCGGTGGAGCGATTGTTTCTGTATGCAAATTGCAGAGGGTCAGTGTTAGCGGGCAGTACAGAGCAGATGTGGTTTTTAATCAGCTTCTCAAAGCACTTGCTGAAGATGGGTGTCAGTGCAACCGGACGCCAGTCATTCAAGCATGTGGTTTTAGCTGATTTCGGTATTGGCACGATAGTAGCTGTCTTAAAGCATGTAGGAACCACAGACCGAGAGAGCGAAAGGTTAAAGATGTCCGTGAAAACCCCCGCTAGCTGGTGTACGCATGCTTTAAGTATACGTCCAGGGATGCCATCTGGGCCCGTAGCTTTTCGGATGTTCACACGACGGAAAGATCTCGTTACATCCGCTACAGAAACAGAGAGTGTGCTGGCGATTTCTGTGTCGGCCGCGGGAGCACGCTGTGTGTGTGTGCGCTGTCCTGGGCTTCAAAGCGGGCGTAGAACGAGTTGAGCTCGTCCGGGAGAGACGCAGCAATGTTCACAGTGGCGGATTTGTTACTTTTAAAGTCCGTGATGTAATTAAGTCCCTGCCACATGCTCCTTGCGTTATTGGTGTTAAATTGATCCTCTACCTTGTCTTTGTATTGACGTTTTGCTGCTTTGATCGTTTTCCTGAGGTTGTAGTTTGCTTGTTTTAGTTCCTCAACATTTCTGGATTTATAGGCGGAAGTTCGCACTGATAGGGCTGTTCGAACTTCGCGATTGATCCATGGTTTTTGGTTAGGGTAGATACGGACAGTTTTTGTTGGGACTATGTCTTCTATGCACTTTCTGATAAAGCACGTAACGGTGTCTGAGTACACTTCGATGTCGTCATCAGAAGCTGCCCGGAACATCTCCCAGTCAACGTCATCAAAACAGTCTTGAAGTATGGAATCCGATTGGTCCGACCAGCTCTGAAACGTCCTGAGGGTGGGTGGTTCCCGTTTCTGTTCTGCCTGTAAGCAGGCAAGAGCAGAACAGAAGAGTGATCTGATTTGCCAAATGGTGGGCGGGGGAGATATTTGTAAGCATCCCGGAACGGAGAGTAGCAGTGGTCCAAAATACGATCACCACGCGTGTTTGTGGTGATATGTTGAAAGTATTTTGGAGCCATTTTCCTGAGATTGGCGTTGTTAAAGTCCCCTGTAACAATAAACGCTGCCTCCGGGTGTGCGGTTTCCTGCTCGTTTATGCTCCCATACAGTTCTCTGAGCGCCTGCTCTGTGTTGGCTTGAGGATGAATGTAAACAGCCGTAATTATCACCGATGTGAATTCCCTTGGTAGCCAGTATGGTCGACACCGAAGCATAAGGTATTCCAGATCAGGAGAACAAAATGATCTAACTGAGTGTATGTTTCTCTCATCACACCATAAGTTGTTAATAAAGAAACAAACACCTCCTCCTTTGCTTTTCCCTGTGAGTTCCTTCGTTCTGTCCGCGCGGTGCACGGAGAACCCCGAAAGTTCAGCAGCTGTGTCTGGTACCTCCGCAGATAGCCAGGTTTCTGTAAGACAGATAATGCAGCAGTTTCTTGTTTCCCGTTGGAAGGAAATGCGCGCCCGTAGCTCGCAATGTTTGTTGTCCAGTGACTGAACGTTAGCCAGCAGAATGGTGGGGAGCGGAAATCCACGGCGTCTTAGTCTGACCAGGACGCTGGCTCTTTTTCCTCTTTTCCGGCTGCGTTTGCGTCATCGCCTCGGTTGTGTGGTCCAGACAAAGGGTTCTGTTGTTGTGTTTGAGCGTCATTGAAGAACTCAAAGTCCGGTCTTCGTTGTGCGACGAGGGAGCGAATTTCCCGAAGTGTGTGTCTGTCATAGGCAATAAGAGTGTGTACATCCAGCACGAAAAACAACAAAAATACAAGAAAAACATACAAAACACAACGAAGTTTGCTGGGAGCTCGCAACACGGCGGCCATGCTCGGCGCCATCTTGTAACAGAACCACACCCTAATAAAAATTAACAGTGGATTTACAGTACAGTGGAAACATGATTTTTATGGGGTTTTCTTATGTTTAAATAAGGGTTTGCAATACAGTAGTTATCATATTAGAACTTATGTGAATTTTCTGATGCTCTACTACAGCATAAGGAATCAGAAAAATTATACATTCATGCTGCAAAAAAATGTAGTTTAATGAATGTGAGTACTATGAATGCATTTCAGATTTACTGTATTACTTTACTACATATCATCCTGGTTGTGACCTTGTGACCCACCAGTTTTGTCACTTTACTTCCATTATCAGATTCTTTGCCTCAAGGGATTATAAAGTGTTCATTCGATGCACATTTCAGAATCTTGCTGAATGGAGTGGGTCATCCTGGTACTTCTTGCTTAATGTTACAGTGCTCAGCATATATAAGTACACCCCTCACAAATCTATCTTTTAAATTGATATTTTTAATAGGAAGCTATACAATATTATATTTGTGCATATGCATTAGATTAGTCAGTACTGAAGCCAAATCTTATCTAACAAAATATGGAGCTAATAATATGCCAAAACAATCTCAATTTGAATTGTGTTAATTTGAATTATTGACCATTGTAATTTAATAAATCAGATTTTTTTTACATGCTGCTAAAATTTTTTTGAATTTGAATTTCTTAATTTGAATTGAAATTTCATAACTTGAATATTGAACAACTGAAATTTAAGACAATTGAATTTTTCAAGGTTGAATGTTTTATAGATGCATTTTCAAACTGCAGATTTTCTGTGTTCTGAATTCCTGGACTGCAGATATTCAGTGTGTAAAAACACAGTTTCAAGTTTTCAAGATGAAGAAATTCAGAGCATCAAATTCAATATTGTAAAATTCAAACCCAGAAATTCAGATCGTGAAATTCAGATTCAGCAGAAAGTAGGTCAGGGGTGATCAACAGGGAGGAGTAGATGATCACCGAAAAGTCCAAATAAGAATGCTCATTTCTGCTTGATTCATGGTTATGGACAAATTAAAGAGAGCAAATTACGGGGGTGGCAGGTTTGGGAGGGTCTGGAAATAGGTAAAAATAGGTGGGTTTTTTATTATCTACATATAGCCTAATGTTAAATTAAACCCATATTTTTATAGTAGGGAAACAAATGCGTGGACATCGTTGCGTCATAATCACTGGCTTAGAGTTGAAAGCTATAAACAATTTTATTAAATTTACATAGTGTCCTTGCGTAAGTTATCAGAAAGATTATTCAGCTTTAAAGGGCCACTAAACCCCCTGTCTCAGCAGGGTGTTTTCACACCTCTAGTTTGAAAAAATTCAGGAAAGTGGGCGTGTCCAGCTCTGGGAGTGTGGGAGTATCGGGGGAGGGAAAGAGGGAAGGACTTGCAAAGAAAGGTGTTTCCATTTGGGCACGTGCTGATTTCACAGGCAAAACAAACACACAGACGCAGTATGTTTGATACCGCACGGCGAACGGGAGAAAAAAATCCTCCGCATTTCTCTGTAACTTATGTACTTGGTAGGTAGCGTCAGAAAGCCGTGTGTGTATAGACTATCCTGTCACAAAATGCGGCGAAAATCCTGCACGACGGGAATAGTTTGTGTTTACACTTGGAGAGCAGCATTTATGGCGGATCTTTCAGTCTATAATATTGTACTGTAATATTGCAGTGATATTACCATACTTTAACGAGTCTTCGCTGAGGTCCAGCTTCCTGCGCCTAGACTGCAGCTCTGCACAAGACGTTTGGCCATAGGGGAAATGGTCGTGCCCAACTGAGCCTGGTTTCTCTCGAGGTTTTTTAAATCTTCGCTTTCGCCAATTGGTGAAGTTTTTTTCCTCGCCGCTGTCGCCACTGGCTTGCATGGTTCGGGATCTGTAGAGCTGCGCGTATCGATGGATTTGCTCTTCAGTGTTTGGACTGATTATTAACCCACACTGAACTGAGCTAAACTGAACTGAACTTAATCTCTGAAAACTGAACTGACTTTGTTTCAATTCACTATAATCTTCCATGTGAAGCTGCTTTGACACAATCTACATTGTATAAGCGCTATACAAATAAAGATGAATTGAATTGAATTGAACTTTAAACTTAGTAACTAAATCATTTTGACTATGGTATGTCTTTAAAAACTGAAAGAGCACTGCTGACGATACAAACTAACTTTGCAATCTGGGTTAAACAAAGGGCACTGATCACACACACTTACCAAATCTGTAGACAGACAATCAAACTGGAGCTGTGTCTTTTTATTAAAAGGAGACGAGCGGCAAATCCGGATTTCATCATTTCCAGATGCGAAAAGCTCTCGGGTAAAAAATGTTCCTTACAAACGCGTTTCTGTCACGTGCACTGTAATCCACACGTGATTCCAGCAGCTCTCTCATAGAGGGAAAATGAAAACAAAACCTTTGTTGCAACACCGACGACCCATGTCTCCAAATTCTAGTTCTTTCACTTGTTTTGGCAACACAACGTGGCGACTCTCTGCCGTCTGAACACTGTAAACAGGTAAACAGTCTCCGGAGCTATCATGCATATTAATAAAGTTTCGCGTCATGCACAATAGAGCGCGCTGATTGGTTTGAAGCACGTCTTTGTCATGAATTAATACTGCACACTCAGATACGTCACAATGTTCTCGAAAGGACAGACAGCCACTCTCCAGGCTGGATTTACACCTAAGTATCTCATGGCCGTGACGCAGCTTCAAAAATTCGTTTCAAACCGGAGGAACGAATTTGCTCAAAATAACGCAAAAACAACCAATTTTCACTTTTTAGTGCAATATATGTGTCCTAATAGTGTTTATAGCAGCGTGAGACACATATATGACTGTCAACAGCTCAAAAAATGTGTTTTGGTGTTTCCTGACCCTTTAAGTATGGGGAAGGCTGCTTTCGGTTTTGGTCACATAAAACAAACATTATGTTAAAATCTCATCAGGGGGCTTTCCCTGTACTCTATTCACAACAATATAGACTTTTAACACCTCTTATGTTACTATTTAAAACAAAGCTAAGCACTTAACAAATGAGGTTAACAAGAAATCTCTGAACGAGTCATTCATAGTGAGTCGCTTAATTCATTTATAAATGAGCCGATTCGAACAAATCTGAATGAACAGTTCAGTGACAAAGATCCATCATTGAACATTTTGGTTTTAATGCATTTTAGCCATAAATAATGTAATATTTTTAAAAATATAAAAAAATCAGAACATTTAAATAAATATGAATGTAAGGTTAAATATATGACACCTTAGAATAGATGATATTTAAAAGAGGCAGCATTTCAGTGTTGATAATGAGCTACTATAGAATATTGTAACAAATAGCAAAAAATGTATTAAATATAATTAAATACAATTGTCAATAATTCAAATTAACACAATTCAAATTCAGATTGTTTTGGCATATTATTAGCTCCATAACAAATTAACTTACGATATAAGGTCCAAAAACTAGTACACCCAAATTAATGTTATAGAAAAATATTAAATACAAATTTAAAAAAGAGAAAAATCAAGAGAAGCAAAAAAATTAAAAAATTTAGTTGAAATTTTGTAGGTTGTAATTGTTTTTTGCAATATTTTGCTTGAATTTAATTGTATTATCTTTCAATTTCTAAATATGTTTGGTGACTAAAATATTACTTTAATAAACATATTTGTTTAATAAATCTGTTTTGTTTAAAAGCACCAAAATACGTTGCCTATATTCACTGAAAAACAGATAAAAATATTTATTTTTAAAATGTCATGTACTCAATTATGCTGAGCACTGTATATGAATACTGTAGATTCAAACATACTCTTTACCAATGTTTATTCTCTCACTAGAGCACAACAAGCACAAGAAGTCTAATAGATGTCTAAACACAGAAGTCTTGGCTAAAAACAGAGGTAACACTTTAGGTCACAATTTAAGGTATTAACAAACCATTAACTAACACTACTAGATTAATTAACTACTAATTATCTGTTTATTAATAGTTAGTAAGCTAGAAGTTTGGTTAAGGCTTTGGGTAAGATTAGGGATGCAGAATAAGATCATACTTTATAACTACTAATGAACAGTTCATATCTTAATAACAGGCAGGTAATAAGCCATTGGTTAATAGGAGGAATTGTGACCTAAACTAAAGTGTTACCAGAACAGACTACATTAAATAGACAGGAATGAATGATTACACAGGAGTCTGACTAATGTTGATGATTAGTTTAGTTTTGGACAGTAACGCTTTAGTTTAGGTCACAATTTACGGTATTAACAAAGCATTAACTAATACTACTAGCTAAAAAAACTACTAATTATCTGTTTAGACTATATTAAATAGACAGGAATGAACTACCACACATGAAGTTTGACTAATGTTGATGATTAGTTTAGTTTTGGACTGTTGTTAGATGATTATTAGATTTTTAGTGACAGCCCAATATTCATCTTGTTTTAAGCAAAGTCATCAATGTGTGGATGTCTTGGATGTGTTTAGTTGGAGGCTTTGCAAATTTGGATGCACATAGACATGTTAAGTCCTTCAATAACCTGCAATCATTACTATGCATTCCTTGGCAGCACGTTTTTAAATGCAAATTCTCAGCGAAGTTGACTGAGTTGAATGATGTGCTGCTGCTTTATCACACACCTGTCAACATGTTTCACAATATGATATGAGGTCTATATTTCACACACCCACACTTCTTCCTGTCATTTTTCAAAGGAATTGCCTTCTTTGTGAGATTATAGTTCATTGTGGAAGTCAGATGAAAAATGTGGAGCGGTAGGTGGCAAGACGTTCACAAGTGACACTTTGGGATGATAGATTTTTGGAGCGGGGGGTTAAAGATTGGTTTTAGCAGTCAGAATTTCCGCCTTTTCCCTTTGTCTCCTCTCGAAGGACCCTGATGCTATAACCAGTGATTATGCATATCACACAAAAACGCAGCTGAAAGGTATTGAGCGATGGGCTGTTATGTTTCTTCATCGCCGTCCCTGCAGGGCCTCCCAGAGAGCTGTGACGCTGAGTCATTTTGATTTGATAATAACAGCCATAGATTCTTTACCAAGTGGGCGTCCTTATTGTGAGTCACACATTTGTGCTTTTGAATGCTTTTGTTTTATCTTTAAGAAGTCAGGCCTTTTTCTGCCACCTTTCAAGTCAGCTGCTTATAAATAAGTAGAACTGAAAGGCACAGGGAGTGACTTCCTGAAAAAGAAGTTTCCTCGTATCCGAAGATCCAAGTTAATCCAATTCAATCTATCCAGACCCAACAAGGAATTATACAATGGTAATGTTTGTGTTGTTATTCAGTGGAAAATGGGAAATCATGTGCACTCCGGGGAGATTTGAATAGGATATTAGACTCTCTCTCTCTCTCTCTCTCTCTCTCTCTCTCTCTCTCTCTCTCTCTCTCTCTCTCTCTGAACATATTTGCCAACAGATCTCTTGGGGAGGCTCCTTTGGGGACACAAAGGTAAAACTCTGGGGACCTTGTGCTTCTGATGTTGACACACGCCATTCCTAAGGGTATTTTCTTAGAACAGATGTTACTCTGTTAGTGGATTAGCCAAATACAGCTGGACCTTATGTAGCTGACCGCAAAATACACCGTCAGAACAAACACGGGGCAAAGAGTTAGAAAATAAATTGCAGATAAGCAACTTTTACTTACTCTATTTATATAAGTGAATGGGGCGCTGACTAGGAAGTGTGGATCCAAATGCAGGTTTATTCAACATAGAATGGTCAGGCAAGCAATGGTCAACACAAGGGCAAACAGATGTATACAGGCAAATCCAGAGTCGCACAATAGGCTGATGGTCAAAAGGCAGGCAGCAGACAACGTAAATAAACCAACATAGGCTCATTCTGAAAACGTAGTCCTATATACGGTTCTGGAGACTGCAAATTATGTAGCCAGAGGTACGTATGGCTGCATTTAATATTTTAAACGAACGCTACGGGGCGCTATGACACCATTCCTTTTCGCGCTTACCAGCTGACCGCTTACCTCCATATGAACAGCTTTCCTGCTATAACCAGTTTGTCCTGTTAGCTCGCCATGTACGTCGGCGGACTTGAGACGCAGAGAGGAGTTGACCACGACGATGGGGTTCGAGTCCGGTAAAGAACGGTTCCAGAAAGCAGAAAACAGACAAAAACAGAATCCCAAAAATTAAATAAGTAAATAACAGGGTGAAAATGTGGTAAAATCTGAAAACGTGGTAAGAATCAGGAGAGGGCTTTTCTTTTTCTGGATTGCTTTTGAAATTTCTTGGGTTTAGGAAAGTGGGTGGGCGGGTCAATCGATAAAATTGCTTGGGTTTAGGGAAGGAGGAGGATGGGTCAGTCAATTGGTCGGTCAGTCAGTCATTCAGTCAGTCAGTCAAACAATCAGTCAAGAGCGGCCTCTGGTGGGATCTCAAAAAGCGTACACAGCAGCCTCTCGTGGATTCGCAAAAACCAAAACTGCAAAAAACCTCCTAGAACCTATTTTGCGTCTCCAGAAATGTATATAAAGGAACGTTTTCAAAATGAGCCTGGGTTGAAATAAACAAAAGTAACAAAGCAAGGGTCTAGCATGGCAAGGCAAGGCAAACATGTCATAATGTTCACTAACAGACAAACAAGACTCAGCACTGATGCGTGTGTGTGTGTGCTGTATAAATAGTCCTTGTAATCAGTAATCATAACGATCCTCCGGCTGTGTGTGTGTGTGTGTGTGTGTGTGTGTGTGTGTGTGTGTGTGTGTGTGTGTGTGTGTGTGTGTGTGTGTGTAATTAATGGAAACCAGGACAGGTGCGTGTGAATGGTGCATGACTGGATACGTAGTGCAAATGACAGCAGATTTTTAGTTTTACAGTGATCTGCTTGTTTACCAGTGATCTACAAGGATTAGATCGCTGGTGATTGTGACAATTTATTTATTTTGCACAAAAAACAACAATTGTGCTCTACAAACAATTTATACAAATGATCAAATATGAACAAAGGAATTAAACAACATAGAGTACATAAAACATGAAACATATAAAGGAAAAAGCAAGCTCAAATGACTCTGGTATTAAAGGGCTTTTCTAAAAGGTGAAGTTTCAGTTTCTCCTTGAAGAAGGATTCAGTGAAGATTATCCTAAAAGAAATAGATAGACTATCCCACAATTTGGGGCAGACAATGGCAAACACCCTTTATCTTTATTTCCTTTATTTCCTTAATTTCTGACATGATGAAGCATCTAGCAGGTATGTTAACAGTCACAAGTTCAGATAAATAGGAAGGTGCCAGATAGTGCTGCACAATATATATCGTTTCAACATTGATATCGCAATGTGCGAGTCCACAATAGTCACATTGCAGGTAGGTATAGTTGATGAAACATTTCAGTTAACAACATAGTGGATTAATTTTAAATTTTAGCCTCCGAGTGAACGTTTATTATTTGCATGTGTTTTTGAGACCCACTGTAAGATTTGGGCACAATAAATTAAATGTTTGTTACTTAAAGATTAATTGTACATTATATAATTATTTACTCAATTAAAATGATACAGTGGTATTATTATTATTATTATTATTATTATTATTATTCAGTGATTGTTTAATTTCTGCTTCTGAATACTGTTTGACTCCCCAGAAAATCGTAAATCATTGTTTATTTGCATCTTTTCTCTGTTGCATTTAACTTTGCTTGTCATTTTTTACTATATTTTATGCAGATATGCTCCTCTACAGAATCATCCCAATCGATTTACAAGTATGAATTCTTTACAAGCTATTTAAGTCATCTGCTGAAATTGCATTTATAGCAGTGAATGAAAATATAGCAATTTCAGTTTTTTCCAATATTGTGCAGCCCTAGTGCCAGACCATACAAAACCTTAAAAACAAAGAGTAAAATTTGTAATTCCTTAAACTTTTTACATCATCTTGATTTAGTCTCATTTGCATGTAGATCTTTCTTGTTTTACAACTATATGTCAGAAAGAGCAAACTTCACTACATCTAACACTACATCTAAACCAACATACTAACTAAATCATTAAAAGCATTACCTGTAGCACGAGTGCATCTTCTCATTATTATTAACTTATCTCTAAATCACATCTGAAAACTTTCTCATTAGGAACTTAGATCCTATTGCAATATCAAATTACAAACCCAATTCAAAACTTAAATTCATGTTTCAAATATTAGAAGTTCTCTCTACTCAATTGCTCTCTTTCTTACAGGAGATTGATTTCAATAAAGAGTTTCAGTCATGTTTCAGACTCCATCAAGCTCAGAAATCACACTACTTAAAAGTACAAATGACTTGCTTTTATCTTCAGACAAAGGCTGCATCTCACTACTAGCTTTGTTTGATCTTTGTGCTGCGTTCAACACTATAGTTCATAATAGTCTCCTTCTGAGATTGCTAAAAACTACCTTATTGTTCAGGGACAAGCATTTAGGTAGTTAAGATCCTACCTGTGAAGATCAGCACATTTTTGTTGGAAGCCATTAATGCATGGTATGTCACAAGGATCTGTTACAGGCCTTCTGCTATCTATTTTCAATACGCATTACTTTTATTACACAGCTGAAGCTATACATTTCATCAATTTCAAATAAAAAAATTCTAAATTAAAGAGTTAACTGAGTGTGTCAATGATGTATTAGTTTACCAGTAAATTTCTTAAACATATGGCCAATAACCCATAGACTAAATAATACAGCTTCCAACAGAACAATGTACTGATACTTCATTCTTTACAGTTAAAGACCTGGGTGTCTATTAGACAGCAACCTGTTTTCTCAAAATCACATCACTCATGTTATAAAAAAACAGCTTTCATCAACCTTAGAAATATTACCAAGCTCATAGTCATGTAACCGGTTTCTTGAGCTAAAGTTAGTTCATGAATTCATGGCCTCTAAACTAGATTATTGTAATGACTACTAGGTGATTTTCATGCTAAGATGCAGTTGTTGGAGTTTTTATCTGATCAGTTGATCATGAAATTAGGATCATATACACCCACTTCAATCATCTCTACACTGGCTACCTTATAAGTTCTGTATTTATTAAAAACTGTTACTACAATTGCTAAATGGTTTAGCTACTATGAATTTAATCAGCATCACACACTTTTTATAAGCACAAAATGTTTTGTAGTTAATAGAATAGTAAAGGCAGAGTGTTTGCTAAACTCAGGAATAGGCTTATTTGATGATGTTTGGGGCACAGGCACACTCATGTCTCCCTTTGCATTGAACTATGAGCGTATTACATTCAGAGATGTTGTTTATGTTCACACAGCTACATTCCACATCAACTAAAATTTAAAATAGGATATCACCACCCTTTTAAAGCTATAGTTCACCCAAAAATAAAAATTACATCATCAATTATTCTCCTTCATGTGGTTTTAAACCTTTATGGGGTTCTTTCCTCTTATTATAAGCCATTATTATAAGCCATTTTTGTGTTTTAATCTTTAAATTCAGATTTCACACAGCTTTTAGCTATTTTTAACCTTTATTAACCAAGATATGTGTCTAGAAACCCATATTTTGATTAAAAATGTTGCCATGGGGCAAAAAAAAAAAAAAAAGGTCTGGTGACTGGGGGGCAAAACTGAACCCCCATATCTGCAGAAATTAGCAGGTAAGTGCTTCTCTCTCAAGTGAGGACCTTTTCTCCCCTGCCTTTACTCTTCAGGCAGAGTTGGGAAAGAGACATCAGAGTTACTGCAGGCAAATCACCCCTGTTACTCCAGCTGACAGGAGACAAAGAGAGACAGGATGCGTCTCATAAGCAGGGGGAACATGGTGTGATCTGTCAAGCACAATGCAGCATTGTAATGGAGCTTTGCACTATATAGCACTTATGTAAACCTCCTTCACATCCACGGTACGTTTATGTAACCGACGCACCTTCAGACACCCTGCAATGCCGGGGCTTCTGATCTTGCTCAGACTGCTTCTCTCAATCTGCCACTATAGGCCAGCTGTTACAAACACGTCCAGCCTTTGCACAATCACACAAGACTAGCAGAAAACCAGCCTCTTCACCATCTCCGCTCGGCTTTTGTCCTCTCGCATTCACAGCTGCTTGCCTGTGACTCTGTCAGACCTGGGCGGCGTGTGCAATCCCTTTGTCATGACTTCCATTAGTACACAGTTGCCATGACAACTGGCTCTTATGAAAGCTCTCCACGGTTTCCAAGGATGGATGTTCTATTGGCTCTTTTGAGATTTAAACGAAGCTTTTTGGCGCAGACTGACTCGCACGTCACTGCTGCCCTAGATTAGTTTAAGAAGCAGAACGCATTGTGACTCACACCTGTTGGCTGTTTCAGGTGGTCTGTTTGAGTGGTTTCGCCAGTGCAAGGTCAGGAGTAAGGACAGTTTTCTAGTCTAGAACAGGAGTTAACAAAACATTTAAAGTCCCACTGAAATCAATATGTATGATTTTGGTCCCACTTTACATGGCCTTAATATAAGTGCTCTTGCTTTTAAATGAATCATGAGCTTACCGTGTAAATGTTTTTACAATGTACTTATATTTTTCAAATTACATGCATGTAATTATGTTCAGTGAATGTTCTAGCTTAAATGGCACCCTGGGCGAACCACCCCATATACCCCTCTCAACCCCCCTATAAATAGTTGCAAGGTTTCATAGTTATAAAAAAGGACCTTCAAAAAATGTTTGTTGTTTTAACCCAATTTTGGGTAAAATATGGACAAAACCAGAATTGGGATTATTAAAAATATTTATATTTAATATAAATACAATTATTCTAAATAAATAACAGAAAACAATCCTAAATGTAACTGGAAAACAATGTAAAGACAAAACTAGAGTGATATGCTAAGATCACTTAAGAAATAATATGCATGAATATTATGACAATTCTATAATATACAAAAAAATATATGTTTTATAGAATTATCTGTTCATCTTAGACCCGACTCAAGGCCGAGAATTAATGTTAAGTCTTACCTCCCGGACTCATTATCCCTCCTTTCTGCTTCATAACCATGCTTAGTCAAAATAAGATCATCATCATATAATATACACTTCAGTTTTGTCAACTTGCAAAACTTGCTGCGTGTCGACACCTCGTAAAAGTAACATAAAAGCCGTTGCTACGGTTTCACATCGCATGTGCGGCTCGTATTTTATAGCCATGCAAGTAAATAATCAGAATTCACACCTGGAGCAAGAGCAGTACGTGTGAGATGCGCGGGAATGATTTTCTGCGCACATACATCCGTTTGCTTTTACCAGTGTTGTTTCGGTTGCACATAGAGAATAGGCTATATGCACACGGACTTTTCATTTTCAGCCAGGCAGCGCAAGGGCTTCCAGTGAATTGTCTTTCTATTACAAAATTGTCACGTTAATTAAATTTCAATTTTAAGTAGTAACATGGACCGGTACTGCCATCGCCATGTTAATGACATCGTACAACCAGTTTGGTTTTATAGAAATTGGAAACACTAAAGATATATTTGTGCGTTTTATAAGACTGCACAAAGCAGCAATATAGCAGAATTAAACGTGTATTTAGTATGATAAACAGTGCTGCTGCTTCATGTTTTCATGAGCAAAACTGGAAGCGGTTGACCGTGGAATAATAAAAGCTTTCCTCATCTCTCATCAGCAATTGCTTTGCTTTGATGGCTTACAGCCTTAAGGTTGATTTATACTTTTGCATCAAGCACACGTGTATGGTCCGGTGCAGCCTTCGCACAGTCGCATAGCCCTCGCCGTGGCTGACGCTGATGCGCACCTCTCAAAAAAAGTAACTACACAGAGCGCAAGCTCTGTGATTGGTCGGCTTGGCAGTGCTGACAAGCGTAGGTGGTACTGAGAGCCACGAGCCTGATGGAGCGAGTGCTTACAAGTGTGAAATCCAATAAAGTAGCTCCAGATGAAGACTTTTGTTTTCTGTTTACCTTATGATTAAAGTTGTTGCACATCCGCCGGTTCCTGCCTGTGAATGAGCGAGTTTGAGCCACTTGTAGTATTCAGAAAGAAAAAACACCCATAAAGAAACTCGACACAGAGGAACATAAAAACCTCACTGCCAGCTAGTGTTTTGGAAGAGTAATTGCAGAGCAACACAAACAGCGCACAGAAGTATAATGCCCCATTCACATGGGGCGTCAGCGTCAAAGCTTCCAATTCACTTTAAATGGGTGACGTCAGGCGTTGCCGAACTGCATTGTGGATCCATCAGCACTGCTTCAGCGGCGTTGCTCACTGCAGAAGTTGGGAAATTCTCTACTTTTCAAGCACCAATGGAAGCGTCAGCCAATCAGATTGCTTAATGCAAATACCTCAGCTCAGACAGTAACCGATTGCGGACTAATTTAATTGGCTGACGCTGCTATGACGATCGCGTCAGCCCCAACTTCAGACACGCCCTCGATCAAGCGTTGACGCTAAAGCCACATGTAAATGCACGGCTATGCGCAAGGCAGGTGCCGTGGGTCACGCTGATCACTCAACGCAGAAGTATAAACCAGCCTTTACTCTGCTTCATACTACCATGATAATAAGTTTTGAATATTTTATCTCATTTACGAACATGATGAAGATCATGAATGAATAAAACAACTCCCATGATTTCACACCAAGTCACAGCGTCATCAAAATATGCCTTTGTTGCAAAAATGCGACCTCTAGCGGCAAAAAATACATACTCGGTCATTAAGGTTATATATAAGTTACTGTGCCCCAAATGTTACTTGCATTTAGAAGATATAAACATTCAAACCAATTTCACACTTTCACTTTCCATTAATATGGATCAACATTTTTTCACTGCACTCTTCAACTTCTTATCGAACCTTCTGACATACAAATTAAATGCTTAAATAGTGGTTAAAAAACAAACAATTAACTTTGGTTGAAACAACAAAGCATTTCTAAGTGCATTTATCACGCAAACAGACCTAATCATTCATGACAGCATGAATTGAATTTCAACGACAGACATTTCAAACTGTAAGATCATGTACAGTAAGTATGAGACAAGCTCATGAATTTTAAGGTGTTAGTTTTTTGCTTAGTAGGTGTTTAAATTCTCATCCATATTCCCTGAATCAATTTCCTGGGTTGAATGTGATTTATTCATCTCTCTACAGCTCCCTGTAGATCAAATACCTTATATAGATACCACAAAATAAGCCTTAAAATGTAACCTTAAAGATTCAACAGCACACTCAAACAGATTTGCATTTAATTGTGCATTTAATTATTGGCATGTACATTATATGGGCATATGTGCGTTTATATGTTTGTTTGTTTTACAATGTCACAAACTACTAAATTTGGTTTCTCACATTTTCAAAATATATTCTTTTGTTTCACAGAAAAAAACAACACGAAAGTCAGATCGGTTTGGAAAGATGACTAAATGATTACAGAATTTTGGGATTTGGATGAAGTGCCCCTTTACTTCAACTGACGCCAAAACATTTCTGTAAGAAAACAGTTGCACAAATAAACAGGGTTATTTGGGTGTCCACGAAACAGTCTCTGTGATGAAATTGTTTCATAGTAATTGTGCCGGAACACAATCTTTTCAGCACAGAAACCTATTCAGGGATTTTTTTTTATAGATTTAACTGAAATAAGCAATTGAAATATTTGCAGGAGAGAGCTGCCAGATAATAGGAGATTCGCTTCATTGCTTTGTTTGTAAAATGTTATTCTTTTTAGTTCTCTTACTGATGTTGCACAAGGCTGGTGCGTTTCATCCCAACTTCAATCTTTTAAATACTCGTAGTCCGTTTATTATTCCTGATGGCCATGCACTTTAAACTCCCATAATGCACTTACGAATTAGTTTTTTGGTTCATTATATCCTTGAAAATCTAAAGTCAAAGTCAAATTTATTTATATAGAACCATATTAAAACAACATATGTTGACCAGTTCTTTACATCATATCAGATGCATCAATAAATACGACAAAAACAAAGGTGAAAATTCTCAACAAGAAAACGCCACAGTATGTGTTTAACTGTACTTTAAAAATATTAAAAAGTCAGAATTTTTATACATGTATTGGGAAGCTGTTCCAAAGTCTTGGCTTTACTAGTGAGAAAGCTCAATCCTAACAGAGTTAACTTAGTCTTTGCGATTTTAAGGAGATCTTGAGATGATGATCTCAATGTTCTTTCACTCTGACACTTACTTGGCAGTTTTGATAAGTAGGATGGTGCAAGGTGATTTAAGGACTGATATACTAATAAATGAAAATCAATCCTATATTGATCCGGACGCCAGTGTAGAGAGATGAAAGAAAATATTTTCCTGTTTTTACTATTCAGTAACAGCCTTGCAGCAGCATTTTAAACCGGCAACTGTAAGATAGTTTGATTAGTTTGATTGATACCCTTAGAAATATTCAAGCCTTGATGATATGAGAGTGATTCATCCCCCAATAACACAAATCTCGGATCAAAAAGACTTTATTTTCATTTAGACATAAAAATAAATAGAGACCAACCATGTTTTTAAATTCGAGAGGCCACTCATAAGTTCTACTCTGCTAGTTTGATAGCAGACCAGAAAATAAAGCTGAAGTAAGAAGTGAAACTAATTATATTGTACTTCTTAAAGATTTCGTCCAACTGGAACATATGCAATGAAAAAAAATGGGGGGCCAAAATAAAGCCTTGAGGCACACCACATGTGAGCGAGCTCAAGCTCGATGTAAATGGGATAAATCTCACTGTCATGTTTCTATCGCACTTCCTGATTCTGCAGAGTTCTAAGTGTGCAGGGTCAACAATGGTGGAGCTTATAATACAATGTTTTAACTAATCAATACAATGTTTCAACCAATCAGATGTGCGTGCGGGGTGCGCGCAGTAGCTTATCATGTGAATTTTGGCGCCAGTTTTTGAATCCCATCCTAACGACATCATCGCGATCTGTGAAGGTAAGTTAATTCCCTCAATATTTGCATGCAAGACTATTCATTACTCAACATAGGATATTGGTTGTAATTTCGTGAAGGATCTGTTGGGTAAAATCCTCAAAGGCGGCATAGATCATTTGAAACCATCGTTATTGAGGTCATTATAAATGCCTTCAGACCGGGGGAGAGAGTCACTTTTTTTTCTGTGACCTATTAATATCATTAATAATATGACTATAATGTTTATAACAGGCTAAAAAAAAATAATATTGAAATGTTTTGCATAATAAAAATTATTTTAAAAAAATAGTTATAAGCCCAGTTTCTATCAGACCTTCCCCTGTATCCCTTGATATTGTTCTAGCCACAAAAGCAGCCCCATGTGGGCCACTATAACAAACTCTGCTATCCTGCCAACCTAACTGAATCACCAGCATCCATGGTCATCATTCATTCATTTTCCTTCGGCTTAGTCACTTTATTGATCTGGGGTCGCCACAGTGGAATGAACCGCCAACTTATCCAGCATATGTTATACACAGCGGATGCCCTTCCAGCTGCAACCCAGTACTGGGAATCATCCATAAACACTCATTCACACACCTACACTACGGCCAATTTAGTTTATTAAGTTCACCTATTGCGCATGTCTTTGGACTGTGGAGGAAACCAGAGCACCCGGAGGAAACCCACGCAAACATGAGGAGAACATGCAAACTCCACACAGAAACACCAACTGGTCCAGCCTGGACGCGAACCAGCAAGCTTTTTGCTGTGAGGCAACAGTGCTAACCACTGAGCCACTGTGTCGCCCACCATGGTCATCAATAAATCATTAAAAACTTTACATAAGCTGTCTCCATAGACTGATACTTCCTGGCACCAGACTGGCAGACTTCACCAATCTTATTTTATTCTTATCATTCATGTAGTTGGCTAAATCCGACCTTTTCAAATATTTTTGATAATAATGGAAGGTTTGAAATTAATCATAGGGACATCCCAAAGGATGAAGTGACAGAAGAAGAGCAACTGTCACACCAATGGACAAATGAAAATGAATCTCAATGGAAAAGCCATGTGATTCAGGATCCATGCGGGTGCAGGTGGTTTCTATGTTAGTTATATTAATCCTTATTTTTCATGCCGCTTCTTTTATAGGCTGCCATTTGGCAATCCAGAAAGGTGATTCATAGACTTACGCTGTCGCTTGTCGTTGGAGCATAAGCATTATAAATCAGTTTTGAAGAAGCTTTACAGACGACCCTCTCAACGGTGGATGTTATATGGATGAAGAGGTGCAGGGGTGGAGATTGGTTCATGTGGGAAGTGGACTTTAAAAAGGGTGAACATCGCTTTGCTCTGTTGAGCACAGCTGCGGCACGTTGAGCACGGTCTGCTTGAAGGAGGAGAGGAAAGGGCCAATTTTTCTGCAAATCTGAGGACAAATCTCTTAACGCTGCCCTGGGGCTTTTGTGGGGTTATTCAAAGGTTATGAATAAACAGTCTCGTCTCCATTCGACTGTTTAATTATTGCAAAAAAAGTCAGTCGGGTCGCTATTATTCAGTACGGCTGTCCACAAAGCTGATTATACTGTGAGGATTTCGCTTGCGCGTGAAAAGCATGTTAACATGTTCCAGGATGATAAACTAAGAGTGATTTGTGCCTTTTCGAATTCAGGCTTAAGACGTTCAGCGAGGAGAACAAAACAATCAGCTCAATAGATTATAGTCCATCACCTTAATGGCTTGTCAACCTCGTCTTCCTCTACTGGCTCTTTTCACACAGGCTTTTCTCAAGGGTTTCACCCACATCTGTCATTGAAAGACCAAAAGCATGTTGAAGTAATTGGTTGTGTTTCATAAATGGTAAATGATACCCTTGATACGGGGGTGGTGAATAGATGATTTGCACACTGAGAGAGAATAAACAAATTAAACTCCTCCAACATAGACAATACCTCAACGAGAGATTAGTCTTTAAAGATCAGAAGTTGGAAGTGTGTATATTTTGAATTACAAAGTACAATGGGATCTACAAAGATTCAACATTTAATTAAAAAAAAACTTAGCTTAACTGTCATCCGCATGTTCTAATGCATTGTTTCTGGAAAACGTGCTGATGTGCTTCAGAGTTAAGCACAAGGTTTGTGTGTCTCTGGGTCCATCTGGTGGTGAGAATGCAAAATGTGTTTTTGAATATCATTTTAGATCTACTAATAAATTATATACATATTCAGGTGTTTTTAATTTGTTATACTAGCCTGGTACACCTCATGCAGGTTGGACCTCCTTCAGGAAGGGGCTAAAACATTCCTCAAAGATTTTGGTCTGCATCGACATGCAAGCATCATTAAGTTTATGCAAGTTTGTCATCTGCATATCCATGATGTGACTCTCTCATTCCAGCACGTCCCAAAAGAGCTTCACTGAATTGAGTTCTGGTTACTGTGGAGCCATTTGAGTTTAGTGAACTCACTGTCATGATTAAAATGTGAGCTTTGAGGTGGCACGGTGGCTCTGCGGTTAGTACTGTCGCCTCACAGCAAGAAGGTCATTGGTTCGAGTCCCGGTTGGGCTGGTTGGCATTTCTATGTGGAGTTTGCATCTCCCCTTGTTGGCGTGGGTTTCCTCCAGGTGCTCGGGTTTCCCCCACAGTCCAAAGACATGCGCTATAGGTGAACTGGGTAAACAAAGTTGGCCATAGTGTACAAGAAAGTGAACGCGAGAGTGTATGGGTGTTTCCCAGAACTGGGTTGCGGCTGGAAGGGCATCCGCTGTGTAAAACATATGCTGGAATAGTTAGCGGTTCATGAATTTGAGCTTTGTGACATGGCACCTAATACTTCTGAAAGTAGTCCTCACAAGATGGACACACACGTGGTTATAAAGGGCTGGACATGGTCATCAACAACACTCAGGTAGACTTTGGCAATTAAACAATGCTCTCTTTGTACTAACAGGCCCAACGTGTGCCAAGAAAACACCCTCAGAAACTCATACAAGGCAGGATGGATCTATGTTTTCATATTGTTTATGCCATATCTGAACGTCACAGCAGAAAGGAGGAGCAGAGGCTAACATTTTCCAGTCTAATCTTGTCTAATTTTGGTGAGCCAGTGTAAATTTTAGCCTCCTTTGACACTGGTGCTCTTCTTCTACCACTACTACCACTTCTGCTTCAAGATTTGATGTGTCGTTTGTTTAGAGATGCTCTTTCTCTTCCTCTGAAAATTCTCTGTAAAGATTGTTCTGTGTGAAAATCCCAGTAGATCAGCAGCTTCCGAAATATGGCACCACACACCAACCAAGTCACATTCAGTCCATTTAATCAGCTTTCTCCTCCATTCTGATGCTCGTTTTGAACTTCAGCAGATCTTCTTGATCACGTTTACATGGCTAAATATATTGAGTTGCTGTCATGTGTGCGGTTTGTCTTATCAAGGCCTTGTGAAGGGTCATAAGTCAGTCTCTTTGTCTGGGGAGCAGAAACAGCTGTTTCGTGCTTATAGATTTGCAACACAGGCTCATTTGAAATACGTGTCTCAGCATACATTTTGTAAATGATGTCCTAAACATTCGTTTGATTGCAGTTAGGTCAAATGAACACTATGAGACACTATAATGCAAATACATTTTGCTGCTTGTTGCATTAATTTTATATCCAGGCACATTTTTTAATGAATAAAAGGATAATTTCATGGAGTACTCATGAGCTCAGATTCAAGTTCAGTGAAGCATGATTCCACGTCTATAAAAGCCATGTACAATCAAGATAAAACAGCATTGTTGCAGTGCATTTTTCTTTTATGTTTTCTTTTGAAAACACTATTGGTTGGATTTGGGGAAGGATTGAGCACAACTTAAATTACACAAAGTAACATATTTAAGATTGTAAAAAAAAATGCAGTCATTGCCCTCTAGAGGATTTGTCATCTGAAACAACCGAAATTTTCCTGGAGCAACACATGTTATGTTTCACAAAAAATGTAGACTGAGGCACTTAATTCCAATGAGGCTGGGCTGTAGATTTCAGGTCACATCCTCTCCATATGGATGAGTGCATACACAGCTGCTCTCAGGCACATGTGTCTGGTGTTGGGTGACTCTCTGTATGGGACATGGCAGCTGAGCCGCTCTGTGCTCTGAAGCAGTTGCTTCATGTATGCACACACTAAAGCTCATGTTTGCCCACATGCCAATTGACACATCTTTTGTTTGAAACTATGATTACACCAAACAAGTCATGTACAGTTAATAGTCTATCAAATAAGGCAAAGATATTTGTGTATATGTCTATGTACATAAATAAATTATTCAGAAGTTTGGTAACACTTTATTTTGATGGTCCATATGAGTATTAGTAGACTGCTTAATATCTGTTGATACTGCTCTTTCAACAGACATTTAACTGACTATAAGAAACTGTGTAAGTACATGTCAAATTACACTAACCCTATCCTAACAGTCTACTTGTAATCTAATGAGAATTAGTTGGCATGTAGATGCAATGTAACTTAAATTCAACAAACGGACCATCAAAATAAAGTGACCATAAGTTTTTGTCACTTATAATATCTCTGATTATATGCACTTATATTTATTTATTTATTAAATATATTTATTTTTGTCTTCTCATAGCATGTCTTCTCACCAAGGTTACTTCTCACTAGGAGTGCAACAGATGGGAATTGTAGGATTGAGCATACCGCAGATCTATACAAGGATAAAGGGCCATCTCTGTTAAGGGTTCCCAACATATGGAACTAATAGAAGATGATGTTACCCACTGAGATAAAAGTGCACTGCATTATATCAACTTGTTTACATCAATAGTTAAGCATGTATAGGTTTATTATTATTTCAAATATTTATTGGTGTCCATGGTTGGAAGTCTCCTTGCATTTAGTATTAGGTTTTTTTTAGAATGTGTGTAAGTGTGTAAGCATGGTTTATTTTAGGATATCATATACGAGTCTTGTTTTCCTTTTTTCTAAAAAGGTATTTTTAGGCACTAGAGATGTAAATAGCACAAGCTATATTCTCTATTCACACGGCATAGCTTCAGTGTTTCGCTTGACAATTTGACAGTACCTATTAAAATAAACTAATAAATGATTAATTTAAAATTCTAAAACTTTAACTAATATTGAAATGAAAATATTTTAGAATACAGGAAAGAATACAGTAATGGCAGACAATAAACACCTGATGCGTGCTCTCATGGCTGCCAGTAAAAAAGCAATCACACACAAATGGCTACAACAAGAGCGACCAACCTTAAATAATTGGATAGATGCAAGTATTGAAATCTATACAATGGAAAAAATCATTTCTGTAGTTAATTTAAAGAAGAATATATATATTCCTGAGAAAATGGGTTGAATATATTTCAGTTAGAAAACTGGATTTTGTTGCTATAAACAAATAGAAGATGCTTAACTGATAGATAGATGAATACATACTAATGTGTTATTAGCCCCCCTTTGAAATTTTTTTCTTGTTTAAATATTTCCCAAATGATGTTTAACAGAGCAAGAACATTTTCACAGCATGTCTGATTATGTTTTTTTCTGGAGAAAGTCTTATTTGTTTTATTTCTGCTAGAATAAAAGCAGTTTTTAATTTTTTCAAAACCATTTTAAGGTCAAAATTATTAGCCTCTTTAAGCTAAATTTTTTTCGATAGTCTGCAGAACAAACCATCATTATACAATAACTTGTCGAATTACACTAACCTGCCTAGTTAACCTAATTAAGCCTTTAAATGTCACTTTAAGCTGTATAGAAGTTTTTTGAAAAATATCTAGTCAAATATTATTTACTGTCATCATGGCAAAGATAAAATAAATCAGTTTTTACAAATGAGTTATTAAAACTGTTATATTTAGAAATGTGTTGGGGAAAACAATCTCTCTGTTAAACAGAAATTGAGGGGGAAAAATCAACAGGGGGCTAATAATTCTGACTTCAACTGTATGGTTATATATAATCATATTGTATTCTGTGTTATCCCCATGTGCATAATGAAGGTGGTCATTTGAGATTATTTTGGAAGGAATTATATTATGGCATGTGCTCTCACTCTGGATGTAAATAGTCTTTTTATTTTTATTATTTTTATTATTTTGTCAATTTTTCTTTTTATAATTTAACAATATTTGAGTACTATGTACAGTTAGTTCACCTGACAATAATGCATGTAAATTGTATGTCACTTAAGGTCACATTCTGAGATTTAACTGTACCTTGAAATATTGTATGATTGTACTCAATTGAGTGTTAACAATAAAAATAAAAAAAGAAAGAAAATAATTTGAGAGACAAGTAGAGATATCTGATCAGAATTGACAGTTATAATGTTTCCATAGATTTCAAAGCTGTTGAAAAAGGTTTATTTATTTCATAATATGGCATACTATACACAGTGTTCACCATAATTGATTACACTCCAGTTTGAAAATGAACATTTTTATACATTTTTCAGTGTATATCCAAAACACCAACAAAACATATTTATTAAATCAATATATTTATTAAGATAACATTTTGGTCATCAAATATCTTTAGAAATCGAAAGATAATACATTTAAATTTATGCAAAATATTAGGGAAAAATATACAACCTACAAAATTTCAACTAAATTTTTCTCTTGAAATGTTTCTCTTGAATTTTGCTTTTTTTAAAACTTTTATTTAATATTTTTCCTAACATATAAATTTGGGTGTACAAATTTTGGACCATTACCACAAGTTATTTTGTTAGATTAGATCCAGGTTTGGCTTCAGTGCTGACTAATCTAATGTATATGCACAAATATACTATTATAAAGCTTCCTATAGAAAATATTCATTTACATTGAAGATTTGAGAGGGGTGTACTCGTATATGTTGAGCACATATATGTTGAGTATATATAATCAGAAATATTACAAATATGTTAAGTGTATATAATTTGTTATAATATCCCCAACTCAATCAAATCCAGTACACTCCTCTGCCATGCAAGATCAGCCCCTCAGTCTCTAGTCTATGAATATTTCATGTTATTTGAGCGTAGAAGAAAGACAAAGAAGGGAGTGGCCAATCTGAAAGCCCTTGGGAAAGGCGGTGTTTCCCCCTCCTCATCATTCACACGCAGCCAGAACCTGCTGCTCCATCCACACAAGCACACAGCCTGACACTTTCTCTTTCAGCACTCCAGCCCATTCTCTGCTTCACGGTAAGACTTTCTACAATCCAATCTTCTGGATATGCTTTAGAGGTGGCTTTGTGTTCTTTCTGCTGTTTTCAAAGAGATAGAGTCGGAAATGTCTAGAGATTTGAAGCGAGGACCAGAGAAATGACTCTGAGAAGCAGGTCACAGAACAAAGACAGAGGCGAGGCATTGCCAGGAAGAAAAGATGGCCAACAGGCATCTGCTTTGACACACTGGCAGAGATTATTAGAAATATATTCATGAATATTAACAGCAGCTGTAGGACAAATTTGTTCATAGCTAAAATAAATGATAGAATTTCTAATTAATTTTCTATGCACCCCTCACTTTTTGGCTATTCATACAATACTTTTTCAGTATGATGGAAAGAAAACGTCCTAAATACATTATTAAGTGTTTTTTAAACACTTTATGAATTTGTATTTCAATTACAATACATATTTTATAGTTTTAAGAAAATTAATTTCTCATAAATCTCCATATCAGCAAAACTTACACTAGACTTTGACAGTTTTTTCGTATCAATATTCTAAATATTTTTTTACAGAGGAAGATGTTCATATGTAATTTGCCTGATTATAAACAACATTTTATTCTACAAAAATAAATGTGTATAATAATTTTGGCTGCTCAGCAGATTTTCCGAACTATGGAGTGATGAAATGGAGTGACGCCCATAATCCCTTCTGTAAAAAACACTGATTTTAATGTCCAAAAAATAAGACAAGAACCTGATTTCAACCAAAAGTTCAAAGTTTTGTGCTAGAATTGTTTGCAAATAAGTGTATATTTAATGAAATAATGTATAATTTGCATATTTAAACAAAATTAAAATATATATATAATACAAAAATGTTTGCAATCATCATGTAATCAATCAACTGGGGAAGTACTGTATGGTGATAACTATTCATTTTTTTTACCCCATTTACTTGCAATGTCTTGCTTTAAATGAAAACAAGAGCACAGAAAATTGGTAAAATGATGACCTCAGTAACCTCCACTGAACATGCTTCTTTAGTTTATACTTGTTGAATTAAGATGAATTTATTTGTATTTATTTTATTATATAAAAACATTACCCCTGAATTTGCTTTTTCATTTGTAGCTCAAAAAACATGGCCGACAAACCCAACATGACTGAAATCACATCCTTTGATAAAACTAAACTCAGAAAGACGGAGACCCAAGAAAAGAATCCTTTGCCAACCAAAGAAAGTGAGTATCTGATCCGGAAACAATGGCCGTGGATGTAATGTTCATCAAATAAAATCGACAAAACTGATTTCATATACAGTTGAAGTCAGAATTATTAGCTGCCCTTTAAATTTTTTTTTCTTTTTTAAATATTTCCCAAATGATGTTTAACAGAGCAAGGAAATTTTCACAGTATGTCTGATAATATTTTTTCTTCTGGAGAAAGTCTTATTTGTTTTTATTTCGGCTAGAATAAAAGCAGTTATTATTTTTTTTAAAAACATTTTAAGGTCAAAATTATTAGATAGTCTACAGAACAAACCATCGCTATATACAATAACTTGCCTAATACCCCTAACCTGCCTAGTTAACCTAATTAACCTAGTTAAGCCTTTAAATGTCACTTTAAAATGTATAGAAGTGTCTAGTAAAATATCTAGTAAAATATGATTTACTGTCATCATGGCAAAGATAAAATAAATCAGTTATTAGAAATGAGTTATAATTATGTTTAGAAATGTGTTGAAAAAATAATGTTCTCCATTAAACAGAAATTGGGGGGGAAATAAACGGGGGCTAATAATTCCGGGAGCTAATAATTCTGACTTCAAATGTACATAGCATATTAAATGCAGGAAAAGTATCTTCAATAATGATTCAAATCACATCTGTGAAAAATTATGTCAAAATACTGATGAAATAATGTTTCATTGTCATTCAACATAACAGAAAAGAACAAAGTTATCCTGGCTGTACTTACTAAAATGTGTTAGGAAGGTTTGTTTTTATCATGTAAATAATTAAAAACTAAGATAAAATGCACAAAGCATGCACGTCAATCTAAAATGGGTGCTCAGCCAAACAACAAGAAGTGCAAAAAGTCTACAAAAAGGTGGCAACACCAAAGCTCCAAAAATATGAATTTACCTTAAAAGGGTCATCACAAAGCTTTGTGATAGCTTTTTTAAGATAATAAATTCATATTTTTGAAGCTTTGGTGTTGCCACCTTTATGTATATTTAAATAATTAAAAAACTACAAATGGGTAAAGCCATGGTTTAAATGAAAATGGCAAACATTCAGATTACAAATGATCATGGATTTGGGGATGGATTGTGATTTTTAAATGAACACAACTTTGCATCAATGTAATTTTTTCTTAAATAAACAGAACACATTTGAATGTATGGGGAAAATGTTAAAATGGTGATGTTTTTTTCGTCGGCGCCAATAGCCTAGTGGTTAAGTGCGCCGACATATAGCACCTGGTGCTCACGGCGACCCGAGTTCGATTCCCGGCTCGAGGTCCTATGCCAACCCTTTCCCTCTCTCTGCTCCCAATACTTTCCTGTCTGTCCTCCACTATCCTATCCCAATAAAAGTGAAAAACCCCTAAAAAAAAAAAAAAAAAAAAGGTGATGTTTGATTATTCATTCCTTTTACATAATTTGATGCTGAAATTAATCTGTAAAATCATTTGGTGAAGGTTTCTCTTGACACTCATGGAATTTATTAAGTTGTCCTTGTACTTTTGCTCTGTTTTCCAATCAATCATCATAATCAACAAGTCGTTCCACTTACTTTTCTCTTGTGCTGGAGATTAAAGCCATTCTGGTCTCCGTTCACTTCAAGCACATCTCAAGGTCTATCTTCTTTTCCACAGCGATTGAACAGGAGAGACAAGGAGAGTCCACGCCATGAATGATGTCTGTAACATAGCAGAAAGTGAAGACCAGAGACTTCAGACGAACTCAAGCACTCACTGATGTGTCCTTTGTTTTATAACTTTGATTGTCTGTTTAAGAACTAAATCAAATGTGAGAATGTATTTCACCCTGTGTGTCCAGAGAACCAAATTAAATGCACTTCATTTTTGACACAAAAATAAGTTCTTTTTCCGTATTTTCTCCAGGTTTGTGAGACACATTTGTTAGTTTGTGGATAATAAGAATAGGAAAATGCAGTAAACTAATTTTTGGTGCTACTCACCAGCATGTTTATAATTTTGGTAATGTTATTACAATATTATAATGATATATAATTTAATGTTTCGTGTAAATAAAGTAGTAGTATCTATTAACACACTACTAGTGCTTATTTTTAAGATAACTAACTTTTCCTTTAGGTCTATACTTATTAGCTACGAGTGCTTTTTCTTTATGTATTATTAGATTGACTTAAATATTAGAACCTTTTAAAGGACATACTTGCATTTATTTATTTATTTAATTAAACATAAACAAAATTTTATTGGTCACATACAGTGTTGGGGTAAGTTACTCTTGAAACTAGTGCATTACAATATTGAGTTACTCCCTAAAAAAAGTAATCTTACTTAGTTACTTTTTATGGGGGTTTTTAATAGAAGAGTTTAATAGAACACACATTTTTTCACATATCACATTTTTTAGGATAATGTTATCTAAGAACTTCCTGACCCCAGAGCTCTACATGCTGTATGTACAGATTATTGAAAGTTTAAAGCAATGCATTTGCTACTTTTTTACTTTTTGTCTTAAGTAAAATCTGTCCACTGAGAGTCGCCTTTTCCTTTTCTTCAATGCATTCAAAAAAATCAACACATTCTCTCATTGACTGCATAATTCAATGTGACTTTAATTAATTAGCTTTAAAAAATAAATTGCTGAATTAAAATTAAACTAAAAAGTAACTTGCATTACATTTTCAAAAAAGCAACTCAAATAATATTACTTATTTTTTAAAAGTAATTGGTTACTTTACTCTTACTTAGTAAAGTAATATTATTACGAAACTCACATTATTTGTAAAGCGTTACCCTTACTCCCAAAACTGAGCACATATTACATAATATATATATATATACAGGCAGTGCAGAATTATTAGGCAAATAAGTATTTTGACCACATCATCCTCTTTATGCATGTTGTCTTACTTCAAGCTGTATAGGCTCGAAAGCCTACTACCAATTAAGCATATTAGGTGATGTGCATCTCTGTAATGAGAAGGGGTGTGGTCTAATGACATCAACACCCTATATCAGGTGTGCATAATTATTAGGCAAATGAGTATTTTGACCACATCATCCTCTTTATGCATGTTGTCTTACTCCAAGCTGTATGGGCTCGAAAGCCTACTACCAATTAAGCATATTAGGGGATGTGCATCTCTGTAATGAGAAGGGGTGTAGTCTAATGACATCAACACCCTATATCAGGTGTGCATAATTATTAGGCAACTTCCTTTCCTTTGGCAAAATGGGTCAAAAGAAGGACTTGACAGGCTCCGAAAAGTCAAAAACAGTGAGACATCTTGCAGAGGGATGCAGTACTCTTATAATTGCCAAGCTTCTGAAGCGTGATCATCAAACAATCAAGCGTTTCATTCAAAATAGTCAACAGGGTCACAAGAAGCATGTGGAAAAACCAAACCAAAAACCAAGGCGCAAAATAACTGCCCATGAACTGAGAAAAGTCAAGCGTGCACCTGCCAAGATGCCACTTGCCACCAGTTTTGCCATATTTCAGAGCTGCAACATCACTGGAGTGCTCAAAGCACAAGGTGTGCAATACTCAAAGACATGGACAAGGTAGGAAAGGCTGAAAAACGACCACCACTGAACAAGACACACAAGCTGAAACGTCAAGACTGGGCCAAGAAATATCTCAAGACTGATTTTTCTAAGGTTTTATGGACTGATGAAATGAGAGTGAGTCTTGATGGGCCCGTGGCTGGATCGGTAAAGGGCAGAGAGCTCCAGTCCGACTCAGACGCCAGCAAGGTGGAGGTGGAGTACTGGTTTGGGCTGGTATCATCAAAGATGAGCTTGTGGGGCCTTTTCGGGTTGAGGATGGAGTCAAGCTCAACTCCCAGTCCTACTGCCAGTTTCTGGAAGACACCTTCAAGCTGTGGTACAGGAAGAAGTCTGCGTCCTTCAAGAAAAACATGATTTTCATGCAGGACAATGCTCCATCACACGCGTCCAAGTACTCCACAGCGTGGCTGGCAAGAAAGGGTCTAAAAGAAGAAAAACTAATGACATGGCCTCTTTGTTCACCTGAGCTGAACCCCATAGAGAACCTGTGGTCCATCATCAAATGTGAGATTTACAAGGAGGGAAAACAGTATACACCTCTCTGAACAGTGTCTGGGAGGCTGTGGTTGCTGCTGCACGCAATGTTGATGGATTCTGTCAGTGTTTTGATCTGTTCACCATGGATGGCAGGCTTTTGAGTGTCCTTGCAAAGAAAGGTGGCTATATTGGTCCCTGATTTGTTTTTGTTCTGTTTTTGAATGTCAGAAATGTACATTAGTGAATGTTGAGATGTTAAATTGGTTTCACTGGTGAAAATAAATAATTGAAATGGGGATATATTTGTTTTTTGTTAAGTTGCCTAATAATTATGCACAGTAATAGTCACCTGCACACACAGATATCCTCCTAAAATAGCTAAAACTAAAAACAAACTGAAAACTACCTCCAAAAATATTTAGCTTTGATATTAATGAGTTTTTGGGTTCATTGAGAACATGATTGTTGTTCAATAGTAAAATTAATCCTCAAAAATACAACTTGCCTAATAATTCTCTACTCCCTGTGTGTGTATGTGTATGTGTGTGTATATATATGTGTATATATATATATATATATATATATATATATATATATATATATATATATATATATATATATATATAATACCAGATTATACTGAATAACCACTATCTACTCATTAATTATGATAATGATCTGATATTGATTTCTCAAAGAAAGATCTCCATGGAATTCAATGGCAAAAAAAAACATTTGTTTCTAGTAGTTTATCATGAAGTACTAGTATACTTTTACAAGTACCAATCAAATGTAGTAGTTTCGGCAGTGGTATCTTATTTTATTGTATATTAATTGGCTCAAGCGTCTAATTATATTTTATTTATATATTTTTTTAAATGGTTCTTGTGGGCTAAAAAAAGCACTAGTGATTACTAGTACTTACAGTATCTTAAAAATAAGTAGGCCCACTAACTGAATACATATAGAACAGAGGTGCACAAAGTAGGGCCCGCGGGCCAAAGCTGGCCCATGGTAACCTTGATTTGCCCTGCTATCCTATCTGAAAAGAGAGGGAGAATGATATGGAGTTGAATAGGGCAAATGCTGTTGACATTTGAATTTAATGTAAACTTTAGTTTCTTTTTTTAATTGAAGTGCTCAAAAAAACTAAAATTAAATGTTGTAAATGAATCAGACTTTTAAAATGTAAATACTGCCACTTGACAGATAGAGGACAATGCACAAGTCATCAGCAAGCAAATCAAGGAGAAGGCAGGAGCAGCTCGAGTGTATTCAGCATTGATCTTCATTGTGTTATAAATAAGATTGTTTATGTTTTTACTAAAATACTTTCATTATAAATCGTTAAAAATGATACTGTAGCATTAATTAATATGTTTTAAAGCAACACTTTCTAGTTATTTTTAAATTTTAGCAAATTACACGTGGCAAATTTAATGTAATACGGTTTGGTATATTCAACTTCGGTCCACAGGCCTCAATTAAGTTTGGTTTTTGGCCTTAATAAGAAAACGTTTAGGCACCCCTGATATAGACACGAGATTAGTACGCTTACATTATTGAACCATCCGGAAGTGCTGCACAAATATGGTCATGACTGTGACGAGGTGGCCGAGTGGTTAAGGCGATGGACTGCTAATCCATTGTGCTCTGCACGCGTGGGTTCGAATCCCATCCTCGTCGGAAATCAATGTTATGCTAAACATTTACCCGACAAACTTTCAACCTATGAGAGGTTTTAAAATCACGTGTAAAGGGAATTCGCGGGTCATTTCACCAGAGCTTATTCCCGAAGTAGGGATCGTGTTGTCTTTGCATCGAGTGTTCACACGAATCATAACAGAAGCTGTATCTACATTTTATTTTATTTGTTTCGTAATATAACGTCTACAAAACATGAATGTAGGTATTCAGTTTAATTTTATCAGAGTAAAACAGTTCATGCAGTACTCTTGCATTGTTTTACCACTAGATGTCACTATTGAACTGGATTCACACTCACTGCCACACATGCTGTAAAGCTGTTGCTGATTATGTCCAAGTGTATCCCACACGTGCTGGAAACGAGAAGCTAAAATATTTCACTCCCGGTGGACGTCTGCAGCTTGATTATGGATAGGCATAATCCCCGCGTGCCCTCCACCTAAACGAATAAAGACACGAAGCCAGTCTGAAGATCAAACCACACTGCGTTTTTCTGTCATTTTGGGTTAGCTAGTTCATTATATCAGACTCAGGTTTAGCCTACTCAAGTGGAAGTTTTTCTTTTTAAGAAAAGTAGTTTGTTTTTAGCTAGTGACTTAATGCGGGATGCTGTGCTACTGTTTGCAGGAGTTTTAACATCACGTGCGCCCCAGTTCGTGCTAAATTAACTACTGCGCAGACTCGTGCTCCAAATGATGTCATTGGCGCAGAATGGCCACACCTGGACGTTTTTGGCTTCAATTTTTAAAGTGTAAGAAAATGGAGATTTGTCGTCCAGTTTTAATTTTGATACTTTATGATTGTAGGCATAATCATACAAATTTTAGTGACCCATTGCATGTCATTAGCATTAAGGAACTAATGTATTGTAAAGTTTAGTTTTTAGCTTAAAGGGTTAGTTCACCCAAAAATGAAAAGCCTGTTATTAATTATTCATCCTCATGTCAGTCCAATCCCCTGAGACCTTCTTCTGAGACCTCTTTTTTTTTTAGATTCTTATGATTACAGTTGAACCACTGATGTCACATAGAATGCTGGTTGTGTTTTTGGTTTCTATTGTTGACTGAACATCTCACGACTATTGCTGTCTGTAGCTACGTTTCCATCCACCTATTTTTATGCTCATTTAGGATGCGCGAATAAAACAAATCAGTTGATGGAAACGCCATGTGCATCCATTTTTAAAATGCACATTAAAAAAAATGTACATAACTCAGTAGGATAAACTTTTTATTCGATAAAAAAAAAAGGTTCATAAACTACGATGAAAACACTTTTACTGAACAAATTCCAGTATGCCAATTAAAAAAAGGTCATGTGATTTTGTTATAAAAGATCTTGAGATGGTAAAATGTGTGTGAATGGACAAATCAGCAGGCTGAGCACATTGTAAAACATCTGAAATGTTGTTTTGGT
Organism: Danio kyathit; assembly: GCA_903798195.1. Classification (NCBI taxonomy): domain Eukaryota; kingdom Metazoa; phylum Chordata; class Actinopteri; order Cypriniformes; family Danionidae; genus Danio; species Danio kyathit. The sequence continues at coordinate 34,325,339 of LR812539.1, forward strand.
CATTCTAAAACGCCTTAACCATTCAGTATTAATGTTATAATACCAATAATTACCTCCAGAATAGTCATAAGCGTCTGTGCTCCGCGTCTCATGCCATGCGTTCATTGCGTGACGGCATTTGTCTTCTGAGGCGCAAGTCATTCATTACATAAAGAAAAGATTGACGCAGCTTCTCCTACCTCAATAAATGAATTTTTTTCTGTTGATATTTGGTGCAAGTTAATCAGGAAGTGACGATTTTGTTCTCTTTGACTACTTGGATGGAAACACTAACATAAATTTAATTCGCATCTATAGATGGAAACATAGCTTGTGATAGATGAGGGAGCACTCAGATTTCATCTAAAATAGGTTTTATTTATTACATTTTTATTCTGAACAGGAATGAAAGTCTCAGGCTATTGGAATGACACAAGGACGAGTAATTAATAACAGCATTTTCCTTTTTTATTGAGTGTATACTAAAGCCTTTAAGTTTATTGCATATTGTGACTACACATGGGGAACAGTATCTTTCAGTATCTATCATCCTATCATTTGTAGGGTTGCATATGTTATATTTATACAAAATTAAAATTTTATACTGAATCTTAGAAAGTCATGGACATATTGTAGGACTTGTATGTATGCTCAATTGGGTATTTGCGCACAGACTTTTAATTTCAGCCAGCGTCAGAGCTTCCGGTGAACTGTCCATTATAAAAATGCCTTGTTTGAGGTCTGATGTCTTTAAAAATCAGTGATCTTCACTGCCAGATAGATTACGATATAAAGAGGGTCTCAGACCGAACAAGAAGCACTGCATTAAATCCTATTTCCCCCCGCCATGTCTTTAAAATATGAGTTTATTTGACCCCAGTATTTTCAATATACAGTAGTTTCAGAGCTAGCCTTCTGATCCTGACGGTGCTCGGATCTCATTTAAGCTCGAACAACTAAATGAATGCTTAAGTCTATTTAACTGATTATATTTTAATTACATTACAACATCGATGCTATAAAAGATATCTTATGAAATTGTTAATAGTCATGTTAAGCTTACACTAGAAGTTTATCGTTGGCTGAAAAACACTAGCTGTGCATAGACCCCATTGTGAGAGAATTAAATGTAAGTTAGGTGTGCTAAGTGAAAGGCATTAAGATTGCATTCTTACATTCAACACTGACATAGAATAATGAAGAATTTGCACAATACAATGTGTTTCAGTACTCAGCTTGATAAAGAAAATCACACCAGGGCGCTCAAACATTCAGAACCATGACATAACCATTATTTGGCAGTCAAACTCAGTATTGCCAGTCAATTACTGTTTAAATAAGTTGATGAGAGAAAATGAAGCTGCCAGCAGCTGCTGTAAACATTACGTGATGTCGGTTAGACAGAGTCACAAAGAACTTGCAGGGTTGGGTTTCAAGGCTGAGGACGAGAGGAATGATAAGGAGGAGAGTGTTAAACAAAACAACAGCTGCTTATGTGTACCATTGACACTATCAGTATTACAGCGATCACATCACTCCATACTGACCCTGAATTACGGCAGCTTTCAAAATCAAGCTATAATAATATTAATGTGTACAATCAAGGTGTACTGAAAATATATTTTACAAACAGCATTTTTAGAATCAAATGAATAACGCCTGCAGCATAAAATAGTACACCCACTTTAAAAATTAATATTTGTATCAATTTCTCGGTGAATATAGACGATATATGTTGAGGCATTTCAACAAATCTGTTTTATTAAACAGTTTAACTTATTAAATCAAGAGTGTGGTCCCCTAACATCTTTAGGAATGCAAAGATTATTAGAGCATTTAAATTCAATTACAAATACTTTATTTCATTCATTCATTCATTTTCTTTTCGGCTTAGTCCCTTTATTAATCAGGGGTCGCCACAGCGGAATGAACCACCAACTTATCCAGCATATGTTTTACGCAGAGGATGCCCTTCCAGCCGCAACCCATCACTTGGAAACCTTCATACACACTCATTCACACACATACACTACAGACAATTTAGCTCACCCAATTCACCTATACCACATGTCTTTGGAATGTAGGAAAACCCCACGCAAACACAGGGAGAACATGCAAACTCCACACAGAAATGCCAACTGACCCAGCCGAGGCTTGAACCAGCGACCTTCTTGCTGTGAGGTGATTGTGCTACCCACTGCGCCACTGTGACGCTTACTCTGTTTGTACTCTAAATGAAATTTTTTATGGTTCTCTTGAGTGTCAGAATTTAGTTTATTACTTCCCCTTAACATGTTCATTGGGGTGAACAAATTTTTGCATCATGATGCAGGTACTTTGTTAATAGTTCCAGTTTTGGCCTTGGTACTAACTAATGTAATGTATTTACACAAATATCTTATTTTATAGTCTCCAATGTAAGGTAATAATTTAAAAGCGATATCTGTAAAGTGTGTACTCGTTTATGCTGGTCACTGTATTTGTTGAAAACTGTATAAAATGTTACAAATCATATGGAACCAACAGACGTATATTAAATCCTAGCTTTGAAACTTGAAATTTCTCATTGTCTTGATCATGAGCTCACATTTCTCACTGATTTCAGAAGAAAAAAAAACAAATATCTAAGAATCAACACGTTTAGAACACTAGACATAAACTGCTATCAGAACATCCGGTCAGTACTGATCATGGTTCAGGGCTAGAATTGATGTGCAATGTGCACTTTATTACTTCTCAATATAAACAGAGTGACATTCTAGGAACGAGCCAAATTCTCACATGCTTAGGACAAAGTGCACACCATAAGTTTTTTTGTAGTGTGGGTGAAAAGACTGAAAGGACATTACTGTTGACTTGATCAGGAAAAAAAACACACACAAATATTGGTAATGTTTGTAGCAGTTGGAAGGTGTCTCATGCTATTTATATACCCATATAGAGACTTTCTTTCTTTATACAACTACCTATCATATATACACACAATTTATTACTATACATGTATATTTACAAATAAATAATGTTATTGCTTACAAAAGGGAAAATGACATTTAAAGGATAGGATAGTTCACCCTAAAATTTATATTTGCTCACTATTTGAGTACTAAGTGTTTCCAAGTCTTGATTAAATCTTTAATAAGGTTTCTTTATTCTGTTGAACACAAAAGAAGATATTTTGAAGAAAGCTGAAAACCAGTAACCATTCACTTCTATAGTAGGACAAAAATACTATGCAAGTCAATAGACTTTAAAATATCTTGAGAGAAGAAGGAAAGGCAAACCGGTTTGGAACAACTAAAGGGTGAGTAAATGGTGACAGAACTTTCAGTTTTGGGCAATCTATCCCTTTAATAGGTGATTAAAAGTGTTTAAGTTTTGCACAACCTATTTTTACTTCAAACTCATGCTTTAGATTCAATGTAGTGTTAAAATATCTTCCTGCTACAAAGTGATGTGTCATTCTGCAGAAACTGATTTTTTTTTCAATAGCATACTGTGGTAAAGTCCATGTTTAATAGCATTGCATTAAAATACACATTACACATATGAATATACCTGAAGAATACTTTAATCGTGCGTTGATTCTCTTCAAAATTCATTGATGGCTTTGTTCGCATTAACAATGTCCTTGAAGTCCAGTTTAATTTCTGCTTGTACAGTAAGTCTTGCTTATGGACATTTTAGGAAAGTTTAGCACTCCATATCAGTGCTAGAGATAGATAATTTGTCAGTTTTACATACAAAATAAATTTCTGATGTAGAAACCATGTTTTTTTTTTTTTTTTTTTGGGGGGGGGGGGGGGGGGGGGGATGTGGGGGGGGGGGTTGCTTACCATTTTATGTAGCATTTCATTTCAATTAGCAGTTTTACTACAAATAAAATGGTTAAACCTCTTGGTGTGGCAAGATGGTAAGCATGGTTTAACTGCAATATGCTGGTTTTTATTTGTGGTAAACCTTGGTTAATTCTCAAAAGGTGAAATTCATTCTTCATATCATGGTTGTTGCCAATGCTGCAATATCCCTAATAAAAAAAACTAGGTTAAATGCTAAATTGGCACCTTAAACAAAAACAAAAGCACTTCTGATATAACAAATGACCTTACAACATTACAGTGAAGTGAAGGTGTTCAATTTACTGATCATATTCCAATGGGTTTAAATGAAAGTCTTTTCACATTTGACTACAGTGTTCTGATTCTTAGGTGATGATGATCTGTGTGATATTAGACAGGAGCAAACCCTGAAATCTAGGTTGTAAGGTGTGTGTGTGTGTGTGTGTGTGTATATATATATATATATATATGTAATACAAATGGAAAAAAATACAAAAATGGAAGGAATTAAGTGAAACTAGATGAACTTGTCAAAAAAAAACATCCCAAATATATGCGTAAACAGTGATATTTGAGCTTAGCGCCATTTTAAATGGAGAACAAAAGTGGCTTTACATTTCTGCTTTCATATAGAAATTGGCTCCATTCTTTATCACCACAACATTGATTTTTGCCTTTTGTTCTACAGAATTTGATGCAGGCAAGATGTTTCTTGCAAAAAATGGTTTTGCTTTATAAGACCTCAGTATATCATCAAAAGCAAAGAGTATTCATTTTGTTTTGCATGTAAACTCACCGGCCACTTTATTAGGTACGCCTTACTAGTACCGGAAACATTCCTGAGATTTTAGTCCATATTGGCATGCTAGCATCACACAGTTGCTGCAGATTTGACGGATGCACATCCATGATGGGAATCTCCCATTCCACCACATCCCAAAGGTGCTCTATTGAATTGAGATCTGGTAATTGTGGAGGCCATTTGAGTACAGTGAACTCATTGTCATGTTCAAGAAGCAGGTCTGAGATGATTCACACTTTAGGACATGGAGCATTATACTGCTGGAAATAGCCACCAATATGGGTACACTGTGGTCATAAAGGGATGGACATGGTCAGCAACAATACTCAGGTAGGCTGTATCGTTAACATGATGCTTATTTGTTACTAATGGACCCAAAGTGTGCTAAGAAAATATCCGCCACACCATTACACCACCAGCCTGAACCATTGATACAAGGCAGGATGGCTCCATGCTTTCATGTTGTTGACGCAATATTCTGACCCTACCATCCGAACGTCGCAGCAGAAATCAAGACTCATCAGACCGGGCAACGTTTTTCCAATCTTCTATTGTCCAATTTTGGAGAGCCTGTGCGAATTGTAGCATCAGTTTCCTGTTCTTAGCTGACAGAAGTGGCACCTGGTGTGGTCTTCTGCTGCTGTAGCCCATCCGCCTCAAGGTTCAATGCGTTGTGCGTTCAGTGATGCTCTTTCGCATACCTCGATTGAGTGGTTATTTGAGTTACTGTTGCCTTTCTATCAGCTCAAACCAGTCTGACCATTGTCCTCTGACATCAAGAAGGCATTTGTGCCCACAGAACTGCCGCTCACTGCAAATTCTCTCTTTTTTAGCCCATTCTCTGTAAACCCTAAATGCATTGAGTTGCTGCCATGTGATTGGCTGATTAGAAATTTGTGTTAACGAGCCGTTGGACAGGTGTACCTAATAAAGTGGCCGGTGAGCATATACATTGTATTTTTACTCTCATTAAGTGTTGATCTCAGTTCACGTGCGTTTTATGCATCACTAAAGATTTTCAGCTAAAAATTGTTTTGCTAAAAAAAAAAAACACCAACAAAATCTTTTGGTAAACTATCCCTTTAATTTGAATACATCTTTTAAATAAGACACAAGTCAAGAGATTCCCATGGTGTTTTCTATTGGTTTTATTGCAAAATGTCATATTATATCCAGTAAATAAACAGCGCACAATACAACAATTTTCAGCCAACTGCTGATTTCTGGGATATGACTTAAACAGCCCTCACAGGGTCATAATTCCATTACAAAAAATGAAATTGTTGCATTTAAACTATCCTAAGATAGTAAAAGTATAGATTACATACGGTCACCTTCAGAATGTTTGTAAATAAAGAGTAAAGAAGGCACTAAATCGCAGCTGCTGTATTAAAACAACAACAAAAGCTGCATTTTCACCATAATATCCACCAAACTCAAAGAAAAAAAAAAACTCCTCCCCATAACAGAGACTCTCGCTCTGAGTATTTCATGAATTACAAAAAAAAGTCAAAAAAGTATGGAGGCAATAATGAAGGAACGGTCTGCTGGTGTGATCTTCCTTCAGATAATGAGCACTGGTGGAACAGGCTGAGACAGTCAGTTTATCCAGAGGGGCTGCAGACACATCAAATGTCAATCACAAACTGGCTGTCATCAACTGAGGAGAGAAACGAGAGAGAGCGGTTAGAGGGTTCAAAGCATTGCGTCACCCTGTTGATGGTCTCCTGATATGGATATCAGACGCACCGACTAGGAGCAGGTCAGATGCAGTTTTATTTGTTTTCTCATGAAGTCATTTCAGCCACAGAGCAATGTGACTGCCCTTATAATGCAGTAGTAAAAAAATAAAGGAGTGGCCTACATTTTTTTCAATCTTACTGAAAAAGTTTATCTCAGTGACGGGCATTGCTATATTTTGTGAACTCAAATCCATTTACAGTTCTTCCACTTAATCCAAAGTCAAATTAAAGCACTTTCCAGGTGAATAAGTATACTTTTTCAGCAATTTACAAGTGTGGCAAAATTGACATACTTCATTACATTATATCTGGTATGGTATGGTATGTTTATAGTATAGTGTTTAAAGGAAAACATTTCATGGTATGTTTGCCCCAAGCCCAACATCGAATAACTGTCATTTACTGTTTAAAATATCAATTTACTCAATTCTTAAATGTCTCATCTTTTATCTTAAATGTATTTTTATTTAAATGTAATGCATTGTTGACTCATTAGGCTGTAATCTACTTGTATTTTGTCTTCTCCCACTGCTTAATCAAAAAGTATGTTTAAAAAAAAAAAAAAAGACAGCTAGATCACACTACAGCAGGGGTGTCCCAACTCAGTCCTGGAGGGCCGTTGTCCTGCATATTGTAGTTCCAACCCCAATTAAACACACCTGAACTAGGTAATTAAGCTCTTCTAGGTATACTAAAACTTCCAGGCAAGTGTGTTGAAGGAAGTTGGAGCTAAACTAACCAGGACACCGGCCCTCCAGGACTGAGTTTGGACACCCCTGCGCTACAGGCACACATGCAGACTCCAGACTTCATTTTATACACAAGCAAATAAATAAATATTTATTTTAAAATACTTAATTATTATTACAAATTTAGTAAGAAATTAATATGAAAGAAAAACAAAATCACATTTTTAACCAGTTTCAAGGACTTTATCCAAAAATCAAAGCCCTTGAAAACACTAGACTAAAATAATTCGAGCATCTTTAAGGATTTCCAGCACCCATATGAACTCTGCATTTAGTCAACATTTTTAGCCTCATAAAAAAAAATGAAATGAGCTGAATTACTAATTTCTGATGTGTAAAACATAATTGACATATAATTATACATATAACATGTAAAAACTGACATAATTATATATACACATCTTGTACTCAGACTTGTATACGGTGGTTGAGAGAGCTTAACGTGCTGCAATTTAAGAGAACACGTGCAAATACAAATAAACACAAGCAAATTAAGAAAAGATCTTCATCGGTTTGACAGCAAAAGGGCTGCAAATCCTCACAACGCAAACATAAAAAAAAAAAAAAAATAAAAAAACTGACTGCATTTTCCTACAACGCAAACAAATAAATAAAATGCCCTGCTTTTTTCACAATGCAAGCAATTTAAAAAACGTGCAGCATTTTTTAACACAAAAAGAACAGAATACAATGGAAATGTTTCAAGGGAACCCAAAAACGTGATGGACGCCACTGTGTCAGGACTATTACTCATTGAAGTTGTAGGTGATCCATGAAAGGCGAGTTTTTTTATTCATTTGTTTGCGTTGTGGGAAAATGCAGAGCGTTTTTTAAAAATGTGTTTGCGTAGTGAGGATTTGCAGCACATGTGCTGTCAAACAGATGAAGATCTTTTCTCAATTTGCTGGCGTTTTCTGTAATCGCATGTGTTTTCTAAAACTGCACGTTAAGCTCTCTCGGCCACCGTACAGCAATAATTTTAGAAGAAAGTTCATATGGTTCAAGCCTCCCCCAAATTTTTTTTTTTTGTGTTTTGTTTTTGATATTTTTTTTAAATAAAATGTGTAGCATAGTTCTAGTGCAAGAGAAAATATTCCACCAAAGATAATGAAAGTAAACATGTTTCAATTTAAAAGAGATGTTTACAATATCATGCATTATCTTTATCATGAGCACTTTTTTTGCCATCGTCTCATATACAGTACATAAATTCACATGTGGGTTTTGCAGCGCATACTATACACAACAATGATGTACATTCATGTAGTTGATGACTTAAACTAAGTCAATCAAAAACATGATTAAACCTGTTCCTCAGGTTTTGCTCAACACTGTGACTTTGTAAATGAAAAATGGTATACATTAAGCTAGGGCTGGGCCGATAAACCATACTACATCAAATCGTGATAAAATTAATGTCAATAACAATGATAAGACTTTTTTTACTCTATATTGATCTAAGAGCCAATCACACAGCAGAAATGTGCAACACTGAGAATCTAGAGGTGTGTTTGATATTAGAGATGCACCGAATATTCAGCCACCATCAGCTGAAAATGTTACGCCATTTAATGGCCCCTTTAATTTTTGTCGCTTCAGTCATTGTTGGGGTACTCTTTTAAATCTGGAAGCATCAACAACTGATATCGAAATATATATTGTTATGATGCGTCTCTTACTGGACAGATCTTTGATGTCCTCCTCTTGCTCTATTATTTGCAGTGAGGGTCTGGTGACTCCTGGGATGTCTGGGAGGCAGCAGGGTGGGGTGCGAGCGATTGGAGAGTTTCGACATTCCAGCAGAAACTTTCGATCATAGATAATGCGAGTTCCTGCAGGGAAGATATCAATATTGGTTTAAGGGAAAAGATGTTGGCACAAGTTGAAAGCATTTTTTGCTTCGAGAGACAAGCTTCCTGTTGTGTTCAGCTCAATCTTTAAATACAGAAAAACATGTGTCATCCAAGTAAATGTAAAGTTTGTCTCATGGAAATACATGCAAGCAGTGATTAAAACAAGGCGTCCCTGTTTAGATGTCCTGTAGTAACCCAGGGAGCGAAGAAAATTGAGCAACATCGCCCTTTCTGCATAAAGACCCAGTGAGATTGGACAGCCTGAGGTTTGGCTTGACACGAAAAAATCCAAAACATGAAGTGAAATTGGCAAGCTTCTTGGGTATCTTTTTAAATCAATATGATCTGCATGATTATGATTGAAAGAGCTTTGGGTGTGAGATATGGTCACAGATGACAGGTTTATATGGATAAATGTGCTGTAACAAAAACTAAGCCAACTTTGCAGTCACATTTCTCCATGCGAGTTTTCCCATGTGATCAGTATTGACAATTTAGGTGTTAAGTTGTGGTTTATAAATGTGTTTTAAGTTGTATTCTTTTAACATTCCTTTATTTATATTTTAATTTTTAAACTGTCTCATGGATTTGTTGAACAGATATTTATACAAAAAAAGTTTGTGAAATTTACAAAGGGTGTACAAAAGTTATAGTTAACGTTTTAGTCCAGAAAACATTTCTGTTTCTCAAATTTCGTAAATTCTCATAAACAACTAACTACCTTACGACGCACGTGTTTAGTTTTAGACAATGTAGTAAAGAGATAAAATGTGGTTTAAACCTATTGCAAAAGTGCTTTGAAGCACACGTGCATTGGTAAGAAAATAATGAATCAATTTGTCACTGATAGACTGATCACAGAACGGTTTAAGTTTGTAAACAGCGCATCGCCTGCGGCATATGATTGCGCAGTCAAGCTCACGTCAAACAAAAACAAAGCGTGCACGAGCAACTTGTGTAGAGAAACTCGCACAAAACTAAATCACTCGTCTAGTACAATAAAAAATATGATACATGAGGTCAAATAACTCACCGCCGGGGGTTGTTGAAAACACAGTTCCTCCTGGTGTCTGACTGTAACTGTCCGGGAGTGGAGACCAGCTCTTCTCATGGATAGAGCGGCTTGGGATCGGGCAGGTCGACGAAGCTTCACTGTTTGACATGATTTATTTAACGTTAGCGAGTCTTTCACGAACACACAGCTAAGTCTCGGTCCATTTACTAGGAGCGCTGCGTGTTTCTGTCCTCCACACATGTTTATCGAGAGGGGGCGGAGAATTGTCACGTGATGTATTCGTCCAATCAGAAACAAAAATCACAATCGGTACTACGTACAGCGCTGAGGCCCTCGATAAGGAGCAAGCTCGTAGAGCCATTTCACGGAATGCAAGCTCTCTGAACTGCACGAGTTATTCGGAGCGAGGACACGGTGAAACAAAACAACGCGTGCTGGACGAAAAGCCTGACCTACCTGAGGAATAATCATCTCAACTTGACCCAAGGTTTTACTCCCTGCACTGGCAGCACATCTGGCCATTTTCTGCATGAAAAGACACGAGCTGTGCTGTATCATGCTTAGAATGTGTACTGCCTATATTTGTAAGCACCTTAACCATTTTAAAGCCCGACATGGAGAAAGAAAACACCCTTTACGTGTCGCCATTGAATGCATCTAAAATGAAAAAAAAAAAAAAAAAAAAAAAAGGGGGGGGGGGGGGGTGTTTGACATTAAGCTTTTGTTTTGGCCTTTTTATTTACTTGAGCAAACCTAGAGAATATTTGCAGGGTGTAATGCTTTATACACACTAACCATTACACAATAAACATAATCATTCATTATTTTTTTTTCCTTCACTTTCGTCAATTGGTGAAGTTTGTTCCTTGCCACTGTCATGCTTGGTGGGGCACTTGGAGAGCTGCGCATCAATGGATTTGCTCTTCAGTGTTTGAACTTTCAGCAATGAAATTTTAACCACACTGAACTGAACTTCAACTCTGAAAACTGGAGTGACAGTTTCAATTTACTAGAACTTCAATGGTAAGCTGCTTTGACACAATCTACATTGTAGAAGCGCTATAGAAATAAACATGAAATAAATATGAAATATAATTCATACATTGCATATAAGATTTGCCCCCAGACTAGTGCATAATACATTTAGGACTTATTTATAAAAAAAAAAATAAATAAATAAACCCAATGCTAGCATGCTTCAGGAACTCACATATTCCACAAAATAATGTGGTTAACAAATAAATAATTGTGTGCCTAAATATACTTAATATTTTGTACTCATAAAATATATTTTAAACAATATTTAACACGCTGTTTTAAACTTGTGAACGTTCAAAACAACATTTCCTTTAGTATTCTTCACACAGAAATAAAATTCAGAATGTGCAAAAGCTAATCTTACTATCCCTAAGGCACAGCGTTGTAAAACTACAACACTGCCATAAGCTCAAAATGTAGTATAATCAAATTGCATCTGGACATGGCACAAATCAAATAATTCTTTAGGAATTTTACTTAAATGTTGATTTATCTAGTTAAAAAACAAAACAAAATTAAGTTCTCAGTTTGTGTGGGTTCATGGTTAGTTTATCAAGCCCATAAACTAAATAATCTATCCTATGATAGAACAAATCTACCATCCCATAATATTGCAATATGATCTATTATTTGTGTAAAACTGGTCTTAGAGAGGAAAAAAGGTGCAGGCTTAAATAAGTACAGCCAAAACGGATGTTGTAATATTACAGGGTTAAAGTTTAAATTCCTGGTAGGTCATCCTGACATTATGGTCAGACTGTCAGAACACAGAGAAATGCATAAACGTGTCCATTTAGATGCCAAAATAATGTCTTTGATTTCTAACTTCTCTAACCAGACATGTGCAATGTGTGCCTTAATGTACCAGCGTGTCTTATTTTTAAAACATAACAGGCAACTAGTATCATAAACTCAACGGATTGAAATAACTTTCACACCAGATACATTTCCAACTTTTTATTGAATATTAAGGTAAATATTTCACATTAATACAAGCTACATAAAGTAGAGCCACTATACGACATGAAATTTACTCTCATTTTTAACCCTTTTTTCAGTATGTAAACAATTATACAGGTATTTACCACTCTAAAAGGTCTGATTTCATTCTTTACGCAATCATCTAGGTCTTGGCCAAGTATAAATAGCGCACTGTCCTATTGAGCCCTGCCGACCAAGAACACTTTTACGTGGGGCTTATATGTCAAAATGGCTATACTACTCAGTATGTATCCTGTTGAACAGGCAATCGATTTGTTCATAGACAGTGGTAAACACGTTAAATCCCACACTGGATTCTTTCTTTTTAGTTAGGCACATCGAGGGTGTCCGTCGCTCAAATTTCTGAACTTGTTTAACATTTTTGGGGGGACACATCTAGGTTAATACCACGTCTCAGTAATTAGGTAATTATCTTGTTCTTTTTAACGTGTTTCTTGTTACTGCTCCTAGGCCTCTCGATCACAGTTTAGTTGACATGATTCAGATGCACATTTCCCACATGTGGAGCCCAAGTTCCTGGCCATACCTGCAACAACAAGATCGCAAGAGTCAGAAAAAAAAAAAAAAAAAAAACAGCTTCTAATTTATAAGCTCTTTCAGTCGGGCTTGGTAATTACCTGCTGTGGGTCTGCGTTCTCAGCGGAGTTGGGTACAACCTTTAGGATGGGGTTCCAGGCAGGGTCAGAAGTGTGAAGGCCGTTGTACACAGGGCCTCCAGGACCCTCCGCCATCTGAGGGTGAGGAGGGATCATCGTGCCACCGTACATTGACATTGGCAGCCCCTGTAGAGTTCACAAAAAACAAGAGTTGCTGTGAAACTACAAACTCAAATTGCCCTTTTTGTGCAGAACTAATGGAGAGTTCAGACAGCACTCGAATTTCATTCGTTGACAATTTGCGAAATCAGCCAATAAAAGAGCACTATACAGAGTAGTGGGAGGTTTGGGGAGGATTTATGTTGTGTACCAGACATACGCTGCTTTTAATTGGATGTCAATCCCTTTGCCCTAATCTTTTCAAAGGAGTGAGGAATTCAAATAGATGAAGAAAATCAAAAGAGTATCTGCTGGTTGACACCCAAAAAAACATGCGGCATGAGGAGAACATTTGTGTAGGAGTTAATACAAAAAAAAAACGTAATTACCTATTATTAAACCATTTTAAATATTTGAAAAGTTATTTGGATACTTCATGCTCAAACAATGTAAAAGCCTTAAAATCCTATAGGTATTTGTGTACAAAGTATAAAATTCACTTGTTAGTATTATTATTATTATATAAAGATTTCAACTCTGCCGGTTGACACATTTTTTAATTTTTATTGCTAATCTTAGCCAATTGTAATTGTTTGTTTTGGTTCAATTAGAAATTTCCACAACAAATGTAGAGCCCCAGGGACCGAAGAGAGGCTGGGTTGGCCACCCTCTGATCCATAACATTCAATCTTTTAGAATGAGTTTTACTAGATGTTGGGATGGCAGGATTTAGCTTTTTTTCCCTTAATCTCTTCCCTCAAAATGAATGTATTTTTATTATACATTATACCTGGCATAATGTTCTGTTTTTATGCATGTTGATGTATGTTCAATTTAAAAAGAAATGGGTGAGTGGGTGTAGAGGAAGACACCAAACTTCCCTGTGGAATGAATTATGGGGCTCTGAAGTGTCCATCAGTTGTACCCTTTCGAAACCCTTTATTCCGTTTTGAACGACAATTCAATTTGGTGGCCATGATTGTTTTCACTCCAAAGTGCCCTTCGGAAGGATATATAGCCCATTTGGAACACACAAAGAGAGTTGTAGGCAGACCCCCTAGTTTATATATATATATATATATATATATATATATATATATATATATATAATTTCCATATTGGGTAGCCTACTATGTTAGGTGTGCAATCTGACAGAATGACAGTGACACAAATCATAAAAATAAAGCTTCTTTATTTTGGTCTTTTGTCAAGACAAGATCTAAAACAGATTTAAAACGGAAGGGATTAAGCCAAAGGAAGGTTGTATAACTCTTTTTTTTTTTTTTTTTATCCACGATCTTATAATACCAGCCATACTTGTAAAGCACAAATAACTGTCCTTAAATTCGGTCACGTCCAGCGACCGTCATCCTTGAACCAATCTCCATTATTGTAAACTGCTTGCAGTTCTGTCTGTTTGTTAGATGTTTGCTCAACTTTCTTTTGCAGTCTGAAGTGCGTCAAACGCACAAAACGCCCAATTCGTAATCGCATCTTTACATTGACTTCACATGTAAATCACTCGCGCTTCATCCGCGTCGGTTTACTGCACAGGCTGCAAAATATTTCTCCCCACCCTCATGTAATGTAATGATTGTGAAGGCACAGGTGAGACGTCATTTTACAAGAGACACTCAAATACATCAAGTGCGCTGTGTATGCAGTCATGTAAAACAATTAATTGCAAACTGAAATAAATATAATTTGATTATATGGTTTTGAATTGTATGTTTTATGAGATTATTTACATTTTTTTGCGATTATTTTGCGTTTAATTAAGAATTTTGCAGGATCGCAAACTTTTGCGACTTTTTGTTGACTCTGCGTTGGATTCAGCGATTGCGGAATTGTGAAAAACTAGGGGGTCTGTGTAGAAGATTCTTCCTACTGTAAAAAGTCATGCAGTGTGTAACCTGTCACCAATCTGCGGTGCAATGTGAACACGCTACCTCAGATCTTTGAAAATCGTGCAATGTGAACTCAGCATAATAAAACAATCATAAGCCATCACTGCTCAGTGTGTACCTTTGGAAAATCCATGAAGTTGGTGGGCAAAGGTTGATGGAAAGTGTTAGATGGAGCCACGATCCCAGTGTCATCTCGTTCCATAGCCTGGTGTTGAGAGAAGGCTGAAGGCTCCTGCATCTGCTGGTGCATCACTGGCCCTCCTCCCATTAGGGGTTGTGACCACCCGGACATAGTCTCTGCAAAGAACAAAAACAGACATATTAACTAAGTTTAAGTTTGTTTATTTATTGCCACATCAGCAACTTATGGCTATTTTAGGCTAAGATCAAATTCTAGATAAAAACATTTTACATATTTCAATAAGAGATAATACAAAATAAATAAAAATACATAAAAATAAATAGAAAGGATTTTTTTTTACTTCATTGTTTAATAAATAACTCTTTAGGGTATACATCACCATCAAAAAATTCTGAGTATAAAAATCTTGTCTAAAAGTCTTTAAAATTTCACATTCTAATAAAATGTTTTATGGTGAGAAAGGCTTGACCGTGATTACACTTTGATGGTACATCAAAAATAAAATGTGAAAAGTGTCTTTGATATATGCTTGGGTTGATCTCTTGCAATTTATTATCCCGTGCCATTGTTTGCATATATATTTAGATCGGAAAGAGGAATTAAACATTCTGTCACTCTCAGAGAAAGTCCTTTTTGTTGGCTGCCTCATCTGTCAGTTCCAGTTCCATAAGGTTTAATGCCCAATGATTGCCACAACATAAGCAAATAATTTCATTTGTGAAACCATTCGTAAATGTCAGCTACATCTAAGTCACGCTTACCAGAGGCACTGCCCACTCCAAAAGACCAGATGCCACCCTGTCCAACTGGTGGGGTGTAGCTGGTGGGTAGCATGGTGTGGTTGACTGAGCCGGTTTGCCGGATTCGGGCCAAGCGCTCGGTTCCGATGGGTGGGGGCACTTTGCGGTCCTGCTGGTTGGAGCTACTAGGTTTCGCCTGGATCAGAGCAGGAGTCACCGTAGATGTGCAAAGAGGTGACGATGCCCCAGAGGACACCGAGGGCACTGGAGACTCGCCTATAATCAAAGAGGAATGAAAAGAGCATCAGTAAAATAATATTGGTCTGATAATAGTTGTCAATATTTGTGGTCCATCTGAATTTAAAGGACTTATTTGTTGACGTACAAGAGGTGGAGGCACTCCAGGGATGGGGAGAGAAGTGCTGGCGGCTGAAGGAGGGTGTGCCCACTGGAGCAGGACCCGGCAGGAAAACAGGACTTGCAGATATGCTTGTGGTAAAGCTGGTGAGAGCAGTGGATGAGGACATTGAGCCGTCCATGGGGTGTATTCCTGTTGTAGAGAGTGAATACAAGAGTGTTACTGAAAGAATTTGACCCCAACTGCACAAATAAACAAGCAGCGGGTTCTTCAACTATAATTCACTTAAATCAGGGTGTATAATGTTTTTCTTGGACAGCCACTTTCCAAGAGAGTTTAGCTCCAAGACAAATTAAACTCATGAACCAAATTCTTAGAGGTTTGGTACCCTTCTATATGCACATTATTAGAGTATATACAGGAATCAGAGGGTAAAATCCAATACCTTTTAAGACGTTTTTTAAGACTCTTTCCATACATTTTAAGACCTCACCACCACGTTTGGTCTGAACAGGCAACATTGGCGACATTATAAATATACTCACTAAATACTGATAGTAAAAAACTAATCCTAAACTAAAACTTTATTCATAAACTTTATAAAAATGTTAATCCAGAAGGTTTCGCCTACAGAACAGCAGAAATAATGGTGCTGCCTTGGTTACTGCAGTAAACAAAGCAGTGTGACATCAAATATAGCAGGATTTTATCGACTTTATAAACTACACAGCATCCCAAAATTTCAAACTTTAGCATACAACTATAATTATACAACTGTATAATCAAAAATGATGCAAAATTTAATACCTTGTCACAGCATTTAATACTTTAAGGGTCCTAAATTTCTCTAAATTGATTAATCAACTTTTAATACATTTAAGACCACACAGACACCCTGATTATGTACTGGACAAAATTAGAACACAAATTTTGTTATTTGTAATTATTTTATAACCAAGCAATTTATGAGCAGGTCACACATTCGCTTTGGATCTTTTTTTGGACTTCTGTCCACAAGGTGTCAGCACTGAACCAGAAGCATCTTAGATTTAGGTTGTGCTAAATTACATGAATTCTTATTCATGATTTTTAAAAATGTATATATTAATATTTTTAATATAAGACGGAAATTTAAACTCACTAAATGGTAACGGATAACATATGTGAATATGTAAATTCCAGCAAAATAATTATTCTAAAAGGAACAAACTAGTTTATTTTAAGAGACCAGTCATTTTTTTGGCCAGTGAAGGTAAATATGGTCAAGACAAGAAATGCTGAAATTTGAAGCTGGTTAGTAGCATTGTGTTTTGTTGTAGCTACTGGTTTAGGAGGGTTCAGTTTTATTGTGAACTTATTAGAGCTGTTCCAACTAAAGATTTTCTTAGTCGACCAGTAGTCATTTATTAAACCCTTTAGTCAGCTAATCACCCGTTTATTAAATTAATTTAATTACGCCTACTTAAGCAAATACAAGGAAAAGATTTGCGATTAAGGGGGCTGAGAAAGTATATAATTTGTAACATTCAGTAAAACAGTCTTTCCTTTCAAATATATAAATTACTAAATTAAACAAATACACAGCAAACCGAAATGTGTTGCGTCTGATGCAGTAGATGTGGAAGTGATGAAGTGATCGCACACTTTCGACTAGCACCAAGATAATTATTATCACAATAATTATTACCAGATCCAATTAACGAGCTCTCGCTGTGGGTTTTTCTGCACTGCTCAGACACGAGAGCTTCTCAACTGTCAAAGCTTTTAAAAACACATCGGGTGCTTAAGTAAACTCTCAGCTCAGGCTTCCGCAGCACACAAACAATCTGTTTGACAACATGCGCACCATTTGTGTAATTTAACAAAAACGTAGTCAACCAAATCCGTTCTAGTCGACTATTAGGAGGTAGGGATGTAACGATTTACCGTGAGTCAATTCAAACCGGTACAAATGTTGAATGCCTAGATACCTGTTTTGAACAGAGGAGGCGCTGTTTACAGGCACAACCTCGCTTTGCCAATGCATGAGCGGCAAGCAAGAGAAACAGCATACTTCCAAACTACATAGTACGCTAAAATCAGTATGCGAGCAGAGTAGTACGTCCGAATTCATAGAATTCGAAAATCAGCAGAAGTAGTACCCGGATGACTTACTACTTCCAGCGAGATTCTGAAGTGTGCATGCCATGCACACTGCGCTATCCCATGATGCCCCGCGAGAGAATTCATGAATGGGAGTGAAGCAGCGCAACTGACGCAGGTAGGTCATAAATGACAAAATCGCAAATGTAGTATGTCCAAATTCCATTCATACTGCTCACATTCATACTGTATTGAATGTACTTTTCTAATGGCTGAGTAGTACGTTTAAATTTAAATGCAGTACCTACTGAGTAGTAGGCGGTTTTGGGTGCAGCCTAAATGATAACGGTTAGGTGCGCCAAACAAACACAAACTGTGTGCAAATACTACAAAAAGACATTTACACTAACAGAACAACGAATATGATGCAGCACAGTGAAAAACTACTGTCATAGAAGTCTATACGCAAGAAGCTATTAATAGACCAAACCACGTTGAACGAAGGATTGGCAGCCTCGCTTGCTCTGACGAGTGCTAAAGTTACGGAGATCACATGGTGCATCAGTGTTTTCATATGAAAGTGTGAAGATGTCTTTCAGACTGAAAGAGAATGCTGTGCATTTATGCACATTTCAATAATTTGCTTATATCATATATTATAATCAGTATTTTATGCCAGTGGCCAGTCCCCAGGAGCAAAGGGCCTATAGACTGTACACACTGCTCTCTGGTTAAGGAAAGGCTTTCCTCTTTTCCGCTTTCCACACCAGCCATCTCAGTCCCCAGTGAGAGTTTTGTCCATCAGCAGGGGACATTGTAAATGTGCAAAGATCTCCGCTTATACCAGAAAACATAGATATTCTGATACTTGTTTAAAAAAAAAAAAAAGTCAAATCCCTGCACAGTCAAAGTTTTAATTTGCTTATTGTAAAGAGTCTTCTTTAGTTTGTATTTTTCATTTTTTTTTTTTTTGGATTTTGTTTTAAAATTCCAATTTAGTTATTGCAGAAAAGATTTTATTTGGTAAAAAAAAAGTGCAGCATTTGATAAAAATATGAAAGGGCTTGTTCACCTTTTAATTTGTCTCAAATAATTTTATTTAAAAAATCGTTTCACGATACTTAAGAGTCAGATAAATTGTTACATCCCTATCAGGGGAAAGCCCTAAAATGTATTATTATTTTCTTTTATTTTTAAGTATGCTTTAAAATTTTCATAAAAAAAAAAAAAAAGACATCCAATCCTACATCTAACAAGGGTCTTCAGGATTACTAGACATGCAGGTGGGCATATTAGAGAAAGCTGAAGCAAAACATAAAACATGGGATAGAAAGATGGGAGCAAGACTCGACACTTGATATAAACTGCTACACTCACCAATGGGACTGGAGACCATCCGCTGTGTGGAGCAGCGATACCCTGGCGCTTTTGAGCCATCAGGAGGAGGCATGACACTTTCCATTTGCCCCATTCCCCCTATGTAGGCATTTGTTGTGCCACTGTAGGGCTGCTCTGGTGGGGTACGAGCAGGTAGATGGCAAGCACCCCAAACCTGGTTGTTGCCCACCTGGTTGTTGTCAAAGATGCTGCTGAAGTGATTAAAAAGAGCAGCAGGGCCAAAGTTGGGAGGCAGTTGCGCTTTTCCACTGTGCAGGTGCATTTGAGAGCCATTTATCATGCCCATGGTGGAGGACATTGGAAGAGAGGGAGGAGGCATGCCTGCTGGAGCATGGGTGGGCTGAGGTGGAGGCTGCTGCTGTTTAAGGGTCTCCTGTGTGGCTCCCGGAGGCACAAACACAGACTGCTGCTCCTGCAGGGCCCCTGGAGCCATGGGGTAGTAGGGTGTCGGTGGCTGCATGCGCGGGGACACACCGGGCGCTGTGGGGGAGCCGTAATGAGGTAAGGTGCTGCTGGTATTAGTGATGGTGTTGCTGGAGGTTGGAGGTGGCAGGCGTGTGATGGGGTGAGATGAGCCTGGCTGAGATGAGGAAGAGGAACTAGATTCTGTGCTGGAGGGAAAGTGTGATGGAAGCGTCTGCCGGCTCTCGGGCTGTGGGGGCAGCATTGAGGGGCCTGAGGGAGATGAGGTGAAGTGCATGGGAGCAGAGGCGCTGGGCCCGTCAGATGGAGCTCCTGCAGCTGGTGCTGCAATCTCTGTGACAGGCTTCTCTTTAGCTGGGGTGCTAAGGCTGGCCGGCTCTGGCTTTGGAGGATGCTGTGGAGTTGCAGCAGTGGGTGCAGATGGAGGTGGAGGGGTCGTAGGGGTCGTGGGAGCACAACTGATGGGAGAAGGTGCAATCTGTGCTGAGGGCGCATTGCTGCTTGTAGTGACCACAGCAATTCCAGCCACAGACTTGGGCTCTAAGGAGAAAAGCTGCTTCCGTACAGAGGAAGGCGTGGGGGTGTTGGCAGGTGCCGTACTGGTGGGAGAACTTGTGGATGCAGTGGGAGTTGAGGTGCTGGATACAGGAGCTGTAGGATGGTCGATATGGGCCGGAGTAGAGCTGGCAAGGCGTGGTGCAGAATTACCGCTGTGTTTGGGTGAGCTGTTAGCACTACCGGGGCTCACAGGACGCACAGGGAAAGGACCCCAAGTGTTGGGAGAGGGTGAGAAAGTGCCACCAAACTGTGCCATGGGCAATCGTGGGTGCCGGATCTGGTTCATTGTCTGGGCTGCAAGAAGGGCAAGCTGAGGATGAGCATAAGCGAGGGGCGGCAAAGAAACGAACGGGGGCCTGACACCTGGTGCCATACTTTTGCCTAGCTTGCTAGCCTGTTGAGCTGTGAAATTGGTGGTGGATTGGAAAGACACGTTGGCGGAGGGCACTACAGATGGCAGGCCTTTTGAACTGGCTGCAGTAGTGCTTGTGGCCCCAGTGGAGGTTGTGTAGGTGGAGCTGATTTTGGTGTTGGCGCCAGGCGGTCGGATGTGGTTACGAGGGATCAGGTCCTCTAGCTCTTTGGCTGGGTCCTGGATCAGCGCGTTGATCAGTTGCACTGCATGCCGCGTGGACTCTGTGCCACCTCTGCAAACAAAATAAAAGAAACATTTGTAAGAAATGCCAAGATGGATTAGTCACTAGCATCCTAAAAACCTTATTTTTAAAGGCATTTTTTTTTACCTGATTGTAATCATTCTCTCTCCATTCTTGTCCTTCTGTTTGTCCACGTCGATGTGTGCACCAGTAACATCTTGGATGGCCGTAATGTTGCAGCCACCTCTACCCATAATCCGAGACACCACAGAGGCAGGGACAGAGAGCTTCTTGGATCTAAGAACGAAATGACAAAGTTCAAAACTTAATGAGAGTGCTAGATGTGTGCCGAGGATGTATGATTTGATTACAGAGGGTTTTGAGCACACAGCTAAAAAATAAATTAAGTTTCTGAAATACTCAGATCATTCTTCTTATGTCCCCTTGTTGCACAGTACATCTTTTAGATTTTTATCCTGTTTATTGAATGAAGTCTGATAGCATAAACATGTACTGGTACATCTTTGCTCAATGACTTGATAAAAAAGCAAGCATAAAAGCATATACAGGTGTTCCTCACCTCCGAACCACCTCTTTCCACCCTTCTTCTCTCTTCTGGCCCCTCTTTGGGCTAGTGAGATTCATCTTACTGTTGGGCGTGGTGACTGGCAGTGAAATGGTCTTGAACGAGGTGGGAAGGGAACTGGGTGTCAAGTCACTGATCTCATGAGATCTGTTTATGAGAACAGAACAAGTTTAATCACTTCCCCTTAGATTTACTCTTTTGGCCAAAAAATGCAACATTTAAATGCTTATTAAATTTTTTTTTTTTTTAAAAACTAACATTTTTGTTTGCAATTTGTTATAAGAAATATTGGTGATGTTTTTTCTCTAGTGAATGACCATATTTTACTATTTGAGGAAATAAACAGCTGGGCAAGACCCATCAAAAGCCTGCTCTCTACAACTTTGCAAGGTAAATTGACATTTTGCACAAACAGGTAGTGACAAACGGGGGTATATTAACTCTTACTTCATCTGTGGTTTGGAGATGGACACCGTGACCTTCTCCTCTCGAGAGCCCGGCAGCGACAGCCCATGTCTCTTTTCATTTGCAAAATGTGGCTGGTTAGAGCCCACAAAGACCGTAGGGGCAGAGGAAGAAGAGGAGGACGATGAAGGCAGGTCTGTGAGCTCCTGACTCTTACTGCCGTTGCTGCTCTCGCTGTTGCAGTCGGTGCTATCTAGATTATCAGAGTCGCTAGTCGCCCCACCCCCTCGAGGTTCTCCGTGGATCTTGTTTTTGTCGGCTTTCTGCTGTGCCAGCGCTACCTGTGGGTCTTGAAGAATGATGGGTTCGCTCGGTGAATCCTTGGTCTTGTTCTTTTTGTTTTTGCGATTAGTGCTTGGTGTGGTGGCCACATTGGCTCGCTTTTTGCCGAAAGAGTTAGTGAAGGTTGCGGAGGTGGCGGAGATACCGATGGTTGTGGTGGTGGTAGCACTTGGGGGCTCGATGGGAACCTCCGCCTCTGCAGGGTAAAAAAGGCAAAAGGTTAATGATGCAAAGAAATTTATTTACACAAATGTATATTTTTGGGGCGTAAAAACAAAATCGTAAGAAATTGTATTTTTGAATAAGCAAATCACATTACACAGAAAACTGCATGCAAGGCAGTTTTGTTTCAGCTTTTAATGTTTCTACTCCAGCTGTGTTGCAGTGCATGTGTCATGCCACATAAATGAGCTTCAAAATAATACCTGACTCATAATAAAATTGAAAAGTGATCATTGATATTAAATGTAAACTTAATCAATAGGAGTTGCAATACAAATAATGTTAGTTTTTCATGCGAAGACAGAGTAATAGATTGACCTTGGGTTTAAGAATTTGTACAGATTATTCTTCAAACCCACTCAGATTTTAATCATTTTATTTATTTCGGGCATTAACTTTAATTTGTTTTCATGATATCTGGGCCTAAAGTTTTCCTGACCTTCTGCAGAGTCCTCCTTCTGATCCAGCATCTCAAACGACACCTCTTTCACTTTTGCCTCCTCTTCCTCCAGCTTCCTCTTCTGCTCTTCCTTCTTTTTCTTGCGCTTCTCCTTTCTCTTCTCACGCTTTGCAGCCAGAGCCTGCTTTTTGCTTTCCTCACGAGACTGATAAAAATTAAAAACCATGATACGTTGTGTCAAAAAGGATTGACTAATATAAAACTCCTCAACAAGCTAGTTGGCTAATCTAACTGGTTATCCGAAGAGACAAACCTTTTCCAGATCAAGCTCCTTGAGCAGAATGCTGGCGTTCTTGTTTGCTTCAGCAGCCTGCTGATCTTTGGCTTTAACAATGGTTTCCATGCACTGATGACACTTCTTGAGCAGCTCCTAAAGAGTGTAAATATAAACAGCCATTAAAGACTTCCCAAATGATTAAAACAGTTTTCTATGAATATGCTCTGCATCACTAGAAAGTCTTTCATACCTTATCTGCAATAGTTGCAATGTATCTCATGCACTCAATATCAGATGGAAACTGGTTAACTTCCTTCACCAGGTACTGCACCACTTTTACATGGCCCTAAAAAACACATTTCAGTGATTATGGCAGTTTATTCATTAAGCATCACTGGTGCTACTCTAAAAAAAAATTTATTTTTATACTGCAAGATGTCCACGAATCCTATCAACATCACTCACTTTGCGAAATGCTGCCATGAGGGGGGTTATCTTGCGGTTATCAGCTGCATCCACGTCAGCCCCAGCCTGCACCAAGAGCTGGACCACATCAAAGTGGCCACCATTAGCAGCCAGCCACAATGGGGTGTTCCCCTTCTTATTTCGCACATCAATGTGAGCCCCTCTACACGACCAGAGCAGAAACAGCAGCATGAGATGATACATTCTGAGAGATTGGTACTGTACACTACAAGTGCTTTAATATTTACCTGCTGATGAGGAGCTCACAGAACTTGTAGTGGCCCTTGTCTGCAGCAATGGTGAGGGCAGTGTCGCGAGAAGAGGGAACAGGAGGTGCATTGACATCCGCTCCTTTATCCAACAGTACACGGCCCACTTCAGCATAACCACCAGACGCAGCCTCCATGAGAGGGGTGAGGCCAGTCTAGTGGAAAGACCATTTACTTTTATATAACGACATGTTTCAAATAAACTAATCTTAAATGTTTCGACCACTCAAGCGACAGTTTTCTTCAACTACACACAAACTTTTTATATGGATTTACAGTCAGAGAGTCTTTTACAATTTTAGAAGTTCAAATTTCATGTTTTCTTTTTTGCCCAAGTAACAACATGTAATTACAGACCTTGGCGCGGTGTTCCACATTGGCCTTCCTGTCCAGGAGCAAGCTGACAACCTCTGCTCGACCCTGAAAGCAGGCCAGGGTCAGTGCTGTGTTACGATTGGTCTCGATCTGTGCATTGATGTCAGAGCCCATGTCCAACAGCAGCTTCACCGCAGGCACGTGGCCATTCATGGCTGCCAACATCAGCGGTGAAATGCCCAGCTTACTGCCAGTCCTGAAACAAGAGTTTACACAGTCGGTATCTTAATTTTTCCTAATATGAATCTTAAGACAACTGATTAAACCAATGAGCGCAGATGTTCTGACCTAGAGTTGATCTCAGCACCAGCATTCAGTAGGATCTTGATGATGTTGACGTAGCCACCCGAGGCCGCAAGACTGAGAGGAGTGTAGTCAGAAACATTACGGTGTTCCTTGTTAGCCCCACGAAGCAACAACAGCTCCACCACCTGGAAAGATTAAGGTAAATGGTAATGTATATGGTCCTATGGCTTCCATGATGAGGACAATGCAGAATTACAGAAACTAGTCATAAAAATGGAATTAGCAGCATAATGTGAAAAAGTGGCTGTGATATTCACAGCCATATCACCCTGCAGCCCAAGACCAGTTACTCACTGAAGCTAAGCAGGGCTGAGCCTGGTCAGTACCTGGATGGGCGACCACATGGGAAAACTAGATTGCTGTTGGAAGTGGTGTTAGTGAAGCCAGCAGGGGGCGCTCAACCTGCAGTCTGTGTAGGGGACACTATATTGGCAGTGAGCGCTGTCTTTCGGGTGAGACGTTAAACCGAGGTCCTGACTCTCTGTGGTCATTAAAAATCCCATGGCACTTCTCGTAAAGAGCAGGGGTGAAACCCCGGTGTCCTGGCCAAATTCCCTCCATCAGCCCTTACTCATCATGGCCTCCCAATAATCCCCATCCACCGAATTGGCTCGACCACTCTCCTCTCCACCTATAGCTGGTGAGTGGTGAGCGCACTGGCGCCATTGTCCTGTGACTGCCGTCGCATCAACCAAGTGGATGCTGCACACTGGTGGTGGTGTGGAGAGACACCCCTCATGATTGTGAAGCGCTTTGGGTGTATGCCCATACACAATTAATGTGCCATATAAATTCACATTACTTACTTACTTACAAGAGATAAGCTTCTACATGCAGCAGTTTGGTTTACTACATGATGCCTCATTAACTGAGGACATAAACAAAGAACTTCACTTCCAGAGCTGATTTGAGGGTCACTTCATGTTTTTATGTGAGAAAAGCTATCATCATATGCAAATAAACAAAGTCAGTGCATTCAATAAAAAAGTTTGTTTAAAAAGGTTTAGTTTTTGGATTATTTTGAGAAGAATTTGATTCCTAAACATTACATTTTGTTAATTTTATCATAAATTGTTAATTAAATTAGTTTAATATTTTAATAAATTGGACATGCATTTTGATTCGTTCAGAAAATGTAAAAACTTATTTAAGTAGCTAGACAAAAAGCGAAGTTGGAGGGACAGAGAGAGAGCAACAAGGTGGAGAAATTCAAACTTGGGACACCGCAAACAAACAACAATGACAGAACGCATGGTAGTGTTGTGGTTGCTAATGCTTCATCAGCAAAGTGTGGATTTACTAATAAGTTTACAGCACCAAATACAGGCCTGACATAACAATACAGTGATCCCTTGCTATAACGCGGTGCACCTTTCGAGGCCTTGCAGTTTCGCGGATTTTTTGGCATGCAATTTGGCATGCTTTTTTCTACAGCACATTGTGTTCGGCATCCTGATTGGTTGTAGACCATTGTCAATCAATCTTCTCCATGTCTCCTTACAGTACAGAATGTGTTCAGCTTGCAAATTAACATAAATCTTCGATCGCTAGCAGTGTGAGTTTCAACAATGATGCGAAAAGGGTTTGTAACTGTGCGCAGTAGGACCGTCATAAAGGGGGTCGCACACCAGATGAGCACACATCTTCTAATACACCGGATATTTCTGCCGCACCACAGAGCACCATCTGAAAAATTCATTTTAAAAAACAAGCGAATGTGCGTGTCCGATGCGTGTTACTTCCAACAGTCATGTGCGTGGAATATTCGATGTGCAAACCCTTAAGGATGGAGTCTGCTTTAGCTTTGTGGATCTGACTCTGTACAGGGGTGCGTTTCCAAAAACCATCGTTAGCTAACTAAGTTCCGTTGTTACAAACAGTTTGTTGATTTGACGTTTCCTAAATCCATCGTTCCAACGAACATTCGCAAACTGCAAACTTGTATGCTTGCAAGTACACCTCTGAAGCTGTAGTTAGAAACATAGTTCCTGGCTGTGTTCTATTCCTAGTTATCCCCCTTATGCCCTATTTCTTTAGAACGTTCCAATATTTAAACTTGGAATGATTAAAAAAAAAGCATTAAAGTCATCACTCTTGGGTGTAATTTGCTTTCAAAGTATTTTTACAGTTTAGTTTTAGCGATCTTCATGTTTACAATTGCATTCCCTTCGTAGTGCACTTTGAAAACATTACATGTTTGCCACAGCTGTGTTCAAAATGACATCAGTGTTAATTCCAACTGTGATGTGCATGGCGTATCCGATGTGCGAACCCTTAAGGATGTAGTATGCTTTAGCTTCGTGGATTAGAGATTGCAAGAAAAAGAACATCACGCTGGATGCCAACATTATCCGCACAAAAGCTAAAAAGGTTTATGAACCTTTTGCAGACAGCGATGAATGTTTGCGCCTGACAACCGGTTTTGATCTTTGGTTTCATTCTATAATACTGGACTTATTTTTCTATGAAGGTTTGAACTTTGACCCCCGGTTTCACAAACAAGGTTTAAGGCTAGTCAAGATTAAATTGCATGTTTGAGCTGTCTCAACTCAAAATAACTTGCAGTGAGATGTCTTAAAATACATCAGTGTCATTTTTTGTCTCCAGGTGCACGCCATTAATATATATTTCTAAGGCCATTTTTATAAATGTGGCTTAAATAGCCTAATTTAACTAAGGCCTAGTCCTGGCTTAAGCTAAGCCCTGTTTGTGAAACTGGGCCTGAGTGTTTAAACAAAAGAAAAAAGTGTGAAAATGTTAAAGCTTGTCTGAGAAAAAAAGTGAATGAAGTGTGTAGTGAGGGGTTTTACAGCCTTAAAACATCTATGATAATTGTAAAAAATAAAGCGGACTACTTCGCGGATTTCACCTATTTTGGGTTATATTTAGGCCCAATCCCAATTATATTTTTGTACCCCTAACCCTTCCCCTTCCCCTTGGCCCTTACAACCGAAGGTTAAGGGGAAGGTCTTCAAAACTTACATTTAAGAATTGGGATAGCACTTCAACACCTGCATACATCATCGCGATGTCTTGCTTCATATGAGATCAGACGATCACGACTGCTGTAGTTATTCCAGTTGTGTTATTTTTTTGGTTTATCTTCAGGAAATCACTGAAGGAATATATTATGTTATCATAACCATCTAATGTGGCAATAAGATCGTAACTGTACTGTGTATTTACACAGTGGCCGTATTCATCTATGTAAACACACAAAAACAACATTAACATTATAGCAGACACTGTAAAAAGCTAATTTTCAGCCACTAGACTGCTCTGAATGTGTCAGAATGTTGTGGGACTGCAGTACAGGAGTTATTATTAGGGATTATAGATACCCC
This sequence comes from Danio kyathit, assembly GCA_903798195.1. Classification (NCBI taxonomy): domain Eukaryota; kingdom Metazoa; phylum Chordata; class Actinopteri; order Cypriniformes; family Danionidae; genus Danio; species Danio kyathit. Next base: position 34,353,305 of record LR812539.1, read on the forward strand.
TTGCCCTTAGCCCTACGCCTTCAAGCTAAAGAGAATTGGGACACCCCTATCCCTTGACGGGAACGCGCAAAACGAAGGGTAGGGGTAAGGGGAAGGGCTAAGCGGTAGAATTGGGATTGGGCCTTAGAATGTAACTCCAGCGAATAACGAGGGACCACTGTACAGCATTTTTGTCTGTTTTCTCGAATGTGTGCACGCAGATCCTTTTCAAAATGTTCCCTTGTAAACATGAAACTTTAAAAACACAAGAGAAAACTTTGGTTACAATGGTGTTGTGTAAACGTAGTAATCATAAATCTAAATTTCTATAAGTTGATTACACAACTCTATTCATGCTTTGCACATCTTGGCATTTATACACTGGTTATAAGCTTAAATGGTAAGGAGAATGAAACAAAGCTGTTTGTATACCTCTTGTCTGCCACCCGAGCAGGCGAGAGACAGCGGGGTGTCTTTGGTCCTCTCAGACTGGGCTTCAATGTCCCCTCCCTTGTCCAGCAGGATCTCCACCACACCCACGTGACCTGCAGTGGCCGCTAGAATTAAGGGAGTGAATCCTGTGGGCAGACATATACAACAACACTCAACATCAAGTTCACCATACCAATATACATCAGTAAAAAATGATGAATGAGCCTCTTACCCTTCTTGTCCCGGTGCTCAATGTTGGCCCCACGCGCAATGAGCACTGAGACAAGCTCTTCATGGCCACCTGCGCAGGCCAGGGTCAGCGCTGTGTCGTGATTGCTCTCAGTCTGACAACAACAAATATCAAGATGCTATGCTTGAAACAAATATGTATCTGATGCACAGTTTTATCATGTCTACAAATGTTGCCCAGAGGTCTTTTGTGCTATATGATTGCTGTTTTGTGTAGAGAAGATGGTCTTACATGTGCGTCAATGTCCACAGAGGGGTAGAGAGGGAGCATGGAGGGTGGGGAGGCTGTGTTGATGGGCGTCTGTGCGGAGGGCTGAGGGGAGGGCGAAGTTGTAGTGTTTACCACCGGCACTCTGCTGTTCACAGCTGCAAAGACAGTCAGACCAGGTATATTTTAGAATGATTTCTGTAACATTTGCACTTTTTTCTATTTAGATTTAGCTTCAAATTTAATATTAGCAACTTTGTTCTTGGCTGGTTTCTTTTTAATATTTATATTTAGCCTTTTTAGAGTACTTAAAATATAAAATGCTGCCTTGGCAAGTGGCAACTAACTTAGAAAAGCATTAAAGAAAGCATTTGATTGATCGTGAATTTGCTTATTCCTTTTCACAAAAGAGAAATCATCCATATTTTTGGTCTAATTTGGTCTAATTAACAGCAAAGAAAAGGAAAATAAATGTAAATTTTAATACAGTGATCTCTTGCTCTAACACAGTTCACTTTTCGCAGCCTCGCAGTTTTGCAGATTTTTTTGTGTAATTTGTCTCATGACAAAGCTATAGGTGACCTTTTGTTTAAAAGCGGAAAATACGTTACGTCTCCAAAGCTTGTGAAAACAAAAAAACATAGCACACGTCAATGCTTTTAATTTATATTGGGTTATTTATTAAGCATCTGTACTGTATATGACATGGGCCTGTTGGTTAGAACATTTCTGCAGTGGTTTGCATGCATCAAATTGTAAAAGTAGACTTTTCAAAAAGTAAAAAATATCCTACTTAATAATAATCCTCATCATTATCATCATTATTAATATTATTATTATTTTTTTTTTCCTAATAAATGAACATAAAATGTTATTTCTTAATAAATAGCCTCATTATTTATTTATTTATATGATTTATATATGATATTAGAATGTTAGATTTTTGTTAGTGGTTTAAGGTTTTAGAATAAAATGTGCAATGTTCTCAAAAATATTTGTTAAGGAAACATAGGCTCTATATGTGCCATTTACATATATTTAAATGAATATGGAAAGCGAGTGCATGTTTTTACCAAAACTAATATTGGAATTTTTTTTAAATGTGTGTGCGTGTAAAACAATATAATTTGCACAAAGAAATTATGGGTTTCTGCTCTAAAAAAGTTGTTACCACCCAGTTTAATTGTTCAATAAAATCATGGACATTTTACGTTATAAGTAACGTGGTTCAAACGTTGGATATGCGACAGAAAAACTACGTTTTTTGGGGAAACACTCGTCACTACATCCTTCTTTTCCCAAACGATGCATCGTACTACGATAGTTTTGCCATGAGTTATGTCATTGTTTGGAAAAGCACCCCAGTACAGAATGCGTTCAGCTTGCCAAATTTATATAAAAACTTTGATCGCTAGCAGTGTGACACTGAAGTGTTGTACTTTGTTTGCAAGTTTTCTCCTCATAATGTTGACAAAACATTCTGCACTGTCAAAAGCATCTGTGGTAGCACCCAAAAAGCAGAGGAAGATGCTAACCATCACGCAAAAAGTTGAACTTCTGCACATGCTAAAGGAAGGTAGAAGTTACGCGGCTGTAGGGCGCCATAATGGAATAAATTAAATTAAATTCATTTTTATTTCTATAGCGCTTTTACAATGTAGATTGAAACGGTGTCAGTTCAGTTTTCAGTGTTGAAGTTCAGTTTAGTTTAGTTCAGTGTGGTTTAATATTCACTGCTGAAAGTTCAAACACTGAAGAGCAAATCCATCGATGCGCAGCTCCACAGGTCCCGAACCATGCAAGCCAGTGGCGAAGATCAAATAAGTGAAATAAGTGAAGATCAAATGATTTTGATCTTTGGTTTCAATCTATAATACTGGACTTAATTTTCTACGAAAGTTTGAACTTTTGAGAGTGTTTAAACAAAAGAGAAAAGTGTGAAAATGTTAATGCCTGTCTGAGAAAATTGTATAAAGTGTGTAGTGAGGGGTTTTACAGCCATAAAACATCTAGAATGATTGTAAAAAAGTAAAGCTGACTACTTTGCGGATTTCGCCTTTTGTGGGTTATTTTAAGAATGTAACTCCCACGAATAATGAGGGACCACTGTACTTTCTAAAACAACAAGTTAAACACACATATTGTTGATTATGAATAAAAATTGGGATTTTAAGAGGACATGATTCACCCTCAATTAATTTAATAGGAGGATTATGCTTTACAAAGAACAAAACATTTTGATATTTTTTCTAACAACAACATATCACATCACTTCACAAGCCGTGTGGAGCAATATAGAAGGATGTCATTTTTTAGCTTTCGAAACCTGGAATGCCATTCATTGCCATTACTGAAGCTTAGATGATCCAGCAAATGTTTTAATGTAACTGACTGTATTAGCCTTAAAAAAAAAAAGTCACATATACCTAGAATAGCTCGAAGTTGCCTAAATATTTGAATTACCTCGTAATTTTGGAAAACTACCCCTTTAATTCCCAACGCTAAAACAGTTATTGCATTTCTTATCACTGGTCGACATCCTGAAAGGAAGCCACAGTTGCAGTGAGCTCACCCGCCATGATGTCATCAAGCGTATCTGTGAGCGTCTGTGCGGGTGTGGCGACCATGAGTCCGTCAGATGCCTGTGCAAGAAGCCCCGGGCCCAAGCCTGAGAGCGGCTGGCCCAGCAACACCCTCTGCAGGTCTGGGCTGCTGCTCCCTGGGTACTCGGCGCTACTAAAATCTGTGGACAGCTGCGGGGTCAGAGGCTGGATGGGGACGAAGCTGGTCTGCAGAGGGGGGCTCTGGAGGACCTGGTTCTGAGGCGGAGGCGGCGGCGGTGGCTGCAGAATGGTGTTCACCTGTGGCAGCTTGGCACAGTCGATGTCGTCTTCATCCTCCTCCTCATCTTCATCCTCCTCATTGGTGGGGGTGGGCCTGTGGTCCTCCTCTCTGCGATTCCCCTCACACTCGTTGTCAGAGCCCAGCTGTGTGGCCTGCAGGGGCAGGGGGGTGCCGGGCATCTCCACCCCTGCCGCCTGGCCCAGCTCCTCCTTGAGCCCCTTGGTCTCCATGTATTCTTTGGTGAACTGCTGCTGCGTCTTTAGCTGCAACTGCCGCTCCACCTTCTGCAGCTCCTTCAAGATCTTCTTCTTCTTCTGCACCTGCTCTTCGCGACTCTTCTTCAGCTCCTCGATCTTGTCTTTGGTGAGCGGCTCGCCCTGGATGAGCTCGAGCGACTGGAGCTGGGCCTTCTCGATGGCACTGATGCGCTGGCCCAGCTCGTTCAGCTTGCCCTCCGTCTCCTCAACGATGCACTCCAGAGGCTGATAGGGGTGGAAGGGCGGCAGTAGGTCAGCGTCTAGGCCACCCGAGGCCACAGAGTTGCTCTGAAGGGAGCTTAGTCTCTGCTTGGACGCACCTAGAAGGGAAACAAGACTAATGCTCAAACCCGAAAAGCTGATATTGGTAAAGCATCATGAACACCATTGCAGTAAAATATACGGCTACGCAAGGCTATGTGAATGCCTCTTTTTGAAATCCACAACATGTATCGGAACTGTACAGATCTTATTTGTAAATCCTGTGGTGTTTTTTATATTTTCTAAGGTACTGAGGTTGCACTTCAGCACCTCCTACAACAATGTCTACCAAGTTTACAAGTTCAAAATGATGTGAAAAATCCAAATCTGAAACATAACTGATTGATTTTGAAAAGGATTTCAAACAATATGTAAACATAGCTTGAAAAAAATGTGGAAAAACAAAAATTCATGTCCATTTGTGCCATTTACACATGCAAATTATAAAAAAAACTAGGGCATATTGACTTCAAAATCTGCTGTGTCATCTTGAAATACACTTTTAGCTGATTTTAGCTAAATCTAACCTTTGCTTGTAACGGGTGGGGGTGTGGGGATGGTGGAGGGCACTCTGTCTGGCTCCTGGGGGGGCACCACCATAGCCAGGGCTTGGAATGGGACTCGTGGGGCCTGCACGTTAAGTAAAATCGACAATCAATTACAAAAAAGTACAAACTGTTACACTATTCATAGTACATACCCTAAAAAATTAAGTTTCATTTAAAAGAGGGTAATTTGTAGTGATGCTCCGACTGCTGTAGAGAGTAAAGCATGTTTCAGCTCACCTGAGAAGTGTCATGAGAGGGTGGTGTGAGTTGGGACAGGTCTGGGGCAGGGACTGACAAAATGTTGTTTGGGTAGTCTAGCAGGTAGGACACCACATTAGTGTGACCCCCTTTAGCAGCTTCAATCAGCATCGTGGAGCCGTCCTGTGGATATAAGAGAAATTAATTAACACGGAGGACTGGCCAGAGTTTGTGCCACCAAATAGCAGCCATGACCATCTGGACAGCTTCACTGTCTGATACCCTCACCTTCAGTCTGTGAGTGGGGTCAGCACCATGGGCCAACAGCAGCTCCACTACAGCCAAGTGGCCCCCAGCACAAGCCAGAGAAACCACTGTGTGATCGTTGTTGGCTGTTGCTCGATTTACATTAGCACCTGCAGACAGAAGGGTGACTGAAGTTCAGACAATGTAAAATAACTAACAAAGAGGGCAGAAGCAGGCATGTAATTACTCAGAGATGCGGCTCATTCATTTAATGTAAAAATGCTCTATGAGCTATACAACTGAAAAGTTTAAGACCAAAAAAAAAATAAGTAAAGAGTATGTAGTCAAAAGTAGGGCTGCACGATTAATTGAAAAAAGATTGTGATCTTGATTCGACCCAACACACGATCTTAATTCAGCCAATTGTACTTTTCAAGGTCAGGAGAGAAGCGTAAAGGCGGTCGCACAAGTCTTCACATTGTTTTATGTACGTTGTCAACATGGACACCCCCAAATGGTGTTAAAAGTGCCACATACTGTATTTAAAATGTATAATTTACCCAAAAATGTAATTTCTGTCATAATGTAATGACGTATTTGTGGCCGCAAAATCACACATGAGCTGACGCACTGTTTTACTACTGAGAGGACTCGCGTGCCCGCCAATGCCTACTTTAGTAAACAGAACCTGCATGGGTTGTGAATAACAGCTAATAAAGTTTGTTTTGCAGGAGCTGCATGGGAAGTATGATTTACATGTAAGTGTTTTTTTTTTCCTAAGTGACGACAGCCATGGCATGAGCGCACTCGGCAGTGAAAGTGAAACCAAATAGTGCATTTTAGAACTATGATTACAAGCGCTTGATATGTTTTTTCTTTCATAGCAAACACAAAGTGTTGTGCATGGGAATAAATGTTTAACAGTGTCAGTATAACTACTCTAGCTTATATAATGTTGATTAAAATGAAAGAGAGAATCTGATAGTGACATGTTTCATTTTACCAGTGAAATAAAAAAGTCTAATAATGTTGTCAATGACAGATTGCAAGCATACGTCTCAAACATAACTCAACTTTACAATTATGAATAGCTGTATTCTGATTAATGACCAGAACATAATTAAAGTCTGTTCAAGTCCACCATTCCAAGTCTATACAAAATGTAGCATTTTAACCAGCAGACCAACACATAGGCCTAATATTATAAGTGTTGTTTTACCATATATTAGAGAAATAACAATAATAATAGTCTACTCATATTAACCTTTATTCTACATCTACAGAATCATGAGAAAATCGTGATCTTGGTTTTAAGCAATAAAAATCATGATTCTCATTTTAGCCAGAATCGTGCAGCCCTAGTCAAAAGTGACAGCAAAGACAAGCTGTTAGAAAAGACTTCTATTTCAAACAAATATATTTTAACTAAAGCTACTTAAAACATAAGACACTTCATCTGTATGTAAGATGCCATGTATACAAGTTCACTTTAGTAAGTTTAATTTGAAACTGATATCAAAATGTGACAAACCTTTATACAATTTCACAACATTTAATAATTTTTTATGTATTTTGGACAAATAAATGTTACAAAAAATAGTGGAAAACAAAGTGTTGTTGGGAAAACAAACCAAGAAAAATCTTACAAACCCAAAACCTTTAAGGTAGAGACAAGTAGTGATGCTAAATAACACATTTGCAATAAGACTGGCAATGATAAACTACTTCTTTAGGACCTAATTTAAACATTTTATATTTTTTCTACTTGCTGATGATAATATTTATTTATTAATTCTTATTCTGCATAAAAACAATAAATTAGTGATAATTCATTATTGACAGTTTTCATTATCATTTATTACTGATATCCCTGATTGATTGCTGCAGCTCTATTTTGGAACATTGCAACTTGCCTTTGCTGATGAGAAACTGCACAGTGCACAGGTGTCCTGCTCGGGCTGCTTTCATCAGTGGAGTCCTGCCCCCTTCTGATTCATGTTCCTAAAAACAAGACACCAGTCAATTACACACAAGTCTTAATTGCGAAAACCTAACGTCAGTAGTATAAAAGTCAGGAAATACACAAACCAAGTCAGCCCCTGTTTGAAGCAGCACATCGGCCACATCTGTGTGTCCGTTCTCACAGGCGTACGTCAGAGCTGTGTCACCTGTAGCTGTTGTGGCGTGGACGTTTGCCCCTGAACATAGAGAAAGATGTGTGTGAACATACTGCGTTACAGACAAACGAAAATATTTTCAAGAATTACACCAGAAGCAAGGCCTCACCAGCAGCCAGCAAGTATTTGACCAGCTCCAGATGACCCTCCTGTGCAGCCTCCATGAGCGGAGTGGAGCAACCCAACTCAATGTCCGCCCCAGCTTTAATGAGGAAATCCGCCACCTCTAGGAAGCCTCCGCAACATGCCAGAGTCAACGCTGTCTCCTGCGTCTCTTCTGTCTGAGCGTTAATATTTGCACCTGAGATCAAACAAACAGTCACTCAGTTTTAGAGTATAAAGAAAACCTGACACTGAACCATTTAGGGCTTTTTTTATACTGCATATATGCCTGAGTTAATAATTCTAGCTCCAAAATCAGCATCATATTTAACCAATGAAGCATATAAGAATATGATACCCATTTTCTTAAATAGTGGCCAATCAGATGTCAATGTCAATTGCCATTACCTTCTCCTTACTGAAAAGCTTAATCCGGAGAAATTACATAGATGTCAGCAATATACAATATGAGGATGTGCAACACTAGATGTTATTTGTAAACAGGCTGTGTTCTGTGTTTGCTCAGCATATCACAATGAATGCAATTATTCAAGTTAGGAAGTTAAAATAGGATTTCGGAAGACAGTTGTTGAATACCCAGGATTAACCTTTAAGTCTAACCAGTGTGAAATATGAAGCAGGATAACACAAGAATGAGTTAAACTGCAGTTTGGAATGACCAATACATACTACAGAAAGATGTCTCCATCTTTTGAGAAGCTTCACACAAAAAACATTAAAGTAAGGTCATGGCAGCCAACTGAAGCAAGTGACAGCAAATGTAAAGACTGATTTGTGACAGTAGTGTATTCACAAACTACTGTCATTTGCAAATTATGCCCACAAGAGCCAATACAGTGTCTACACCAAACGTAAGCAGTGTGATGCGTCATGGCCAATCATTACAGTAAACCGATACGCTCTGTTTCTGACAAACTCCAAGCACTACTGACACATAGGATTAATTTACTAATAATTTAGTATAATTTCTGTGGGTGTAAAGAGCTTCCAGCTGTAGCAACACAAAATCTAGTAGTAGACAGTGTAAGATTTAGCAGTAACACCTACAAAGTCACCCGTCTAAGCTCTATTATGGCCCATTTCCACTAAGCGCTATGGTGTGGTAACATACATTTCCATTTCCACTATCAACGGCACCAAAATAGCCAACTGTACCACTTGTGACAAGCAGCAACATGGCAAGAGGTAAGAACTAGATCTACTGTGTGTGCTCTGTTGTTTTACAGGGCCATTCACATGTTGACTCTAAACAAACTGTGTAGAATACTTAAGGGGTGACACTTTTTCTCTCTATTTGTGCGTGCTTGGCATGCATCTACATTTGAAATAATTAAACTGAGTTTGCATATGTGAACAGCCTGTTTGAGGGTTTCAGCTCATTTATGCTTAAATAGAGATGTTATATACATATAGGTCGTTTTCACATGACATCATTGATGACGTACGGAATTCTGATGGATGGCAGGAAGTGGTTCGTCTACATAGGAATCGCTTTCAGAACATCAAAATGTTTCTGTTTTATGGTGTTTATAATTGTTTAAATTGGCCAAAATAAGAAATGCCGAACAGCTTTTTATAGACTTCCAAAAGTTTTTGCTTAAAAAGGGGAGAAAGTTCAAGAAACTGGCTGAAAAACGGAAGAAAAGGCGGCATGTAATAAACATTTATTCAATACATCCATCCATGTGTACAAGCTTTTTTTGAACACGATAATTCGTTTGATAGCACCAATAAAGATTATTTACAGGCCTAGCTATGTGTATAACATGTTAATGTGTTATATAAAAATCAGATACAAACACCACCATACTTGTACAAAATGCAGGAGAATATAAATAATGTACCCTGCCACGTAATCGCTGCAATAAAATGTCCGTCTTGTTTTGCAATAATCCAAGTCTTTCCTGGCGTATTGGTGAAATAAACAACTGTAAAGTTAACGTCTATATGCGCAGCAGCAGTGAATGTTTGCTGATGGTAACCCTTGCGACAAAACTAGATAGTTATTATTGAGGAGCACTATCCCCCCCTTACAAAAACAAATATATAATAATGTAGACTATGCGTCCGCGCTTTTGTATGCTTTTATCTGTTATTTGGTGATGTCTGGAAGATATCCGCATGGGGAAAAACTATAGTAATTTATAATAAACATGTTTTTGAACCACATAGTAAAGTGTATAATGTGTAAAACTCTTTGTTAATGAATGCTACCAAATACTATAGCATAGTAAACTGATAAACTGTAATAACTACTGTAACGTTAGTGTAATCTGTGGTGCACTGTGATTATAGCATAGAAAACTGAAGCCTATTGAATAATTTGTTTATTACTACAGTTGTGTCTTACCACAACAACAATATAATTACTACGACAGTTTAATTCAATTATCTATAGTATGCTTCCAAACACTATAGTGTTTACTATAGTATTTTTTATGTAACGTAACAGCTTATACAGTATATACCGCATTGATGACAGGCAAATATGTTTTACTTCAGTAGAAAGCTCGGACCTCTTCATGATATAAGCATCATGCCAATCGTGTGTTTATTCTCTATTTATATCTTCTTTGAAATATGGTATAAGTCGCAAAAATGCGGACTGTTCTCCATGTCTCGCATTCATTTTTTTTACTTCCTGCCCTCCATCTGAATTTCGCGGATCACCAGTATCACGTGATTGAAAACAACCTATATTTAAAATTGTCAAATCCACTCATTCTGAGGTAGTATGACTTTACCAAGTGAACCCGTTGCTTGTTACTTCAAAGATGGTTATATTCCACAAAACCGAGGTGTCCCCAGTACCTTGTGCCAAGAGCAGTGCTACCATCTCTTCATGGCCCTCCCGAGCTGCCTCCATCAGCGGCGTGTATCCCTCATCGTTCACCTCCTCCAGGTTGGCCCCCCTCTCGATCAGAAGCGCTGCCAGCTCCACGTGGCCCCCGCAGGCAGCCAGCGTTAAAGGCGACTCAAATGAGTCAGCAGGCATGTTTACCTGCGCTCCGCTATCCAATAGCAGCCGTGCCACCTCCACATGCCCATCCTACACAAGAACAACCACGAGAATAAGGACTTCACAAGACCTGCACAAACAGCAGAGGAAGTTCCTACAGACTGTGTACTTAAGAGGTGGTTACCATGCAGGCCTCCATGAGTGCAGTGTGCATCTCGTCTGTCTTGTGCTCCTGGTCGGCTCCTGCTTCTAACAGAAACCTGACCATGTCCAAGTGCCCTGAGAAACAGCAAGGATACGATCAATTTCTTATTAAATTTTTTGTCCTTTTTTTTTTTTTACATACACAGTTGGGAATATTGTTTAAGAAAATTGATTACTTGCACATCTCCATCCAATTAAGGTATATATTATGGATAAGTATTTATTATAAAAAAGAAACAATTCAATTTTAGAGACCAAAATTAAAATTAGTTTGTCTGAGAATGGCGAGGGTAAATCGTTTTGAACTCAGAAACTACACAACATTTTGATTATGTGTTTATTCGAAAAGCATTAGGGGCGATCATACTGAACGCACTTTTTGCGATCGTTTTTAGCGAGTGTTTTGCATGCTACTTATGCGCCCTGTACGCCTCGCGTTTAAACCCCCTACTACGCCTCGCATTTTTGCCGTTGCACGCTGTGCTCTCGCAGTTGAACAAAAAAAGTCAACTCGGAGCAGAAAAAGCACGCTACGCCAGTTTTCATTCTAAATACGTCTTTTTCATTCTCCAATCAAATGGTTTCTGTTGAGGCTCCAATCAATTCCAGGTTTTCGTTGAGGTGAAAGCAGCGTTTGTGTTGTCAAGAAGACTACAGAGACTTTTGAAGATAGAGGAGAGACTAGTGGTTACTGTTTTGAGTTAACCGGAGCTGTATTCACAAATCTTGAATATCACAATATTATTAAATATTAAAATTATACCAATATCAACAGCAACACTTGCGCACAGGCAGCTGATTCAGTCGTTGCCTATAGCGGCATTAAAAGCGCACCGGACTTCTTTTTTTCTAGTCAACACAAAGGCATTACAGCACGCCTCACATTTTTGAAAACGTAAAAGCGCGTTCAGTGTGATCAACCCCTTAGAATATCTTGCAGAAACTACTAAAAGGTTTCCTGCAATAATTTATTAATAAAAAAACAATAAATAATGAACAATATTTGTAAAAAAAAAAACATTTTGTATTTGATAATACAGAAATTAACAATTTGTAAATAATTACTTGTAAATAAGTAATTCTTTAGCTTTGTTATTAAAATAATACAATAAAAATAACGTGCAACTCATAGGCTCAAGAAAGAAATACAGAAATTAAACAAATTAATGTCAAAACATCAGATTTTACATCAGGGTGTATTATTAAAGATTAATATAGATATTTAAAAGATTAATATGGAACAAAGGCACTTTATTTTTCTGCAATAAAACAATAATAATAATAATAATAATAAGTATGACCACCTAATAAAATCACAATAATTAAAAATCTATGAACCTATAATAACAAAATTTTTAAATCTTATCTATAATGGTTAAAAAAGCTTTATATCACCACATTTCACGATGGCATTTATCACCAGATAAATATAAATATTCAGTGAAAGTCAGTAAAAAATGTATGCAGTCTTTGTTTAGTTGTGACGCACCTTTATAACAGGCGAGTGTGAGCGCACTCTCCTTAAACTCATTGGAGTGTGTGTTGATTCCAGCGCCGTACTCCAGAAGCACACGAGCCACCTCCACATGGCCTGCACTGGCCGCTTCCATCAGCGGAGTGTGACCGTTCTCATTGTGATCCTCAATGTTAGCACCCTCTTTCAGCAACACCTTCACTACATCCAGGAAGCCTCCAGCACATGCATATGTCAAGGCTGTGTTACCTGCAGAAAAGGAAAAGGCAAGCACACATTTAATGACTTGAGCAAAACTGAAAACGTACTTTACTCTTTTTGGTCCACTTAAGTCCGCTTTCATTTCACACTTATTTAAAAGCACAGAAAAATGGTGTTGTACCTGTTGAAGACTGTGCGTTAACATCAGCTCCATGCACTAAGAGCAGTTTGACGATGTCGACGTAACCACCGCTTGCAGCAGCCATTAGTGGCGTGATGTCTCCTTTAATCCCTCGGTCCTCCACGTTAGCATGCATGGCCAGCAAGACCTACAAATAGGCATACAAAAAATAACCCAGACATCCTTCTAATATTAAAACTAAAACAATGTATTTTCTTCATCACTATCAGCACCATTTTCAAATGCAAATTTTTTATTATTATATTTTAGGAGTTTACTTTATAGTTTTTATTTTAATATTGTGTTAACAATAATTAATATTTAAACAACTACAATGGAGATTTTTGTAATTCTTATTTTTGTTATTAATGAGAACAAACATACAATAAACAGAAAAAGCAATACAAAATGAGAGAAGCTTTACAAAACTGTACATAGAAGTAACATAAATAGTGGTCAGAATAAAAAAAAAATTAATAGTGAATGATTTCATCTTTTGATTGATTAACAATGACAGATTTTATTTAATCAAGACCTAATACATACATATAATGTAATGCTCCAAATTCCAGAATGTATTCTATACTGTGAATGTCCCTCAGAGGGAAATACTAGTCCTTCAGTTTATTCTTAAATGTTATGAAAAATATTTATATAAATATTTTACAATAAAGCTGTACATTCATTTATATGATTGGTCTAATTCAATTACATTTGTTCAAAATAGAAAAAAATCTAAAAAAGTAGTGAGAATTATGCTGGGAGTAAAGAATCTTCTGATATAGATTATGTATCGATTATGATTAAGATTCTCACAAATCAATAATCACATTACGTTTTCTTCTTACTGAATATGAAAGCATGCATATTATAATGATTCATCATAAAAGTGACCCTTTAACAAAAATTTATAAGATCATTGTCTGAAAATTACTCTCAAAAATAAAAAAACACCTTCACAAAATATGATTGCGCACCAAATCAGCTTATAAGAAAGATTTCTGAAGGATCATGTGACACTAAGGACTGGAGTAATGCCTGCTGAAATTTTTTAGGGGTGTAGCAATACATTCAAGCCATGATAAGATACAAATTTCAATACTGAACTTACGATATGATATTATCTCAATATTGTACGCTTTAAAAAAATCATGTTTAATAATAGTATTATTATCTCTCAAATATATGGTAAATGATATATCTAGGCCTACTGTTGGATAATATGCTATTGATGATTCAGAGGTCTTAGGAAGTGATATGATTGCTCTGTGCAACAAAACGAAAACTATTGACAACTTTGTTACCTAATATTCACAGCCTATGCAAACATTTTTGAGCATGATGCATCCACAGGCTCGTCCTGTCTTTCTGTGGTAAACTAGTTTATGTGCATCAGCTCACATGCGATATTACCACCGTGAATATGCTATTGTGATGTAGTAAATTTACATTTTGTGAGAAAATAAACGTAAAATTGCTATTCATATTATTTATTTCAGCGAACGCATCATTGTATTTTTATATTGTGATTTCTTGATATTACAATGTATCCTTACACCCCTAGGAATTTCATGTGCTTCACATAACCAATAACAAGTTTGTCTTCAGAAATTTAGGGAAGAAAACATTGACCTTAATAATCCAACATCAGAATAATAACAGAATAATATTAGAAAGGACAAATAGCTTAAAACGGGTATTACCTGTTTATCAAAAGAATGGCAATAGAACATAATTAAATGTATTTCAATTTATTTCAGTTCATTTACAAGTGCAGAAATTACAAAAGCAATTCAGACAAGTTAATATTTGAATTACTTAAATCAACCAAATGCATTAGATGTTAACCAAATGCATTTGTAGCATCTTAAATGAAAACTTCAGGGCTTGAAATGTGGAAGGACAAAACACTAGCGTAAGTTTCTGAGTCTGTACACAGTACCTGTGCGAGCTCATAGTATCCAGCTGAGCAGGCCAGACACAGCAGGCTCTCGCCCTCCTCTGTGTGCTCGTTGACGCTGCGTCCCTCGTCTAGCAGCTTCCGCACCGCATTCACGTCGCCGTCCGAGCAGGCCTCAGCCAGGCTACGGCTAAAAATAACCAGACTACTACAATTACTGCGACTGTGCAGGCGAAGCTAACTACTCTAACTGAAGCAGCAAGCAGACCTAGAAAAGCTGCCTGCGTCTAATTTCATATCAAGACTGCTTTAAACATTCAAAGATTCGTTCACTTCCAGAATGAACATTTGATGATAATTTACTCATCATCCAAGTGGTTCATTTCTTCCTCCAGTTTTTAAAAGCATGCATGATTCTGCTTCATGTAGTTGCTCAGTGGTTCGAGCTTCCAAACTGCAGTTTTAGAGGAGCCTAAAAGGGCTTTACAAGATTCCAGCTGAGAAATAAGGGTCTTACCTAGTGAAACAATCAATCATTTAAAGAATTTTTTTTAAATTAAATATAACGTTAACCACAAAAGTTTGCATCCCAGATGAGCTTTGGTTGTTAAAAAGTATAAAACCTTTTATTTTAAGAAAATGACTAATTGTTAAGCAAGGTAAGACCCTTAATCCTCTGCTGGGATGGTGAAGAACAGTTTGAAGCCGTTTTGAAACTGCAGTTTGGAAATTCAAACCACTGAGAAGTCCACTATATGGAGAAAAATCCTACTCGTTTTCCTCAAAACCTTAATTTCTTTCTGAACGAAGAAATGGCGGCATGCAAATGATCAGGAAAAGTTCATTCTGAAAGTGAACTAATCCTTTAATATTGCTCTGTGTTGAGCCTTAACAGTGAAGTAATTCTTGCTGGCTGAACATGAATGTTGCATCATGATGTATAAACAGGAGAAATCTGTGTGTTTGTGTGAGAAAAGATGCCTACTTGTCGGCCTGGCTGGCGTTGAGTGTGTTTTCGGCCCTCATGCGGGTCAGTGCGGCGGCGGCCTCGTCCAGCGCACAGCTCACCGACGACGTCAGCCGGCGTAACACCTCTGGATCTGCAAAGGCTTTGCCATCGGCAGTGGAGAGTTTACCAATGCCTGTAGCATCCAGCCCCACACCAGCACCACACGCCATCCAGCAAGAACAAACGCATCCATGGTTAGTACAGGCCCAACACGCTCACACAGGGAGAATACAATGCTCGGTTAGCTAAACTCACACCATGCAGTTTTAGTCTAGTTTTTACACTTCGAAGCTTCTGTAGAGTTTGGAGAATGTCATAACACGATAAATGCTCAAAGAAAATGTTGATTGTCGTAAAAGAAAAATAGTTAAATGAAATAAAATGAGGTTGACTGATTTTGCTGGTATGGTACCATATGGTATGGTATGTCTCTAGAGTGCACTGGCAATCAAGTATGCTGCATATTATTTTGACTTTAAATGTAAATGGTATTCATAATATAAATGATTTTGTGGTGTGGGTAAGCTGATTTATGCCTATAAGTGCAAGATAAATGACAAATGAGCATGAGCATGCCTGTGTGAGAAAAATAGCAGGTTCCTATAAACCATGACAGGATAACTCTTTGCTACCTTACTATACAACATACACCACCATATACCACAGTTCAAAAATGTGAGGTTTGAGGATGATAAAAAAAAAAGAATAATGACTCTAAACGAATTTACATTATTGAGCCATATGTTTTTTAAATAGATAAAATATGGCAATAAATGGATTTATGTTATTAAATATTTCTTTTAGAGTCCTGATGACTGCAATCTTCACTCATGAACGACAGCTGACATAGAAGAAAGGACAGGCCAGTTTTCTTGAGAAAAACCAGCATATCAAAATATTCCTGAAGGATCATGTGACAAAAATGGCTTCTTAAAATTTAGCTTTGTAATTGCAGGAATAAAACCCACATTCATACAAGCGTTTCTGCGGGTTTCACCAAGTCAAATTTAAGACTTTAAGACCTTTTTAAAACCATCAAGAATGAAATTTCAGACTTGTATAGAGCTAAATGTGACAGGATTTTTTTTATGGGCCAACAGAATTTCTTTTCACTTGACCCATCAAAAAACTCTAATACAAAAAATCTAATACATTATTTCTTAGCCACACATTTTATATAATGTGTCAAAACAAGTAGACCCTACTTCTATACCCAGCTCTTTTTTTAACATAACTCTTTAAAAAACTTAATAAATTACATGTATGCACAACAGACTGTTATAATATTAGATATAAATAGAGATTTGCTAAAAGCTTTGTATTATTGGTGATTGGATGTGTTGGCCAGATTGGGTAGCTTTACATAAGCAAAGGAAAGCCTGTTTAAAATGATTTAAGACAAACACAAAATATCAGTGAATTTAAGACTTTAAGGCCTAAAATTTTGTTTTTGAAATGTAAGACATTAACCCCCGGTTTCACAAACAAGGTTTAAGGCTAGTCAAGATTAAATTGCATGTTTGAGCTGTCTCAGCTCAAAATAACTTGCAGTGAGATGTCTTAAAATACGTCAGTGTCATTTTTTTGTCTCCAGGTGCACACCAGAAATATATGTTTCTAAGGCCATTTTAGAAATGTGGCTTAAATAGCCTATTTTATCTAATTCCTAGTCCTGGCTTAATCTAAAGCGCTGTTTGTGAAACTGGGCCTAAGTCTTTTTAAGACCCTGCGGACACCCTGATATAATACAAATATGTTCTTATTTTTTATTTCAAAGTGTAATAATATTCAGCTATTCCTGATTTCCCTTCAGAACAGGATCTCCAACCATGCATGTTTTTACTGCATACTTGATCAAATAAATGTAACGTCGGTAAATATATAATAAAAAAAAAAAAATCCTACCAAACGTAAACTATTAAACTGCAGTGTAACATTTAACAAGGCAAACCACATTGTTGAAATTGATTAACAACTCAGAAAGCATTTACTTAAAATGTACAATTAAATAAAAACTAAAATAAACATGTAGATGTCAAAAGGTCTATACCAGAGATTCCCAAACTAGGCCCCGCAGCCCAAAGTTGGCCCATGGTAACCTTTGATTTGGCCCCCCAATGCCATTGGATAATGGTTCGGAGATTGTCATTTTAAATTTAACGTAAACTTATATTTGTATGTTTTATTGTTAAGCTACAAAAAAAAAAACAATGTGAAAATAAATGTTTCAATGTAAATTATGTAAATTAATCAGATTTAGTTTAAAATGTACATATGACAGATAGAGGACAACCCAGAGACTTTGGTAAGCGAATCAAGGCAAAGGCAGATTCTGCTTCACCGGTGTATTCAGCATTAAATCCACTGTGTTATAAATGTGATTGTTTGCGTTTTTACTGCAATAAGCTGTAATGAAAAAAAGTTATACTGCATTAGTTAATACGATTCGAAGTAAAGTTTTCTATTTATTTTTTAATATTATAAAATGAACTAGGAAATTACCCATGGCAAATAGTTTGGTATATTTATCTTTGGCCCAGGGCTATCAATGATATTTAGTTTTTGGCCCTTCATACGAAAATGTTTGGGCACCCCTGGTCTAGACACAGCTAACAACAGCTTTTATTTTAATTACAGATTATGTACAAAAGCATTAAAGGAATAGTTCACCCGAAAATTTAAAACACTCCTCACTTGTTCCAAACCTGTTTGTCTTTATTTTTCCTGTTGAACACAAAAGAAGATATTTTGTAGAAAGCTAAAAACTAGCCATAGACATTTTGGTTATGCTATTAGCTTTCTTCAAAATATCTTCATTTGTGTTCAACAGAAGAAAGAAACTTGAGGGTGAGTAAACAGTAATTATTTTTCATTTTTGGGTGAACTATGACTTGAAAAAACAGCTAAATACAAAAGGTCTTATTATTTGCTGATAGTTTCAAAAGCTATATTTGGCATAAATCGGTCAACCTCTAATCTGTGTCAAAGAAGAGCCATTTATCTTTGAGACGTTTGTGTGCTATCCATCATTCCAAACTCTTAAATTTGATTTGCAGGTTGTGTTTTTGGTTCCACCTTGGATTTTCATGAAAACAAATGACCACCAGCCAACTCCAAAACATTTCAAAGAACATTTCGCTATCTGCTGCTCAACCCTTAACCAGGAAGAGCAGTATTTGCTTTCCTCTGACAGCCTGAGATGACGTAAAACAGATAAAGCTTGTGGTAAAACAGGTAAACCACGTGGCATGGAGGTGTTCGTTCACAATAGTGTGGTTCAGGTGGAATGAAAACACGTCAAAGCGCGTGTAAACAGCAGCTAACACATGAACAGCATAAAGGGCGCACAATTAAGTGGAAGAAAGACACAACAAAAGAGTAGACAAAGAAAAAGACAAACGTCCACAAGCTCTGCACAGACGGAGAAAGCCATAGAGATGCTCATAGACACAGATGAAGACACACATACAGACAGTACACAAGTGTACTAAAGGCCAGTGCTGAGTCATGAGTGAGGCTGCTGCTGCTGTATGGAAATCCATTGTTGTTACTAATCTCCCCTTTGGTTCCTCTGTGAGATAACTATCCGCTCATGGGGCAGGGCAGGCCGTTGTACAGAATCAGGCCGTACACGACGGGCCTCACCCAAACCAACTCATCCCAAACATGTATACAATGGCACAGCTCGCAGACTAGGCCAAATATGGTGCCAAGTAGAACCAACCACCTGCTGCCTAGTTTATAAAACAATTACGAAATGCTCTGCACATAAACCGTGCAACACTGACCCTTCTCCCTCCCAAGACCCTTTTTTTTTTTTTTTTTTATACGAAGTGTGCTTGATTATTAACCTGTCAGCACTCGCAATGCAATCAAAGCTCATGCCCAGTCATTTGGACTAAAACACTACAGGATGTAAAGCATGTACAAATAAACAGGTTTTAAGGATTTGCAGGTCTATATTAAGCAGCATCTCTCAGTATCCAGATATTTGTGTGTGTGAACTTGAACTGCCTGAGCGCTGTTCAGTCAGTAGTAGATCTATATATACACTGTAATTGTGAACTCTTTAGCCGAGAGACCCAGATATTGTGCTTTGTTTCTTTTCATAACAAGAGACACAAGAAAAACAGATTCATTCTCTATATGCACTTTTGGGTGTGCAACTTTCAGATGCCAATTAGTCTGTCAGTTATTTCAATTAATTGGATACTATCTTGGTCGGAGCTCCTCTTTAAAATAATGATTAATAATTTCTTTTTTAAATATTTCCCAAATGATGTTTACAGTGCAAGGATTTTTTCACAGTCTTTCCCATAATAAACCCTTATCACATTTCCGGGTTTCTCAGTAGCGGTAGTCATCATAGTTGGTTAAACCTAAAAGCGCATTGAATTGGAGAGTACAATAAATTATTTTTTACAATCCCATTTGCTGAAATAGAAAAAAAAACTCCACAGGTGTTTTCAAGACTTTTAGAGAAAGGAAAAATAAATTGTGTGAGACTGATAATGACAGACAGAAGAAAGAATTAGGTTAAATTTACTGTCCTGCCCATAGACCTCCATTACAAACTCCTCACACAAGGGATAATTCGTTTTTTGTAATTTGATGCAAAGATGATATAATACACAGGTGATAGGCATAGGCCGGTATAAGATTCTGACTGTATGATATTTTTGGATAAAAATATCACGGTTTCACGGTATTGTGAATACTGCTCTAAAATATATTCTTTTTAAATGTCTGGGTAAAAAACTAAAACTTTTCTCACCTTTGAACACAATATATTATACATTTAAAATATTTTGGAGGAGTAGCTAAACATGAATTGTTGACTTCTGCCGCCTTCATTTGTTTTTAAAAACCCAGATTTCTTTACAATTTAAAATGACATCTTTGGATATCTTCTGTTGGAGATACCGTTGTCTCAAAAAAAAAACATAAAAATCTAACATTTAACATTGAAATGGTATAGCAGAAAATTCTGGCAGTTTTAAAACCTTGACCTTTCGAAACCACGGTATACCTTGATAGCAGTTGTCCAATGCCTAATATGTTATTACATATAAATGTACAAATGTTTTTTTTTACTCTAAATATTACAATCTTTATTTCAGATGATGATGACCGTTAAATGCGTCTTTGAAAAGGGTCCATATTATTTCTTCTGGAGAAAGTCTTGAGTGTTTTATTTTGGCTAGAATAAAAGCAGTTTATTTGTTTTGTTTTTTTAAACCATTTTAAGGATACTTTTTTGAACAAATGCGTTCAAACATGACTGATTGATTTGCCTAACTACTAGGGTTGGGCGATGTTGACCAATTTGGCATCGTACGATGTCTAATGTGAAATATCGCGATGGACGATGGCATAGTCATCGTAGGCGGGGAGTGGTTGTTGTTAAATATCAATTAATTCATAACGAATTAATTGTAGCCTAACATTTTTACTACCTGACCCAAATGGTCTTTGCTTTACCCATAACCAAACCATAAATAAAGTTACATACAAATTACCACCTGTCAATCACTTTTTTCTGCGGGACTCTGGCATGAATAGGCACAGTGATCTGTGTCGTCATAATGGCTTTTTCCCACAACTGAAGGAGACGAGAGTTTGTTTGGAGTTCACTGTAATTTGTATTGTGATTTGATGATAACTTCCTTATTTTATTATTATTATGAGGAAATAATAGTAATGATGCTAGGCCTTGACCGTTTTGGTCGCATATGCGCCCGAAATTTTATCTATGCATCCTAAAAATATATTTGGAAGCATTTGTGCAAGTGCATAAATTTTCAGTTTTCACTGCAAAATCCTCACCGCGTGCGCGGATTTCGGAGACATTTATGCAGAATGTTTCTTTGCACCTAAAAACACCAAATGCACCGCTCAGGAACAGATTAAAAGAGTTGTTATGCGAACTTGAAGCAAAAAAGCCTGCAATGCTTGCCCCGCCTTTGTGCTCTTGTTATTGGCCCACTGCTCTACATGTAGAACTGAACGCGAATAGATTGGTTAATATCAGCTGTCAATCACTCAGTCAATGCATTCTGCCTTCAGATGACCGAAGCGACAACCGCGAAAATGTAAAGCACTGAAGATGAGAGATGAAAATAACACTGACAGATTTTGTTTTAGAAACCACCTAAAGTTACTAATAATGGCACATCTTATTAGTGATCATGTGCTGAATGTTAATCCACCATTTACACTTTTCCAAGAGTGGATAAAAGACTTCCAGTGGCTTCAAGTCCGCTATGAAAATAACTAATGCCATTCATTGTAAAGTCTGTGGGACAGGGTTTGAAGGTAACAGCGTTTGCCACTGAAGCTACACATTTTAAGCGCGAGAGGTACTGTATAATCCTTCATTTAATCCTCACGATGCTGTCAGCCATGCAAGTGGCAGCTATATGTAAAATTGAACACAGCTCATGAAAAGATCGTTATTGCTATTAAGATGACATGCAAATAATAAGTTATATATCAATATAAATGTGGGGCGGGGCGATGGATCATGATGCCGGCTCAGCACCGTGAAGTTTATCGGCCATCGGCGATGGACGATGGCATAGTCTATCGGCCCAACCCTACTAACTACCCCAACTTGCCTAGTTAAGCCTTTAAATGGTCACTTTAAGCTGAATTCTAGTGTCTTGAAAAAATATCTAGTAAAATATTATGTGCTGTCATCAGGGCAAAAACAAAAGAAATCTTTATTTCTTATTTATTATTAAATTATTAGAAAGAAGTTATTAAAACTATTATGTTTAGAAATGTGGTAAAAAAAAACTTATTTCCTTCAAACAGAAATTGGGGAAAAATATACAGGGGGGCTAATAATTATGTACATAGATGTCTACTTTTATGTTTCCAATAACTTTTGTAAAAACAAACTGTACAAAATAAAACCACATACTTAGTCTGACCTGTAGTTAAAACATATCAATTAATTTGTAATCATAATAAATTGTAATAAATCTATATGATTAAATATTTTGTGTTAGGGCTGCACAATATATCGTTTTAGCAATTCATTGCAATGTGCGCATCCACAATAGACGCATCGCAAGATATGCAATGTTGTGTCTTAGTTATGCAGAAGCTACAGAATTGTATTTAATTACTGTATTTATACTGAATTTATACAACTTATGCAAAACAAAAAAGGCTTTCTTGTTTCTAGTCCAAATATCTATATTTCAAAGCGAAAGCAAAATTATTTCCCTTACCCCTCTGGCAGATCATTTCACTTCTTTTAAGAAAAAACTCTAAGACTCTTATTTGATCTAAGAATTTTTAGATATTTAGACTAGAAATGAGACCAAGCAAAGCAAGAAAAGCATTTTTTGGATTGTGATTATTTCATTTCTGTACCTGAATACTGTTAGGGTGCTTTCACACCTGTAGATCCATTGTTTTATTCCGAAACAGGATTAAAATTGTTACAATATTTATTTTTATTCTTGGTGCGGTTCGCATGGCAAAGTTTCTCAATGGACCAAAATATAGTTAAAACAAGTCAAGTGCGAGTAAACTCTCCTCACATTGGTCAGAGGTACAGGTTTTTTTTTTCAGGAGTCCCAAGGATTCCAATCAGCTGTCATACATCGTTATTTTAATTTGTGATGATGAGAAATAAGACACAAGTAACAAGGTGCATTTTAATTTTGACACCCACAGACACGGTCACTAAATATAAATCAGAAAGGTAAGACTTTCTCATACAGCCTCATTTCAGTTGTCAAGTTTTGTAAAATTCTATCTATTGAATCAATGTATTAAAAAAAGGTTGGCTAGAATTATGCATTATAGGCTAGACTGCAGTCAGATCATGAAACAGATCAATGTTGATCTTTATTTCGAGGTGTCAGTGCAGAAACAAACAATAAGGTCAAATCAATAGGTCTAATAAAAAATTAGAATATTAAAATATGGAAAAATTATTATTTTCAGTCAATTTTCCGAATGGAAAAACAGCACTCTGTAATATTTCATCATGCTTATACTTTTGTATTGACATGAAACGCACATTTACCGGTAGGAAAAACATTCCACCCTACTCATAATTCTCTCTTCATATAGCCTTATATGGCTATTACATATCCAGAATGCACTGTGATTTAGCCTGGTTCGTTGGATCATTTTTCTTTCACACTACAATTGATCCGCTCCTGAGTTTGTTTCAATTGAGCCGAGACCACCTCATTCAGGCGATCTCAGACCGATTGATTTGGCGCGAATCAGAGCACGATTGCGGGTTTCACATATGCCAAACCACACTAACTAGGCAAACGAGACATCAACATCTTTGTGTGAAAGCACCCTTATGCTGTGTTCAAACCAGACGCGGTTTGACACAATATTTGTGCGTAAATAGACGCATGAACATTTTGCGTTTCTTTGCTTCATTCACGCGTCAAATTCACTTCACAACAGACACGGATTCACGTGATGGGCAGGGCTTCTGTCTGCCTGGTGAATTTAGCTTCGTTGCTAAATGGCTAACATGGATTTTATTGAGACAATAGCTGTGTTTATGTGCTTTATGAAGGCTAAAAAACTGCGTTGATTCGTTTGGAGCCATGTCTGAGTCCACTAGATACTTTCAGAAGTGCACCCAGCTCTATGAGCTCATAAACTCCTCCAGAAACTTAACCTGGATGATGGAAGCTTTCAGCGGTGCTTCTGACTGAGCAGAGCCCAGTTTGATGAACTGTTGTCGGTGTCGGCAGGAGGATTTCCCCCCGGGACACCACCAACAGGCGCTACGTCATAATCATGCCCCCACAAGGGCAAGCTCCTGATTTGTTAACGTGGCACGAATGTCCGCTGAAGTTCAGATTTTTTAACTAGATCAATTCACGCGTATCGCACAGCAGGAGGTCTATTCGCGTCTTTGCATTCACTTAAGTAAATTACTCGCGCTTGACGCTTCTTCCAAATATAAAATATTGCAATATCAGATTTTTCCAATATCGTGCAGCCCTACTTTGTGTAAAGTAAAAACCAAACCCAACCCAAAAATAATTAAAATGGCAGTTAATTCATATTTTTTCAAAGTGAAAAAGGATGTCAAATTATTCCTCATGCAAATATGGCAGATAAGATTTTCAGTATATAAACTAGTTCTCTCTGCACAGTGCAAAGCCTAGACTAATCAATGAAATGTTATTGCTGATTTTTATTATTAATACTTGGTTAGTCATTCCAGCCCTAATCATAAAGATTTACAAATATTTATGCTCCTGTAGAATTTTGTCTAGCAACAAAACCATTTGTAGAGCCTCTGTAACAGTATGCCACAGAAACCACAAGAACCGAAAGCCAGACTCATGCTCAGCACTGTGAAGACATGTTGAAAAAGCAAACAGAAGTAGTGAGCACATGCATGCAGACACAGGATAAATCATTAGGCTTAATGCGATCACATAACGCTTGGCCGGTGGATGTACCTGCTGCTTCTAGTAACGCCTCGAGCCGGGCCTGTGTTTCTGGGTCTACTGTTCTGAGGTCAGCTCCGTCTGCGGCGCTTGATAGGAGTAGCTCTGAAGCTGTCTTTAGTACGGGGTTATCCAGATCCTCCTGGTCTAGTATGAACGATTCAACCTGCATGGAAAGAGTCAATGTCAGCAATTGTCTGCTCATGTTGTTTACCAAATATAGTTGAGAAAAACAGAAAAGAATGTGAATATCCCATGATGAGCCTATATATTAAAGCACCTTCAATTAGTCTCAAGACGAAAATGTGCTTTAAAAGACAAGATGGGTTTATCTTGCTTGTAATGGGCAACATTTGTGTCTGCCAGAGTCACTTCAGACTGGCTGTGAAAAATTATTATGGTCCACTTCAATGAACACAGCAGCACCACAGCGTGACAACACCATACATCATGAAGTGCTGAAGTCTCGCACTGATCCTGTAATGACACTTGTAGATACAAAAGCACAATCATACCCTCACTGATACCAGTAAAGCAAAAGTGAGACACGCATCATACATTGGAGAGTGTTTACACTGCTTTTCATTTTAAACGCATACATTTTGCTGGGGTTACACATGCCATCCTCATGACTATGGAGCTTTTGATGACATCTGCACGCAAAACAGTTTTAGTTTGAAAGAGGGCTCGTCTGTGCACATTTGCTCCTTGATTGGGTTATCTGGAGAATTCTGTATCCTTCATCAAGTCCAGCTTAAATGACCAATACACAGATTTTGTTTAATTGTTTAATTTTGGTGGAAAAAAGTTTTGCTTTCGGCCCTGTGATGGTTGAGGGTGGCATGTAGGGGATGCGAGGGCTTAGTGAGGAGGCTTGGTGGGTGGTGGAAACCTCAGAGTTAGTGCTGCACGATATATCGTTTCAGCATCGATATCGCAATGTGTGCATTCGCAAAAGTAACATCGCAGCACCTGCAATGTTGAGTTGGGACTATTACTGCTAATCAGCAATGAAGAATGTAGAGTGTTTACGTTTTACATTACATTTTATTATTCAATAATAGGGGCATAACAAAATAGTGATATGCATGAGGTGGCACTTCTCGTAATGGCGGATCCAACATATATCATTATCATGTTGCAATTCTAAGAAATATATGTGCTGTTAAAGGGCCATGAAACCCCATCTTTTGTGGTAATCTTGTTTTTCCTTTTGACATAAGAATATTTTGCTTACCCCATTGGCAGATTATTTTGCTTGTTTTAAAGAAAAACTCACTTAATTTTGGCATATTATTTCTTAAAAAGACAATATGTTTTGCTTGTCTAGAAAATGCTTCTTGATTTAAGAATTTTTAGATATTTGGACTAGAAACAAGATAAGAAATCTAAGTAAGAAAATAATTTTTTGCAGTGTAAGTTAATGCTTTTATTCCAAAGTCATTTGCTAAAATTGTATTCATATTGCAATACAGATTGTAGCAAAAATATCAATATCGTGCAGCCCTACTCAGAGTATTGAGGCTCGTACCATAGGGGGTGTACCACTTTTTTTTGGTTGGGTTTAAATATCTTTACACACCTGCTAAAGTGAAAAATAGTATGCTGAGACACGACAAAAGCTTCTTTGACAGTAAAATGGGAAAATATGGAAAATACCCATAAAATTGCAGGGATGACTTTAAAAGGTATATGCAAAAAAAAAATGCAGCTAACACAGGCATAGATGTTCTACTATATTTTCTGAAAAGCACAATTCACACAATCATTGCAAAATATTGCATATGCACTTCCAGTTAGACCCTTCTAGGAATGCAAGACTATCAGTGTTGTACCAAAATCGGAATCACCAAATTGGCAAAAATCACATTTTTTGATGTGCATGCATAGGCAGGGAAGTGTGAGTTTTGCCAATTTGGTCAGTAGTTTATCATAAGAATTGAATCTATCATTTTTACCACAGTTGGCACAAAGGAGAAACGTATAAGCATTGAGCTCAAAACGCATCATTACCATCAGAATGTTCTGATTGGCCTGAAGTAGAAGACGACACATCAGCACAATCTAAACTTGTACATGCTCATACTGGCAATTTTCCTTCTGTGTTTTCACACAGCAAAATTTCAACAATTTAATGCTAATGTTACAATTTCTCATTCCAGAAAACTGTGGGAACTTGTTTTTAAAAAGGGCCTGTTCACATATGATCTCTTTATGGTAATTTACCTGTAATGTTCTAGACAATTATGTATGTGTCAAAGGGGCTAAAGTCAACATGTGTTCATATTATTGATTCCATACAAAACAAAAACTCAGAAATGAAAATCTCACCAATGTTGCATTGCTTTTGCACTATTTTAAACTGTTGGTTTATGTAAACACGGAACATTTTCTGCATTTACTAACTTACTATAGTACTTTTTCATGTGGGTTGTTTTGTTTTACTCTAATTACTGTTACCTAGAACTGTAACCATATAACATTTATATTTGTTTAGGATATACTTTACACATTCTGATTCTAATGTCTAATTATTTAATTGTTCCAATTATCTAAAGTAATCTTTGACTGTACTTGCATTATTATGCTATTATATTGTCATACTGGAATTATGTAATGAATGCCGTTAGGAGTGACATAAATGGTCTTAAAATGACAATAAAATAGTTTAACATAATACATTTTGGTGCAAAACATTGTACAACAAATATGAGATGAGAGGCCTAGTGCTGAAAGGTGTAGTAATGGAGCGGGCCAGTGGCACAAATGTTTAAGGGCTGGGACACACCAAGCTGACGGGCGGCCCTTGGGCTTGTCTGGCTAGTTGGTTTGGCGTGTTCCACATGTTGCCTAATGTCAGGATAAACATCGGAGCTCACTGGCCCGATTCAGTGTGCAGAATTAATGCCAAGCAGTCAACTGAAGAGAGCGATCTGACTAGATATTCAGCATTGAATCACAGCACAAGTGTGACGTGGTGAATTGACGTAGCAGGTAAACAATTCAAGTAAACAAGGGACAAAAAGGCTGTCTGTTTTTTACTACATTCCTCAAATATAATGTAGTGAATCCCACCATGGTGAGTGACAATGGTACTAAACCAAAGTCCCTGTAAGGAAAATCATTTCACTCTGCGGCCATCTTTGAAACACCACTCGGGCAGTATGCTCGGGCATTCTGTCTGAATGGGGAAACGTCAAATTCTCCAAAACTGCTTGCCAAGCTTACGATTGAATTTCATATTAGGAATCACCAATAAAATTAAATAACATCTGTGTGTTTAGTTTCATTTCTAAACATCCAAATCACACAAAATCTGCAAAAACTCACATCTGGTCCGAGCCCCTCCCCCGGAGTATCGTCAGTCTATAGCGATTGATGATTAGCTCCTGTACTAGAAGACGGGCTTCATTTACGATATAGCAATCAATGATTGGCTCCTGTACTAGTAGGCGGAACTTTATTCACCATTTTGACCATTACACTTCTCCCCATTCAAAAAGATACAAGTGACATGTCTTGTGTATTCTAGAGTCTTTGACTAAACGCTGCTTTGTTTACGCTTTGTACGTGCATCGGAAGTTTCAATTTTCTGCTCTGAACAAAAAAACAATCCATTTTCATGCACGGGTGCGAAAAAACGAATCCTTCCACATAGGCGCAGAATGCGTGCTCTTGAATCAGTACGCTGCCATACATTTGGTGTGTTAACAGACAGCTTTTTGGTCTAGACTAAACCAGACGTGAGGTAAAAACACAGTTGGGTTTCGACGGTGCTAGTTGCTTGGGATCTTCTTGGTGTGGAGGAGCAGCTTCAGATAGATACTTTTGTTTTGGGCTTACTCTGATTAAAATTGTTGCAAGCTCTCCAGTCGGCTTGAATGAGTGCAACTCATGACAGAACACAATAGAATAAATGCACAGCTACATGCAAAGAATTCGCTGTGGGTTCTGATCACTTGTCAAGTTAAGGGTATCGAAATGTATATAGTTTCTATGGTGCAAACAAGGATAATTCCTTATCGGCTTAGTAATGACCATAATCAGTTATGATGTATTGACAGTTTTCTGATGTCATTTGTAGCAGTAGCATACTAGACCAAGGGGGCGAGACCCATGTGCGAGTAGCACAGCATACTATGGTGAGGTAGGCGAGACGCATGTGCGAGTAATTAAAAATGCATCAACCATTTTAAAAGCCAACATCTGGGCACATGTGACTGCTTGCGAGTTTGCTGGGTTTCACTGACACTAAAGGTACAATAGAACCCAAGAACCCCTGTGCCACTGCTAAGGCCAAACTGTAAAAAGCTTCCATCTCTCCCACTGGCTGAGCAGTGGAACACAATGCTGAACATTTCATTGTCACTTATTTGATGTTTGGTTTGATACAATAAAATGTTTTGAGTAGCAAAAATGAAAGTTTTAGTTCATATATTCGTCTTTATATTCCTTTTTAATGACAAAATTGAAATGACAATTTCAAACAGAATCCATCAAAAACAAAGACCGTTTTGAGTTTGTCTCCTAAACACCTTTGAGCTACTAATTCGTTGACCATTATGCACTCGGTGGCATGTTCTCAAACTCTGCCTTCTTTGATGTGCTTCATATCTCAGAAAAATATAGACAAACATGTGGTGCACCTCGCCTCGTGTGTGTGACAAGTTGGAGTAGGCAGTTTACCAGATGTTTATTTAACTGTTCTTCTCTCACAAGCACCATTATTGTTGTGTTTAGGGGACACAGATACACACGAGTGTTACAACCCCACCTACTGCAGAACCGGGGTGTTGGAGTGTTCGAAAACAGTATACAATCACTATGCCTCTTTCTTCTAGCCTTCAAACAAATAATGAAATAGAACTTCACTTGAAGTATATTGGGGCCTTAAAGATGATGTTCCACACCACACCAGTTCTTTGTTCACTTCCACAGATTTACCACAGATTCATTTAAAAAAGACAATACAATGTTAAATTGTTGTAAAGATTAAAAATAAGACTATGCTGTGCCGACTACACTAGATTCGACACCAATGTCACACCACACAAGTGTGAATAACAATTCTTATTACGTGATCACTATGGCTTGGCCTTATTACAGACTGTTTGAAATGTTTTGGGTGTGTTATTACCTAAAATCACAGCAGAGTCCATCTATGAAGGATTTAGGCTTTCAAACAACATGCAGAAGATTACATTCATGGGCAAGTAGATGTAATTTTTTTTATATACTAACTGTTAGTCAATCATACTAGTGGTTATTTACTTCAGAGTCTACAACCTGTCAATAGGAATATCAATATATGAATATTAATATTACTATGAACAAGACCCACAACATCCATTTACAAAACAAAATTCTATGCCATCATGTGAGCCACTATAACAATAACAACAGCACATGGTGTGTGTCCCCTGGAACATGAGCAGGTAATTAACACAAATGAGGACACTAGTCACAAAGTTCACATCAGCCACTAAACCCACCCCCCTCTCAAGCGCAGCTGGGAGAAAGAGCTGAGTGCTATTTAGGCCCTGAGCCTTTGAGGAATTACTGTAAGCATTAAGATGAGCTGATCAGTGGGTTTCCCCCCTCCCTCTACTCTCCCTGCGCCCTTGACCTCCACACACACCCTATTTAACACCTAAAGGGAAGGACATCCCATACTGTGGGCCACTGGGACAAACTGGACGGCTTACTAGCATAGCCAGTAGCACAGTAGTGGTTGCCAACTAAGGCCCCGTTTACACCAATACGTTTTAGTTTTATAACTATATTTGTTAACCGTGAAATTTATAGCAATTTGTTGTCTACATCTAACAACATATTCCTCAACTTTGGTCTTTTGAATCTATTACTTGATATACTATTACTTAATATATTAATTTCTGTAACCACGTACACTGATTCTGCATATTTGACTGATTGCTTCCCTTTATTTCCTATATTGTATAAACATATTGTACGTAATACTTTTATAATGGCCATTATTGATTATTAAAACTGATATTCAGCAAAAGAGAGGGTATGTTTCGTATTTTTCACTAAAAATGAAAGGAGGCAGTCATGTTATAGGGCTCTGTTTTGTTATAAATATGCATAAAGTGAAGATGATGCTCATAAATATGTAGCTACATGACGCCTCAACATTTTAGGTGTCTGTTAAATTGTTAATCTCAAAATGAAAATAGGCAGTTCCTTATATAATGTTTTAGTTTTATTGTTAAGATTGTGTAAGGTTATACAGTACACTGTTCCCTTTGAAGATTTACTCGATGTGTCCTCGGGAGTTTGTTTTCCATATCAAACTTGCGAAAAGATGGATGCAAGACTGAATTTTGTGTAGGCTACTTAAAATTAAGGAAAAAGCCCCAATCATACTGTATAGGCAAATGTCTGCAGCCATGCCTCCGTTTTCAGACATCTCCGTTTTCCCCATCCACACTAACACAGAGAGGCAACATTTTAAAATAAAAAAACGACCTCTTCAGCGTTTTCAAAAAGCTCCAATTTCTCCACTCAAAAACTCAGAGGTAGTGTGGATGGAAGGCATAATCGTAGCAAAATGCATGCATTTTAAAAACAAAAATGCACTAGTGTAGATGGGGCCTCAGGCAGGTTGGACCAATACAGTTGGGGGGAAAAAAAAAACTAAATCAAATAGCATTAGAAGTATTTTCTGAAAGTACAGATGTAACAAAAAAAGCATATTTAAAAAGACAAGATAGTACAGAAAAACGTAATTTCCATGAGTGTTCCAGTAATTTGTGTTTACAATATTGAAATTAGCCATCAGTAAAAACAATATAAACACTGTAATGTTTCAAAGCATCTCAGCAATGAAGCTTGTACAAGTCTAAAATCTTACACTGGTAATATGAGAAAAATCGAAGGTTCAGCCAGGTCCAACTCAGCTAAATTGAACTCAGATCCCATGACGGTCACAGACCAAGATAGATAGATAGATAGATAGATGCACACAGACAGTCAAAGGTTCGGAGTCAGTAAGATTTTTTTCTGTTATTTAAAAATATCTTTCAAAGTTGATCAAAGCCTTGATTATTAATACAGTATGTCAATTACTATTGCTTAAAAAACAGCTTGTTGTCATTTAAGATGTCATTTACATCTTAAAAAATATGTTTTTAAATACTTAATTATTCCTGTGCCCTTTGTGAGTTGTCATTAAAAAAGCCCTAATTGCTAATGAACTGAATAAGTCAAATTAATTCTGAAAAAGATAAAATGTAATACTTTTTAATGATATAGCTTCCTATTTAACTGCTTTATTATTTATAACAACTTTATCTTTCCAGTAAAATCGTCATTTGTCTGCATTTA
Organism: Danio kyathit; assembly: GCA_903798195.1. Lineage (NCBI taxonomy): Eukaryota > Metazoa > Chordata > Actinopteri > Cypriniformes > Danionidae > Danio > Danio kyathit. The sequence continues at coordinate 34,385,551 of LR812539.1, forward strand.
AGATCTGCGCAGAGCTCAAATCATGCTACATGAACTTTGGCCATGACTCATACGAGGGTAGATAAAGTTCACTGTACTAAAATTAATAATTTAAAGATCCCATGAAGAAGGAAAAAGGCAGAATTATTACATCTGAATTAATGTAAATTACATAACTTCAAACTTGTAACAGGAAGAAAGGGCAGGACATAAAGCAAATCCTCCTTTTTTTTTAATAGCCAATAGTATTACGTTTCATCACTGCTCTATAAACCTGCATTTCACATCAGCCACAGGAACTCTAATCTTTTTTCCTCATAAAACCCCTAATTCTATCACTTTAAAATACAGCAATATTCTGTGCAGAATTCAAATGGAGCAAAAATGTTTTTCTTGTCTGTGCCAACTCAATGATCAGCTCTGTGGGCAAAATTTTCATATCTATCACAACAAATAATAAAATATCCCATACAATTAATACAATAGACACCCAATGCAAAGCAACCTTGCATGAGTTTTTAATTGTTCCTGTGGTCTACCACAAAACCCTTCAAAGGCAATGGGACATCTGTGGCTGCTCAAATAAAACCCCAAAGAATTACTTTGTTTTTGAAATGCAAATAGAAACGTGACAAGCATTCTTAAATAGTCCAGTTGTAAGCACTTGCTACACAAACAGAACAGAAGGCATATGATGCACATGACACATTCAATCAGATTCTGTCAAGTTAAAATCTGTTTGCTATTGCCAGTACAAACAGTTGATAAAGTTCTAGACTACCAACACACACTCACACAGCAGGAGGATTTCTGATCTGTGCCACACTCTCATAAGGAATACAATTCAGTGAATTGATGCCATTCTTTCATTATTTTGACAAGGAAATAAGCAAATAATTACATATATTGCATTCATTATGTTGCGAAATTAGGAACTAACTTTATATTTCAGAAGAAAACTTTTACTGAATTATGTTTAATAAAATATTACATTTTTAGCGGAATGTTACAAACCGGGATTAAGGTTTTGGCATTTGCCATGGGAAAAAAACTATAAGAATATTTTGTTAAAGATTCAATTGTTAAATACAAGGTCACCCTGTGCTGATCATGGTCAAAAAAAGACGGCAATGGAAACATATAATAGTACATTAAAATTAAATAATTGTTTTTGTCTAGTGGAAAATCGTCCTGAAAGCTCACTTGTTGAAATATCAAATCTATAACGACGTGTTTCGATTTTTTTTTAGTTTCAAGAAATATACATATTTACATGTAAATTATGAATATACACTTCATTTCAAACTCAAAAACTTAAGAATCATTCAATTTTATTTAATATTTAACTTGACATCAATAATCTGCCATGTGTCTTTGGAGAAAAAAGAAACAAAAACAGAGAAAAAGCACGATTAAATGTTTGGTACACCTTCAAGATTCAGAGGTAGGGATGCACCTATACCATTTTTTTCGAACCGATCCGATCTCGATACCAAAATTCTGAATATCGATCGATACCGATCCGGTGCCGTTTTTTTTTTGTCCCCGACGCTTTTTGCGTCGAGACTGATAGGTTCATCTTTTGCATGGTTTACTAATGTTTTGCCGTTGCGCGCTATGTGCGCTCGAGCGGAAAAAGCGTGTTACGTCAGTCTCGTTTTTTTCATTCTTCAATCAAATGAAAGCAGAGGCGGGGTTTTCTTTGAGGTGACAGCAGTGTCTGTGTTGTCAAGACGACTTCGGCGAGCTTTTAATGATGGAGGAGAGACTTGTGGTCGCTGTTTCAAGTCATTCAAAGCTGTATGACTTTCTTGAATTGAGCTGTATCTTATCATAATGCAATTTAAAATTACAATTACTGACAGGAACACTAGCACACAATACGGCTCAGCTGATTCAGTCGTTTCCTAGTGACATAAAAAGAGCACCGCGCTCCTTTTTATCTTGTCATCAATAAAGGCAGTGCAGTGCGCCTCGCGTTTTTGGAATGGAAAAGCGCGTGCAGTAACAGTAACGCGCAACCACACGTGCCTACATATTTTGTCAAAGAAGCAAAATGAAAGAAGGATATTTCTGCTCACAGTTTGACACAGAATTGTTGACAAACCAGCCAGCGCTGATGCGGATCGCCTCTGTGCTGCCAGAGCCGTGTCATAAACTCAATAAATAGGCTATTGGTGATTTAGTGTTCAACTAACAAACCAACTTTTTTTCGTTTGGAAACAGTTATTAATAGTTCTTAAATAATAAAAAATTTTAAATAGCCTACATAGCCTAATCTACTAATCAAACAAATCTAAAGTTTGCACCAAACTGAGGCTTTCATTTTACATGTATGCAAATAATGCAATATCATATGTAAACAACAAAATTGTTATATGCTATGTAGTAGCCAATACTTTACAAAAAGTCAACATAGAGCCTTTAGGTTCATTGTCTTTCATTACACGAAGCGCCCGCACACATGAACCGCAAATGAGACAGAGGAAATAGCCCAAGTCATAATCGTAATTAAAGACATAATCTTTAAACTAATGAATTCTATTAAACATGTTGACAGGAGATTTGTAATATTTAACATTAATTAATTAACATTAATTAAATGCACATTTTTCCGTGGAGCGATCTATTTGAGGTAGCCTGATATTTTTATTTGATGGAAGAAAAAAACATGATTGGACAAACAGCCTGCCGGTTCTTAAAAAGTCAGTGATTTCGTTTTGTAATTTAAACTTGTAATTTAGGGGAAAAATCTAGAGCAGGATTTATTTTAGTATTTTTGTTTAGTTTATTCTGTTTTTCTATGCTGCTAAAAACGCAGCAGGTGAAGATGCTATATTATGTTCTGTATGCTGTTTGCATGTTAAATAAATATTTTAAAATGCAATATTTAATGTGTCACAAAATATAGGCACGTCAATTATTTTTTTTTATTAATATTTTAATATTAATCTGGTAGCGGTTAACGAGCCAAAATTAACCGAAATGAGCAGTTTCTATAGCTCTGGTGCTAAACTGAAATCATCTTCTTTAGTAAAAAATAACAGACCTATAGGTAGCCTATACATGACAGATGGCACAATCTACAACATGCTTGCTGTGAACTAGGCTACATTATTTGAGCATTCGTTGTGATATTGTCCTTTCCTTTTTAATATTAAGATTTTTCTTTGAAATCTGCAATAGGCTATTGACATCGTTGGTAAAATAATCAGCCTTTTATTAAATTATTTATTATATTAAATTAAAGCCTGATATTTTCCAGCAGGTTTGATGCAGATTAAACCATCTGATGTCAGTTTTACTTAATAATTTCTCTCCAAATCTCACCGTGAGTGAGACGGAAAAAGTTCAAAACAAGGTCCGCTTACTTGCTTCAGCGCTAAAACACAAACTGGTCTGTTAAATAAAATATTAATATCTAAAATTACAGTGAAATATTGACAGTTTTAGAGTAGCCTATATTAAGCTAAATCATTTTCTGTTAATAACAATCCATATTGCGCCCGCCAGTTTCACTTTTAATTTATTTAACAAACTACTTTGACCACAATGGGCCAGGCTTTAAAACTATTCGCAGCACTTAAAAATAAACTCAATCTGAAGGATGGGAGAACAAACTCATTGTAAGAATAATCTTATACGCATCCGCTGGCATGTGAATGAAAGCGATTGATGCATCGGAGACAGCGCGCAGCGCTCCGGTATCTGCAGACATTTGCAAAACAGCAGCTCAAATGGAAGAAATAAGAGCGTTAAGGATCTGTCCAATGCATTATTGAGGCTTTTCTAATTAAACATTTCAGGTAGGCCTACTTTGTGTGTGAAGAGCAGGTAATAACCGTCTCCACTCCAGTATTGCGAATGCGATCTGATCTAACACACACAGCAGCGCAAACATGATGAAATGAACTCCTGCTGCAGGTCAAAATGAACCCATTTAATGCAAAACTAAATGCATTTCTCCACTAATTGTTTAAACTAACAGGAACAAATAGTCTTAGAGAAAGTTTTTACTGTTGTCAAATGCGACAAGCAGACGAAATTGTGAATGAATGGAGAATGATTGACAGGCACAGCCGCGCAGCGGCGGGAAGGGCTGAACTGAACATGAATTTAAACACTTTGATATTCATCTGTACTTCACAATAAACTGTAGAATGGCTTCAGAACATTTCGGATATAGTGGGCCTACATGACAACGTTCTAGTGCCTTAAAATAGGCTTCATGGATTAGTTGGCTTATAAACACAGAATATAGCGCACGCACAAGATCGGATTTGGATCGGTACCAGCTGGCCGATACCTGATCCAGCAAAAATGTGCGATATCGAACCGATATGCGATCCAAGTATCGGCATCAGTGCATCCCTATTCAGAGGTAAACAAAAAGTGGTAAACGGGACAAATGGATTGTAAGTTCTGAATAAATCTACTTAAATCTTCTGAATTTTACTACTACACACAACACATCAAACAGCACCAGAGGGTTAAAGAAATGACTTTTAGTCAGCATGAATGCATTAAAACAGATTTTAAAATGACAGTAAAGAGACTTAAAAGATAAAGAGATTTAAAAAGACCTAAAAAAATATCTATTTCAAAGAAATGTTCGTTTTGACCTTCAATTATTTAAAAATAAAAATAATGGTTTGCTATAAAAATAATAAACAACTGTTTTCACAGGATTTCCTAAGTATCGACCAACCATATTATAATGATTTCTAATGAATGATTTGATACTAAAGACTGGGGTAATGGAGAGAAGAAATCACCTGAAACATTTTACATTTTAAAAATATATAAACATACTATTTTATTGAAAAAACCCTAATCAATAAAGATTAAAAGTATTCCATGAAATGATTAACATAACAATAGCTCTGATACATATTCTACTACATTTAATATGATTATCCAACTGCATCGGTAGAAGGATGGAGGCATTTCTGTATTCAAACAGCAATAAACCATTATATTTCCAACATGAAACCAGAACCACAATATTTTAAAGCATACACAACATGAATACAAATCTCCAGCCATCACCAACATCTAGCAGGCCATCACCAAAACACGCAACTTTCTCCAAATAAGCGTTAAAGAAGAAACCAAGGAAATATCTACAGAAGTTGCTGAACCATGCAGTGGGGTGACGATGACTTCAATCAGCCTTTACTCCTGAACTAGCCGGTAGTGCTTGCTGTGCTGACCGGAGTCTGAATTTGAATGGTGAACCCAAGCAGAGAGGCATTTACATTTACACTTTATACATTGATATATAGCCGCAATGGCAAAATTAATGCGCTGATTTCAAGAGAACAGATTCATTCTATACATAAGCGAGTTAAAGTCACTTACGAACTGACAAATTTACAAATAACTAAGCAACCAGTAGTTGTAAAATGCACGTTTTCTTTTTTCCTTACTTCGCAATGTAAAGCATGGACTCACTATGCCACAGCTGCATTTGCAAATTAGATAATAGGTGTAGCCTTTGTACAGGCCCAGAGTGTCCCTCTGATATTTTGAGAGGAATCATTTGGCCAGGTCAAACATTAGACAACAGCACCACATCCACATATAAGGCACAGTTCTCTCATTCATTTTCAACATGGAAAGCACCAAATCTGTGGTGTCAGTAAAAGTGTAGTGACGGTATGTACACAGCTGTTTGTGCTGGTTAAAAATATTTTAAAACCTTAATATATGGGATTTGCAACTACACACCCTAATTTGAACCTCATGATTTCTTGCCCACTTTCTCTTTCATATAACATATGCCTTCCTTTTGGCACATTTTAAAATGCTTAACATACGTTAACGTAAAAAACATTTTAAAAAAATTGTGTACACGCTGTTGTGGGCAAAGATTAATTAGTCAAAATAAATAATAAGATTTTATTACAATTAAGACAATACTCTGATTAAGAGTCCACCATGTAAACAGTGATTTTTGATTAATTTAATCCGATTAAAGTTATAATCAAACTAAACAGAAATCGGATTAAGACATGTGGAGTATGCCAATTTTAGTCGTATTATTGAAGTGCACTACAGACATGTAAACCCCTTAAACTATTACCAACATGTAGGACTTTTCGCTGCGTTTTGCGTCAGGATAGTCTATATATACACGGCTGTTTGACACTAGGGTTGGGTCGATAGATGATGCCGTCATCCATCGCTGATGGCAGATAGACATCAAAAGCACAAGTCAGCATCGCGATCCTCCATCCTGCTCCTGTCACAGCAGCAACACGCTTGCGAAAAATACACACTTAGGCCCAGTTTACACGAATACATCTTTTCACAAGTTTTAAAATGGCATTTTAGAACGAAAACGATCCACATCCACACTGGCGTTTCATCTAGCATTTCTGAAAAGCCTTCCTTCCACACTATACCGCTGAAAACTCACATCACATGACCACACACACACTCTGTCATGCGCTGTAGTGTAGGCTAATACGATGTCTAATGTGAAACATCGCGATGGACGATGGCATCGTCGTCGTAGGCGGGGGTGGTTGTTAAATATCAATTAATTCATAACGAATTAATTAACTGTAGCCTATCGTTTTCACTACCTGACCCACATGCTTTGCTTTACCCATAACCAAACCATAAATAAAGTTCCACACAAATTACCACCTGTCAATCACTTTTTTCCACGGGACTCTGGCATGAATATGCAGGGATCTGCGTCGTTATAATGGTTTTCCCAACAGCTGGTGGAGGAGACGAGAGTTCGTTTGGAGTTCACTGTCATTTTTATTGTGATTGATGATAACTTCCTTATTTTGAGAAAATAATAACAAGATGCTAAAGCTTGACCATTTTGGTTGCATATGCGCCCGAAATTTTATCTATGCGACCTAAAAATATATTTGGAAGCATTTGTGCGAGTGCATAAATTTTCACCATCAACCCTATTTGACACTATTCTCTGCACCTACCAAGTCAGTGACACCTGCATCACAAAATCCGGACGTTTTTTCCCCCCCATACGGCTTGCAGTATCAAATTCCATTAAAATAACACTCTTCCAGCAGTTCATACTCTCATCAAATATCTCGTTTGTCACGGGGGACATGCACGACATGTTCCTAAATGAAAGTGAAAGTCCCAAAAAAAAAAAATAAATACAACACCCAAAATTACATGAAGCTTGAGAGGAAATGTAAATAGCGGGGTGACGCAATGATCAAATTATGTGCTATAACATTTAAAACGGGGTCATGAAAGGAACATTCAAAAAGCAACTCATGTGAACACCTTAATCATATTATTGCTTTATTCAGATAAAGGCAAATAAATAGATTACTGATGTCCGTGTAAACATAGTGTGTATTATACATATCTATGATGTATATGTGATACACATATACATGTAAACAAAACTACACAATTCAATTTAATATTTATAAAATATAACATAAATTTAAATATTTATTACATTAAATATATAATTTGCATCATATACACAATTTATATTTAAATATAAACAAACATTTTCTCAAATACATGCATGTCTGCGTGTAAAAATAAATAAAAAATAATAATAAATCATACTCTATACATAAAAGCAGAATAAGGATGAGAAATTCAAATATACAATACTAAAACCTCAATTACACAAAACATGTTTGATAGGTTTGCAAATGAGGCATGTGCATATTTTTTTTATTTGTAAAAAAAGACATGTATGCTGCAGGGTTTGTAAATGTCGCAAACACAGAATCTGCTGTCTGTCAGTCTAGCATGAGTGTTTTTAAGATTGGTTTGCTACCCCCCTCTCTTTATTAATTCTACTGGACAAAGGAGAGATGAAAAAAAAGACAGAAAATATGTTGAACGCTTTTCAACTTCAGGTGTTCAGAAAGATGTGGAACGCTTTTCAACTTCAGGTGTTGAGAACGCACCCTAAACATAACCTAATGTGTAATAAACAAAAAGGCACCTGGGTTGCAAAAACAGGCACAAAAAGCACAATCTGTGTGATCAGTGACTAACAATGACTTGTTGACATTACTGCAAAAAATCCCAAATGAATATCCAGCAATAACTATAATTTATTAAATCTTGCTGTCCCATCTGCTGCCTAGGTGGCAGTCAAGTTTGCCTATAAGCATGCACTGGCCCTGCCCATCTGAATCAAATCTAATATTACATCCAGGGTCTGCTCACAATTTTTTTTTTTAAAGAAGAAAAATACAAATTTTCTCTAAAGATTCCGCCCTTATTTGCCTCTAAGCGGATACATGTATATTATCATCAAGGAAATCATCATCACAATAAATACCAATAACATCTTGTGATAATTCCACGTGACACTACTCCACAAGAGAATACCATATTTAAATACTGAATATTTAAAAATCAAGGAACTGGGAGGAGTAAAACAACGTTAGACAAAACAAATACAATGCGCTGCTAAAAAAAAAAAAAAAGAGATGACCCAAAAAGCAGGGTGAGTAAGGGAGGCCGGGCGTGGTCAAGCACAGAGCCCATCTCCAGTAAGAATAATTAAAAGCATACAGGAGCAGTTGAATGTTCAGGGCTCTGGCGTGGCTGGAATTGTTGTGCTCTGGTCTCAGACTCTGGGAAGCATCTGTCTTATGGTGTGTGTGTGTGAGTGAGAGAGAGAAAGAAAAAGAGGGAGGCGAGGGCGAGACGAGAGTCTGCGTCCAAACAAGTGACTCTCATTACCTCATCTCTGCGCTGAGAGACAGACTGCGTTTGCTACACATCCAGCAAGCAGCAAGAACTAGAGAAGGATGAGGGACAAATATTTTACTGCGAACAATAGATGAGTGTATATATAAGATGTCCTTGATGGAATCCAAGTGCATTTATTCAACATTTCACAAAAGGAAAACACAAAATGTTTACATCCACATTCTGTGTACATTTTTGGATATTGCAATGAAACACTTAGCTATAAAAAACGAACATGAATCTTAATATAAACAACACAAATTAATGTCAGATTCAGACCAAATTCATCTTTTTCAGTAGTCACTGTCATTTTGTTATTTTGACACCTTAAGGCTAATTTATACTTCTGCATCAAGCGCACACATATGCTCAGGCACAACCTGCGTGCAGTCGCATACCCCCCACCGTGGCTGACGCACACCTCTCAAGAAATGTAACTACATGTCGCAACGACGCATAGCGCAAGCTCTGTGATTGGTCAGCTTGGTAGCACTGACAAGTGTGGGTGGGAACGAGAGCCGAGCAAACCCGTTTACCTTATCATTAATGTTGTTGCCCTAAATAAGAGAGTTTGAGCTACTTCTACATTAAGGTAGCGTTCAGAAAAAACAAAACACCAGCGAAGAAACTCGACACAGAGGAACATAAAATCCTCACTGCCAGCTAGCGTTTCGGAAGTGTTATTGCAGAGCAACACAAACAGTACGCAGAAGTATAAATCCACGGCAATGCGCAAGGCATGCGACGTGAGTCACGCCGATCACTCGAGGCAGAAGTATAAACCAGGATTAAGTAGGGATGCAACGATTACAGATTTTGGTTGTACGATTATTGAGAAATAATCACGGTTTCATGGTTATCACGATTTTTGTGCATTTATTAATTTTACAAAGCTAACTAGTTTAGAAAATCCTAAAAAGTAAAGTAAAACATAAAAACTTTTATATTATATAGTATTATTTATTGCTGCTCAGTAACCAAATAATACAGCTCAAAATAATAATAAAAAACAAACAATAGTCCATTTCTCTTTGGACTTAAAAATGTCAGAACAATTAATAAATAAATAAATATTAGGTATTTAAAAAAAAAAAAACAGTATTAGTCTAATGTAAATCTAAGTCACATATTAGCTAAGTATTTCCCTTTTAAAGAGAACAAATGTAGTCAAAGGCTGCTGAACCTCTGTCTGAAAAGTACTTTTGATCAACGATATTACAAAATTGTTTGGCATTTTATTTTGCATTTTTTCTCTTTGGATATGTATGAAGCTGACGGGTCAGTTCTTGTCACGTGACTCGCGGTGCGCTCTCGGCATTCTTTTAGAAAATGTGAGCATGTCCCTGCCTATATGCATGCGCCTCCATTGGAAATAACGAACTTGCATGCGCAAAAGATGTATTCAGTATGTGAATAGCCCTTAGTTAATAGCCTCAGCCATAGGTTTTCTAGTGTGTGTGCTATTAGCCTCAGTGTACAAGCTCAGAACTTTAAACTAGTGCACAGTTCTAGTGCTAGCGCACTCTGTTTACTTGCAGCAGTTTGTTCAGTGCAAAAAAACGTGGTGTTGAGAAGCCTTTGCGATTAATTAACCCTGATGAATTAAAGTGCGGTTAATAGTAAAATTGGTTAATCGTTGCATCCCTACACCTAAATACTTCTTGTGTCGCGGATATTGGACAACATATTAGACTGTAAATTGCTTCCCAATCAACAGGTCAGAATTAGCGATTGTAAACGATGACTACAGAACATTTGTGGACTGTACTGACGGTCTTGTCAGGAAAAATCATAAAAGGTAGGAATTCCGTTCATACTTCACAACATTTTCCTTCTTTGCAAAATGCCAACAAGCAGCACCAATATCATAATTTTTGTTTCATTTAACCATTTTTATAGGGAGTCCTTCTGGTGTTCAATGTCCCAAGCATACCTGCCAACATTTGGTTCGTAAATTCCGAGAGAATTCCGGGGTGGGGGGGTAATTACGTCATACGCTAATTTGCATATTACTGACATCATCGCGTTCTACCATTTCTGTTTGTTTAACAGCCTATGGTAAATAAATGGGGTATTTTATATTCGCACTACGCTTTATGTAAGCTTGTCAATTTAACTAAATTTTTTGCTGTTTGAATACAGTATATCATTATAGATGAGTAGGGAATTAGCAGTAATCTCTCAGACGTAATATACTCAGACAAGTTCTGAAACTCACACTTAAAACATCTCTGATTGTGCAACAAGAATAAACGGTCAAATTAAATTGTTAAAATAAAGGAAAAGCAAATCGGGTTGACTGTACAAGGGAAATACCTTAAAACTGCCACCTGTTCTAAATCATTTGCCGTCGGCACGCAGAGAGGTGCTCTGCTCTCAGGCTGCAGGGGAGGCTCATTGAGAAGAGTAGGGACGGCACAGTAATGGACAAACGACAGTATATAAAAATCACCAGTAACACACAAAAAAGTCGGCAACTAAGTTGGCAACACTGGCGCAAACTGAAGAGCGGGGAGCGGGAGGAGTGAGAGGTTTGGGGAGATGGGGGCGCGCGAACTGTAGCGCGCGACCGGAAAAGCACAAGCACCAAGTAAGTTTCAGCCCGGACTGTACCAAAATGTTGAGGAGCGGGGGGCGGGGGAATTCCGGGAGTTTACCGGGAGACAGAACAATACGGGAGACGGGTCTGAAATACGGGAGACTCCCGGGAAAAACGGGAGTGTTGGCAGGTATGGTCCCAAGTGTGACTGAATCCATCACAGAGTACTGGAATACAAATTAAATATGCCATTCTTTTATTTAAAACGTTATGAAAGCCACTTTGACATACAATGCATGATTAAACAACCGATTCTTGTGTCTCGATGGCCAAACTTAATTACGACATGCAACATCAAACAAATGGTGCAAATCAAAGTCTGGTTGACGCTATACAGTCTGAACCTGGCATCATAGGTAAATAAAAGGTTTAAACTAAAAGACATTTAACAAAACCGAAACATTTCCTGATGCACAACCAAAAAATCTAAGCATAAAATTTTCTCAGAATACAGCATGAATGGATACGTGGATTTACTATTGAAACGGTGTCAACATACACCACATTAAATGTTTCAGTTGTTCTCAAATACCTGAGCCTGTCATCAAAGTCTGTGGCCAAAACTTTTATTTGGTTAAAGGACATCTGAATGTAAAATAGCTGGCAGAATATGATCTGGTACGTTGTCTGAGCACTTTTTTAGTGCAAGTCATTTAATATGCAGGGAGGAAAAAAAACAATCTACAGTGGTTTCTAGTTCCATTTTTTATACTGAAAAATTTGCAACAGTTTTTTGTAGCAAGTGTCAATACTATTCTCAGAAACATTTAAACAGAAATAGAGCTTAATATTCAAATTAGTAATGCAATGTTCTATTCAAGTACAGGTTAAACTCAACTCAAAAACATAGTCATAGTGTTCTATACACTGAAGCTTTCTGACGGTGAAACTTTACCCATCCATGCAAAAGAGCTGGCAGCAAAACTCCTGACAACAATAACATACAGTGTGTAAAGTCCAAAACAGCAACTTCTGTGATTACACAGCTTATGTACTGCACTCCATAAGACCTGTGTCAGTCAGGTTCATATACACAAAACAGCATATTTATCTGCTTGTGTTTTTAGGCCACATGAAGGGGGGACAGAAGGTTAACGAAGTATAGACATGATGTTTATATAAACAGAACATGGGAGAAATAGCTTGTGCAAGGTAATGGTCTATGAAAAATGTACTGAAAGATTTATGTTATTATGTTAGATATGTTCACTCAAAAAATGTGTTTGATTTAGGGCTGTACAGCATATTGTTTCAGCATTGATATCACAATGTGCACATCTGCAATGGTGTCAATGTGGAGTTGGGATTATAGTTGACTAAGGCCCAATCCCAATTTTCGCCCTTCCTCTTACCCCTCGTGTTGCGCGTTCACGTGAAGGGGTAGGGGTGTCCCAATTCTCTTTTGTTTAAAGGTGTAAGGCTAAAGGGAAGGGCTAGATACCCCATCAAACAGAGATTTTACAGGATCACACTCGAAACCAAGGGGTAAGAAATTTCCCAGAATACACCAGCCACAACGACAGCATAGCTGCACCCGGAGGTCAGGAGATTCACAAATTTGTATTTTGTCATTATTACATATTTTTACAACAAACAAGCATATGTTTTAATACATTCATAACTGCGACCATGTTTTACTATGATGCTTTATAAAAAAAAATGTTTTTTTTAAAAAAGTTAAAACAAAAACCGCTAAAATTCGCTATCTATAATCCATAATAACTCCTGTATAGCAGTCCCACAACATTCTGTCACTCAATGACACTCAAATACCCTGTCAGAAAATTCTAGTGGCTGAGAATTACCTTTTTACAGTGTCTGCTATAATGTTAATGTTGTTTTCATGTGTTTACATAGATGAATATGGCCAGAGTGTAAATACACAGTACAGTTACGATGTTATTGCCACATTATATCATTATGATAACATAATACAAGCCTTCAGTGATTTCCTGAAGATACAGGGCTCGACAATAAGGACTGCCCGATGGCCCGGGGCCAGCGTGCGAGACGCTCGGGCCAGTGTACAGAATGGCTGCTGGCCCAATTGGGGCAGTGCTGCCTTGTCACAAAAGTTTACTTTAGCTGCGACTCTGTCAATTGCGTGCAAATACAATCTTAGGGCGCTTTCACACATAGACGTGTTTCGGAATCTGTCTCATTTCCCCCGTTAGCGCTGTTTGTTTAGCAACGGTGAATCCAGCAATCGCGCTTGGATCCGCACCAAATCAATCGGTACGAGATCGCCTGAATGAGGTGGTCTCTGCTCGATTGAGCGGATCGATTATAGTGAGAAAACAAAACAATGCAACGAACTAACGACCCAGGATACATCAGTGTATTATGATTGTGTAATAGCCATATATACGGCTATATGAAAGTTGAGAGAATGATGAGTAGGGCGAGATGTCATTCCTACCGGCAAATGTGCGTTTCATGTCTAACACGAAAGTGAAAGCATGCTGAAATATCACAGAGTGCTGTTTATTCGTTAGGAAAATTGACCGAAGTCACCATCTGATATGTTTTTTCATGTTTAATCTTATAATATGTCATATTAGGCCTGTTGTTTTGTTCATTTCTGTACTGACAGCTCAAAAGAAATATCAACATTGATCTGCTTCATGATCTGACTCCAGTCACTGATCATCTGTTATTGCTCTCTGTTATTTAAGTCTGTAATGCATAATTCTAGCCAACGTTTTTTTAATAGATTGAATAATTCAATAAATAGATTTTTAAAAAACTTGACAACTGAAATGAGGCTCTGTATGAGAAAGATTTATATTTGGTGACTGTGTCTGTCAAAATTAAAGTGCACATTTTCACTTATAAAATATTATATACACAACTGGTCAAAAGTTTGGGATCAGTATGATTGTTAAATGTTTTAAAATAAGCTTCTTCTGCTCACCAATGCTGCATTTGATTCATCATAAATACAGTATACAATGTAAAATTGTGAAATGTTATTGCGCTATAAAATAACTGTTAAAAAGTTTATAATTTAATTTATTAATTTATTCCAGTGAAGATGAATTTTCATTATTATTATTATTATCATCATTATTATTAAGGGTAATAGTAATAAAAGCAATAATGTCTGGAGTAATCATTTTATTTAAAATTACATACAAAAAGAAAGCAGTTATTTAAAATTTAATTAAATATTTAACAATTTAACAATTTTTTTTTACATTTAATAAATGTCGCCTTGATGAACTGAATAATTTTTAAAAAACATGAAAACAATGAATAAAACTGTCCCCAAACGTTTGACCGGTAGCATATATATATATATATATATATATATATATATATATATATATATATATATATATATATATATATATATATATATATATATATATATATATATACACACACACACACACTATCAAATTTAGTTACATCACAATTGTATTTTTTTTAATTGTCAGCTGTATTAAAAAAAAGTTATGCTGAATAAAAAGGGTAGGTATTACAATTACGTTTGGCTTTTGACACATTATTTAAAATGCTGTATGTGGCTAAGAAATAGCTGTTAACTTATCTTTTTTGGTGGGGCCAGTGAAAATTTTGGCAGGGCAAGTAAAAATCTGAACCACTGGCCTGATCGGGCCAGTAGAAAAAATCCTTAGCATTGAACACTGAGATAAATAACAAAAAAATAAGGCAACTGAAAAACCTACAGCAGTCGCCATTGTCAGTCACATATGAAGCAAGAGATCACGATGACATGTGATGACGTGTGCAGGTGCTGTAGTGGTGTCCCTTTTCTTAGGGGTAAATTTTGAAGCCTTTCCCCTTCACACTGTTTCAAGGGGCAAGGGGAAGGGGTAGGGGTACAAAAATAGCATTGTGATTGAGCCTAAGGGTGCACTCATTTATTATTCATTCTAAGATTTATTAATCATTCTTACTTTTCAATTAATGTAAACTGTGGTAGTTTATTAAAGATGCAAACCCCTCAATGCACAAAAGCTGCACCTTCAGCAAACCTCCTACACCCTAGCACGAGGACTGATATGATCATTTATGAGCGTCAAAAGTTGTGGATCTGTTCGACAAATTTTGACTGTCATCACTGTCCACTGAATAGCTCAGGTTCGGAAAGCAAGATGCAGTGTGAGTGCAGGCCATCAGGGGAGAGAGGAGGGGGACAATCGTGCTTCAGCACGGTTCAAGGCAAAGAGTCATAGTTCAAAACATATGAGATTTTTGAATATAAACAATGATGTGAAAGTTTATGGAATGCATGTGTTTTTAAAGGCCTGTGACTGTGTGAATTTCAAGAGTTTAATCTTTTCAGGCACAAGAAATTGTACCATTTGTAACTTTAATAAAGATTTTATTTTATTGCTTATACAAATGAAGACATAGCAGTGCTGCTTTACACTTAATTATTACATTTCTAAACCTGAATATGGTTTGACAAAACCGTAAAACACTGTTGCTTGTAATTTGTTTAGAATTTTTAGGTATGATTCCCATCCCAATCAATCTGAATTAATATTTTTTTCCAAAAAGAGCTATTCACACCATCTGGTGAAACTGTTTATATTGCAGTATACATACATTTTTTCCAATATCATGCAGCCCTAGTTTGATTATGATTCACTTCTACTTTTCCAAAAACATTTGATGGTCTTTCTTCTGGAAAATATGACAAATGTTTGAAATTATTTGACAAGAATTCTAAAATGGCCTGTAACACTTGTTTGCATGCTATAATCAAAGGCTTCATGCAAAATGACAATTAACTAAAACTCTATGCTAAAAAAAGATTCTTAATACATCTTAAAATAGAGCATGATGTGACAACATCTGTACTAGACTTTAGTGGTTCAGTAGTCTCATAACCAATCAGTACATGAGGAATATATCAGAGCTTAAAGAGAAAATATTATGAAAATAAAATTCAATCTATTCTCCACTAAAGCCACTTTTCCACTGCGCAGTTTGGTACAGTTCTGGATGGCTTGGCTCACTTTGCATTTCCACTGCAGTGCAGTGATGTTTAAAGTGAGTGGAATTATCAGTATAGTTGCCTATACTGCCTTGACTTCCTCAAATACTTTTGTCATTTTCATCTCATTCACTCCATTTCTACAAACGGGAACTCTTCTACGGTCATTTCAGATGTCTTTGTCTCACGGTAGAATAAAAATTATTTAGTCCTGCAAATACAGCGATGCATTTGGTGTCACAAATCCAATGACACAGGGCTGCACGATACTGGGAAAAAACTGCTATTGCAATACAATTTCACCACATGACAGCTCTAATTGGAAAGAATTGATAATTTTAGATTGATTGTGATGGATTTGTAGATGAGTGTGTTTGCATAAAATAAAATAAATAACAAGCAAAGACAAACAGAACAAAGATAAAAAGAGGCTGGGAGGCTAATAGTTTTCAGGTGAATAAATTGAATAATGAAATGTAAAAGATTGTATAGTCTTCATAGTATAAACAAATAAACATACATACACAATCTTTGTTAAACTGCAAACTTCCTTAATGCGCGCACAGTCACAGGCCATAAAATCACATGAAAATGATTAGGAGTGTCAAAATTAATTGTTTCTTCGGTGCACCGCGATGCAGACGTGGACAATTCGGTATCGGTTCAGTAATAGGTCATAACCGGTTATTATGTACTGACGTCATTTATCTCATATGCGCTATGCCGCTATGCCAGTAGCTTATGGCGAGGGCGAGTATTTACAATGCTCCAACTACTTAAGAACACAGAAACTGTGCACAATTCACTACTTGTGTGTTTGGTGGACAGTCTTTCACGGACACTTCCGTGTCTATCACGGATCAGCTGTGATCACCGCTGCTGTTTATCAGTGTCACTCATCGGTGAACAGCGCCAGAGCGTTAGAGCCAATAGCAGCCCTTTCTGTTGAGCGCATAACCAATCATAGGGGTGTAAGAAAGAACTCACTAGACAAAGCTCAGAAAGCGAGTGGGATATTTACATTTGTTTATTTGCTATAAATGCTCATGTTGTCCTGTGCATGTACTTGAGTTTTTAAAGGTAAACTTTATATATATCTGACTGTTTGTATTAAAGGACAAAATTGTATTACAAAAAGTATATAAATATATTTATACATTTTAATACAAGAATTGCTGTTCTGTGAAGAAAATATAAAACTGTTTATGGAAAGCATTGTCAATGCTCCTAATATCAAATTGAACCATATAAATGGCATGAAAATCATTACCGAAGCGAACCGTGAGACCAGTGTAGGTCACACCTCTACAAATAATAAAATGTCTATTATGGTTAAATTTGCAATGTCTCCACAAATGACATGTTCTGAACTGTGGACCCAGGTCAACCATAATCCTGACTCGAAATTGCAGCTGTGCACATTGCAATATTGATGCTAAAACAATATATTGTGCAGCTCTAGGACCAATCAACAATCAGCAGTGTGTATACGATTTAGTAACAGTACAGATTGCTTAGAACCACACACAAAATGGTCCTTAAAAAAATAAATAAATAAATAAATAAATAAAATAAAATAAAACTGAACACAGCAGAAAAGCACCGAAAAGTGAGCCATCCTGAACTAAACTGCATCATGCCATGCAGTGGAAAAGAACCTTTACAATTCACATAATATTAGAAGACTGAAATAAAGTACTCAATTAATATGAACCATTATTACAGTATCATATTTATTTGTTCATCTAAAAAGCTAGTAATAGTGACCTGTGCTGGAATTGTGACAGCTAGTACACACAAATATTTACATAGTTAATGTCTATTTGTGTAGTTAGTTCATGTAGTTTCTGTAGGAGGTAGGGCTGGACGATGTGGCAAAAATTTCTATAACGATATATTTCTTAATTTCGGTCGATACAATATAATTCTGATATCGATATGGACAATATTAAAAAGACAGGAAAAAACTGCCAAGAGCACACACAATGGATGTCTGGATCTACAAATGACTACATCTGAATTTGTAAAGTCTATAATACCTCCAGGCTCTTATAACTTTTTTTAAAATAAAAACAGTACAAAAAATTAAATTAATGTTCACTTTTTATTTGCATTTAGCCTTTACAAACAATAAATGTGAAATAAACTATCAAATAAATAAAACTCTCAGACTTAGCTTATTTATATAGATTGGGCATAAATAAATTTTTTTAATCTAGATTAATCTCGAATTAATCTTCGAATTAAATGGCTCATTTGAATTCTGCTGATGGCATTCAGAATATGTGTGCTACCAAAATAAGTCTTTGAGAATGGGTTTCTCAAGCCAGGTGGCGCATTAGACCAGGGGCTCATCTCCTGTTTCCAAACTGCATCACAAACTGCTTGAGAAACTGTTCTACTATGATAATTGGTGATGAAAATAAATGATGTTCAATAAGATGTACTTGTGTTTACTAACTGTTTATTCAGTTAAACATCAATGTTGAACTGTTGGCCTACATAAGCTAAAAAACAGCGATTTCATACTTGCTTTTGATGTACGTACATACAGAAAATGCTGCTTTGCAAAGGCAAGTTCACAGAGCCCTGACGGTGTGTCAAGCATCGAGTATGTTTACATGGGCAACAATACTTTAATAAGATTTTAATATGATTAAAACAATACTCTGATTAAGAGTCTACCATGTAAACAGCGATTTTTGAATACCTTAATGCGAATAAAGTCATAACTGAACTAAACAGAAAAGGAATTGAGACGTGGAGTATGCAGATATTAGTGGCATTACTGACAAACTATTACTGTCATGTAGGACTTTTCGCCATATTTTCCAACAAGATCCACACAGGCGGCTGTCAGTAAAGGACCGCGCACACACACACACAGGCGCGCGCGCACACACACCGCGAAATGCGGAAGTTTTTTTTCTTTCTAGCTGGCGTGCGTTATTAAATTCCATAACACTCTCACCAGTCTTTACTCATTATTTGAGTCTAATACCCCAGTTTGTCACGGCGCATGAAGGAAATGTTAATGAGTTAAAGTGAAACTGCCGAACTGAAGTTAGAGTCAGGCATCCTGCTGATCTGATTCAGAAGGGCACTCTTTAGACGGCTCACCGGCCAGGTATACATCCGCGCTAAAATACCAAGGTGAAAGTTATAGCTTTCATTAGCTTGCGTAGAATAGACCCAGCTCCCAACCCAACTTTGAGAATAGATTAACGGCTTTTTTTTTTTTTTTTTTTTAAATTGCATGATAAATTTGCACAATTTGCAGAGCACCGAATTCTTACTTGTGGAAGCTTGTTCATTCACATCTGCATTCAGGGCATTCATTTTGTAGCTAAAACTTTCTGCGACGGTCACGGAGCTTAACTAACTGCTGTGCTGCCATCGACTGTAAAAGACTGTGTGCTGCTGAGCGCTGGCAGCATGTCTGTGATGTACGTCATCACGCAGGTTTGAATCCCTGTGGTCACGCTCTTTCTGACGGCTGATGTGTGTGTGTGTATATATATATATATATATATATATATATATATATATATACATATATATATATGCAAATTTATATCGAAATACCGGAAATGGGTTCAAAAATCATATCACCGTTATTGAAAAAAAAATCTATCGCGATATATATTGATATCGAACTGTCCAGCCCTAGTAGGAGGAAGCAATTTAATAAGTTTACAAAAAATTATTATGAACTGGATAAGCAAAATTAGATAAAACGGCAAAATATCAGTTAAATCATAGTTACTATGCTGTAACAAATGTGCACCCCCGTATGATCACTAGCCTGAGAGGTAAAGATTAACAAAAAAACTAATATTTTTCATTTAAAACTCTAAAAGTATACATATATATGCCGAAACAAACTAACTTAAAATCTTCTCAGAGGATCATATATTGTTGTTACAGTTAAACGTTATACAGCCACAATAAGACCATGTTGAAGACAGACCCTAAACTAGAAACAGATCTGAAACGCGGTAGAGGCATTTTGATCATATCATTATATCTACAGTTTTCCCCAAAGACAGGGAGGTAACTTGTACCGACTATGTAGTTGACTCGTCTTCAGAGAGCAATATGCAATTAATTAAGAAACACATGCTGTGTCATAGGCTACAGTCATGTGAATTGTGTTCTCATTAAAGTATGACAAGAAAAAAAAAGTTACAAGAAATATAAGACCAATGTTGCGAGTTTCCATAAGTCAAAAATACTTTCGGATGAAAATATGCTAATGCAGAATTTAGCAGACAATGATTTAAACTGAGTAAATGCAACACAAATTTTGATACTATATACGCCTTCCCTGTTCCTATAAGAAAATGCGTTTTGACATGAGGGCAAAAAAGGGCAGATGTCCGCTACAAGTATGCTGCTCTTTTCATCTGACATTTGTCTGACTCAGATATTGATTTAAGCAAGTCTCTGAATAAACCCAGAATATATCTTCTGTGCCTGTTCATACGGAACATACAGAGGGTTTTGCACACTTTCGCACAAGTGAAAACATCTGTTTGACTACACTATAAAAATGCTGGGTTCCACACAATTCCTTCATGCTGTCCCAACACAAATCAATTAAGTTAACGTAATAATGTTTACAAACGAAAGTGGATTGAACATAAAACAATCAAGTTGTCCACAAAAAACTTAAGAATTGTGCTGTTTCAACTAATTTTAAATAAGTAGTTCAAACATGCAACAAATGTCATTTTTTTGAGTGCAGGGCTGGGCATTATGATGGCATATATTGTCAATCTATAAAAAAAAGTCAGCCTTATAAAAATGTTTAATGCGTGTATAAAACAGCCAGTATATATGTAACATCCAGTCTACATGAAATTTCATCAGACACTGCAAGTTTAATAAAAGAAACATGAAAAACTACCCTCTATAATGCAAGTAAATTAGTCACAAATTCAACCAAATTTTACAGCACGGTGACTAAATGTCTACTAATAAACTGTTAAGCTGCGCTCACCAGTAATTGAGCAGGAGTTTTTAGAATATGTTTTGGGCAGATATATGAATTCAGATATACGATTTAAGTACTTATAATTTGAAATATCAATATATGAGCAATTCCAGCGTTATGGATGTGACATTTGGAGTGAAACCTTGACACACACATGCACAGAGAAAGTGTATGTTATATTGAAACATCTGTTTATATTTTCCAAAACTACTAACCACAAAGTTCAGGGATGAGAAAATATTAAATTGTAAACATATGTTATATTTTTTATGAGAAAAATAAACACGCAGTACGGATGTGACCAAAAATGTCTGAGAGTTTACAGTATACAACATATCTTGTAAAAATTCTGTGAATTAAACTGCACAACCCAGAAGAAATAATGCTAATCAAAAGGATCAGAGTTGGATCACTATAGAACAAAAATAATTGATTTTATTTCATTTTACATTTTTGCATTTATGTGGGAAAAGCTTTGTTATGGATACTGCATTTTTTTTCTGTTATGTACATGACAAATGTGAAATCGCCACTTGTGTTACTTTGGTAAATCAAATATTATTTGACAGAACATTGACAAAGACATGTGAGTATTTTTACAGTCCTGTAAAACAAACGCCTAAAAAACCTAGAAAGGGTTTCGCTATTTTGGTGAAAACTTGGGAAGGATGACTTTTGCATGGAATTGCTCATATCTTTTTAAAAAGCTGTACATTTTTTTCTGAAAAGAAACAGACAGTGTATATAAAACTATTCACAAACACATGCTCGTATAGGGTTGGAAAAAAGGAACAAACAGATGACAGTGAATTGTGAAGTGTGGCATTCTGTGAAAATTAAGTTTCATCAAAATGTTGACTGTCTTTCATTTACTGCATCCAAATAAAATGTAAAAAATATGAAATATGATAAAGTGCTTTTTAAAAAGTTATAATTTAGATTCCAAAGACTTCTTTAGATATCTTCAGCTCCAGCAACATTTCTATTAAACACTGACGGTGATACAAACAAGTGTGCTCTAGTTAAATTATTCTATACTCAAGCTTATATCGATGAACCAATGTCAAAATTCATCTCTGCACATTAAATAAAGACGGGAGAAAGAGTGTAGTTTTGTCATCTCAATTGGGTAAAAAAAAAATATATACATTACATTATTTCATTATTATATATATATATATATATATATATATATATATATATATATATATATATATATATATATAACAATAGGCAACTTCCCGTTCTTCATATTGGAGAGAAGTGTTCAATATAACAGAAAAAGTCATAAAAAAAAACTCAATTTGTTGGAGAGATATACTCAGCATTTTCGAAAATATCTTAAATATTTCAAGTGATTTTAGTTTTTAAGTACTTTATTTGGTATGCTGTCAATGGATTCATTGACAGGAAAAAACAAATATATGCATACTGTCATCCTTGCTTCAAGTAAAAAAGCTATTACAAATGCAAGATTTGATTGATGTTTTGGAAAATATATTCATTAAAAAGATACATTTGTTGACTTTTGGTTTAAATGGATTGAGTTCATTACTCAATGTACTCTTACTTCATTACTCACCATTCAATCTAATGTTTTTTAGCTATAGAAAAGGAGTTATTTTTACTGTAAATATTGCCTCCACTCCCCCTTTTTTCTGTATATAGTTTTGGTATAAATGATGTAAGATAATGGAAAGCGATATGTTGTTCTGTTACGGTCATGAAGAAAATTCTGTTTCATCTTTGATCCCTGATGAGGGAATTTAAACTGGAAAAGTGACAAATGTCTACTCATGCTGTGAATTTGATTTCTTTGCAATAAAAACTCCTTTATTATTATAAAATTTTATAAAGTCCTTATTGCATACATTAATGTCTTGATAAATGCCTAAATGTCAATTTAACAGAATACATATAGACAAATACATAATACACCAAATCCATCATGATATAAAACTACACACAATTAATCAGAATTATGGTCATACCACCCAAGCCTACAGCTGCTACTGACTTAAGTGTTTAAGAATGCAAATCCGACTTTGAAATAGTCTGTTATTTGCAGGTTTTCACAGAATCATTTATATAGCTTGCAGCAAAAAGACGTATATAGGAAGAGCAAGTCAGAATGTCGCAATTTAAAACGCCATACAAATAAAACACAAATTTCAATACGAGAAGACTGAAAACACAGCCAATGACATGAAAAATGCACAACTCAACTTCAACTACAAGCATAAAAAATTTCAAGAATTTAAATCTAACTAAAGAATGCATTCATTGGATCCATAATCTCATGAATGTAATGTAACAAATTTGCACAATTTACCCTCCAGGTCAATTTGAGTATCCAGATTCAGCTGTGTGTGTGGATGTGGAATGATGCAACTTGTGTTTTTCTTGCAAACGTAACATTTCTACACATATTTAGAGTTTTCTTTTAAGCTCATAAGCCAGACTGACACATGACACAGGGTGACCTAGCAGGAAGTGCATACGGAGCACTAAGGAATTTGTGAGAATACGGGTCATACCTGAGCCTGTTATCATACTTATGTACCTCCACCAACTTTAATACCCTCCCCCCTTAAATTCCAAACAAATACCAAAAACACAAGAGAGCGGGGCACCCATTACAAGCTAAAAAAAAAAAGGCAACAGACACACCCCTGTATACTCCAGATAGAAGGAAGGAATCACGTGCAGCTCTCAAACACAAAAGTGTATATGTTTGCGGACATGACAAACTCAATTTGACTGTAGTCATTTACTTTAAAGCAGACGGTAAAGGTTGAGCCTCTGCCAACAGAGCATTAATATTTCTTAATCACTGCCCACTAGGTAGTGGAGCAAGTATGTTGAACGATATATCACTATACATGAAAAACCAGAAGAAATGTCAACCAGTAGAGATTACAGTTATGATATGCATTTTCATAAAAGTCTATAATTTGCATACTTTTTTGACGGTGAGAGGTTGAAGATGAAATAATAATATAGTAGTAAAAGTTTATACTACATACAATGATGTATTACTTAATAAACATACAGTTGTAAGGGAGTCTGGAATTGATACGTTTCATCGGTTGTTAACTGAATATTGAAATATGGTTGTTGCACTCAAAAGTGGACACAAATATTATTTTGTTTGAGCAAACTACATGTTTGAAGAAGTAAGTCGTAATTCAATTGGACAGAAGTCTGTCATTTTAACCAGATGATGTTTTGACATTTTCATTAAACATTACAATCTCTTAATAATGTTCACAACAAGATCAATAACAATCATTTAGAAATAAAGAAAAACTTAATTTCAGGCTTTAAATGTTTATCTTTTTAATCACAATCAGTTGTGTGAAAGGTATTTTGGAATACTTACGAATCTACATAGGAAAACACTTCCTTCAACACTGTTTATGTGCATTTATGTTTTGATGTATCTGTTTGTCCTATAACTGATAGTTTCTTTATTCTTATTACAGATTAGGGCTGCACAATACATCAATTCAGCATCCATATTGCAATGTTCGAATCAGCAATAGCTACATCGCAGGGGTCTGCAATGTGATTGGGGTTATAGTTGATCGGACATTAGGAGTTAACATAGCAGAGTAATTAAAATTTTACACTTAGAGTTTTTAATGAAAACAACATTATTATTATACGGTGATTATTTACCTTTTGTTGCTGAATACTGTTTGACTCCCCAGAAAATCATAAATCATTGGTTATTAGTATCTGTTCTTTTTAACTTTGCTTATCATTTTTGAAATCATATTACAGAATGTACTTACAGAATCATCCCAATCGATCTAAAATGATATAAATCGCAATATATATAAATTGCAGTTAGACACTGGACGATAACCGGTTTTATGGTTTAACGCTGTTTGAAAAAGTCAAGGTTTTAAAACCACCAAAGTTTTATGTAATTCCCTTTCTAAGGTATATGTACGTTGTTGTTTTTTATTTTAAGTTTTTCACAACTATTCTTTTAATTTTTTTTGAGCAACAGTATATTCAGCAGAAAAACAACCTCTACATCAAAAGCTACTGGTCCAAAATGTTTCTTAAAATAAAATATATTGTGTTAAATGGGGAAGTTGTTTTTTTTTTTTTTACCCAGACATTTAATAACTTATTAAGGAGCAGTAATCACAATACCCTGAAACTGTGATATTTTTATCGAAGGTTATTATACCTTCCTATTCCGGCCCATGCCTAATCATAGTAAATGAAATGTATATATACACATATATAGATATCGCAATGTCAGTTTCTTTCAATATCATGCAGCCCTATTACAGATTGTTTGTTTTTATGTAAAAAAAAAACAAATACTGAAAAAGTATTAGTTTTGACAGATTTTGAAAATGTCAATAATATATTCAATTCCATTTGAAATTTGATACTGCAACCACCCTATTTTAAGCAAAACAAACATGATATATTCAATTCATGTTTATTTATGTAGTGCTTTTTACAATATAGATTGTGTCAAAGCAGTTTAACATAGTTCTAGTTAATTCCAGATTTCAATGATTATTCGAGAATTCCAGATTAATGTGTTATTGCGAAATAAAATCACTCATCTGGTAACATATACGCTTTTGGTCATAATGTCCACAGCTACAACATGCATGAATTGTTCATCATGCAATTCTTGCGTGGCAAATGTCATGACCTGTCAACTGTCAACAAAGATGAATCCACACAATCTTTGCATTAAAGTTGTATCCAGATCACATCTCTGGCAGACTGAGTATAACAAAATCTCGGATAAACAGAAAAGTACACACCTGCTTCAGTAATGCATGACTGCAATTTAAGAAAACTTAGTGGGATTGATAATTAAAAATCTACAGGACCCAACAGGTGCATCTGGCTATTTGACGCCAAACCCGCATGACAAGTCGCCCTGAAACCCAGCGCTTCATTATCATAATAGCAAATGATTGCTCTTCTGACAGCAAAATAATAATAACCTCCATGCTTAAAGCTTGATGTTTTTAACATCTGCGCCTCGTGAAATTGCAGAAACTATAGTGGACATATAAGCACTAATACGCAGGTTAACGTGAACATTGTTACATCACGCTTCTACAGTCAATGGCACAAATAATCACGACGAAGTCGAGCTGTAAGTTTACCAACAGTGCAAAGGCCTGGCGAGGCACCGTCACGCAGATAAGCTTTGCTAAACAGCTAATATTTCCAGCTAATATTTAGTTACACACCAAGATCCACTTAGCTTCTCGGCTAACGCCATTTCTACATCCCTCAAAACGACTGTCACGCAGACACGACGTGTGGCCAGTTACAGTTTAAAGCACGTAAACTAAAGTGGCAAGGGAAATAATTCGGGACTGCTAACTAGCAGACGATGGCGTTGCCCCCTGATGTTCTGTTTAGGCCCAAATCGCAGCCTTCGTCTCTGAGCCCGTGCTAAGCTAAGCTAGCTCGCCTGAATTTCAGCTATTTAGAAACGCAACTGGCAACGTGGGTCGCATGAAACGCTGCTGAAATGTCTGCTAAGTGCGCCCCGTGCGAGGACATTGTTGTGTGAATGTTGACAAAAGTGGGACGTGATAAGTCGTTCTCTTTAGACGAGGTGATTAATTCCAGGGTTTTGGTGGGTTGGGAATGAAGCCTATTAAGGCTAGCTGGGATTAGCATGTGAGCTAGCACACACACACTCTCACACACTTTCCTACTGGCAGACTCGCTCTCACCTCAGACACCTCATCCTCGTCGCTGCCGGATCCAGGGCCTGAGGAGAGCACCGCGGCCGCTGTGAGTTTGAAATCAAGTCTGTCTGTGGTGGGCCCGCCAGCCTCGCCGAACAAGCGGACTTTCTTGCCACCGACGCCGATCCCGAGGCCCCCGAGTCCGGCTCCTGGTGTAGCTCCAACCCCCATCCCTAACGCAGGGGAACGCGGAGTCACCGAGTCAATCTCGTCCTCGAAGCCGTCCGTCAGCATTGCCGTCCCGGCTACTGCATCCTGCATACTTTCTTAAATAATACGTCTATTTGTGAAGGTAATGTTGTCTCTTCACTTTCTTTGGGGTTATGTTGTTATAAAATAATTACGTTTTACTTCAGAAAAATCCTCAAACTCTCCTGAAGCGAGAAGAGAATCTCTTTCCCCCAAGCCATTAACTTTCTAACAACCTACCCTACTTCGTTCCATTTGTGTATTGTCCCGCCCCTGTTCAAAATATGCGAAGTACATTGGGCGCGAGAGTTGAGGACTGGAGGACGATTGGCTGCGGCGGACGCTACTCGAGCGAAAGCACGCAACGTCAAGGTTGGTTGACAGGAGGGCTTTAAGATTTAACGCCAGGAAACATTTTTAAGTCAAGACGATTGGACGCGGGCACGCTTGTCACAAATTCCCGCCCTCACGAAACGCCTATTTTCGTCTTTTTCGCGAAAGTAGAGGTTAATTTGTTTTACAATCATATTTAGGAAGTTTTGTCAGTTTCGGTGTCATGTTTACAGTGCTGCGTTGCAGGATGCACGGGGTTAGTCAAGACAGGAACTGTCGAATTATTTTGTGAATATAGTACCTCTAATGCATTGACAGTTAAAAGTCTGAGTGGCTGTCAACTCTCTGCGTCCAATATTAAGCAGCTCTTATTATTTAACATGTTTCAGGACAACTGTGTCAATAACAGTCTGCTCAGAGGAGGGCGCGACCGACCAGGGTGAAGCAATACCCGGATTTCTGTAGATTTCGATTTCGTTATGGGACTTGTAGTTTAATTTCCACACATATGTAACATAATACAAACATTATGAAACATGTGAATCAAAGTGTATCTAGTGGCAATGTGCGCATAGCCTTTGCGAAATCTTAATTTACATAACTTTTTTTTCCACGTTCTTCTGCATAAATATATTTGACATCTTATTTTGGTAAAGAAGCTGTGAGCCAATTTTATATAAACAGTAATTTATGACTCCATGGAAATATTGCATGGAAAGCTGTGTTTTTACCTTTAAAGGAGAGTTATTCGAGCCCAAAAGAAGTCCTCCTATATTAAGATCAATTCGGTGAGTCAAACAATAAATGTCTTTCTGGCTATGCAAAGTCTAAAAATGTTGTGCAGGGGGACATTTGAGAATTTTTGGATAAAGTGAAGTCAGATGAGTTTAAGGAGACTAGATAAATCTGAACGAGACTGCAGTTTACTTGTATTCAATGAGGTATTATTCAAAAGGGGGATTTATTTATTTTGTATAAAAGTATTTTTTTACCTAACTAACTTTACATTTTATCTATTTGCTCAGAACATTTAAAAAATGCATTTAGGTTAATACATATTTGAAACATTTCTTAGACTCCTAATTTAAGAGGCTAAAATGTAAATAGCATTAATGTAGGTCCTTCTCACTGTATTTACAATGCAGGTTCATGATGCATTTCATGTAAACTAGACCAATGAAAAGTATATCTGTATATTAAGTATTATTTAGGCCTTACTGCCACTCAAGACATTGTTACAACTCATATGACATTTAAACCACTTGCAAGTTTTTTAAAGAAAATAGTTTTGTTTATCAAGGCAGCATTTATTAAATGTAATTTTATTTTTAAATATTTATAAACATTTAAATAACTGCTTTCTTATTGTATGTAGTTTCCAATTAAATGAATACTCCCATCATTATTGCTTTTATTACTATTATCATTAATAATAAAAATAAACAGTATTAGTCATTTCTGAAGGATCGTATGACTCTGAAGCCTGGAGTAATGAAGTTGAAATTTCATCTTTAAAGTCACTGGAATAAATTATTAAATTAAATTATTAACTACTTTTGAAGTTATTTTATACTGCAATAACATTACACAATTTTACATTTTGTACTGTATACAAGCAGGATAAGCTTTTTTTTTTTTGTAAATGTTTAAAAATCCTACTGACCCCAAAATTTTGACCGGTGGTGTATATACAGTTGAGGTCCGAATTATTAGCCCGTTTATTATTTTCCCAATTTCTGTTTAACGGAGAGATGTTTTCAACACATTTCTAAACATAAGTTTTAATAACTCATTTCTAAGAACTGATTTATTTTATCTTTGCCATGATGACAGTAAATATTTTACTAGATATTTTTCAAGACACTTCTATACAGCTTAAAGTGACATTTAAAGGCTTAACTAGGCAGGTTAGGGTAATTATTAGGCAAGTTATTGTATAACAGGGCTATGTCTGTCGACTTGAAAAAAATATATAGCTTAAAGGGGCTAATAATGGGGCTTAAAATGTTTTTTTTTTTTATTATTATTATTAACTGCTTTTATTCTAGCCGAAATAAAACAAATAAGACTTTCTCCAGAAGAAAAAAAATATTATCAGACATACTGTGAAAATTTCCTTGCTCTGTTAAACACTATTTGTGAAGTATTTAAAAAAGAAATAAAAATTCAACTGGGGCGAATAATTCTAACTTCAACTGTATATATGTTTTTCTCCATTATAAAATGTAGGTTTTAACGAGTAAAAAGCCTTAACATAGATCAAAGAAATCGGAAATTGATCCTAAATGGATTGTCAACATTGACCACGAAAGCTTTAATAATAATGAACTAAAGATGGATTGAGCCAGCAGGTCCTCATTGGTTCTAACAGCCTGTATTACAGCAAGCAAAACTTTGGTCAAGTATTCAAGAGGAAAACTGGAAAGAATTGTCTCCAAAACGGCAAAACAATTCTGGTTGTGAAACCTTTTTTATTTTTCTCTCTATTCAAATTAAACATTGTTTCAATACACATTCATCCCACAGCTCTTCTCCAATAAAATGACATGACATTTGCAGTGGTTCATAATTAAATGAAAAAATGATTCAGCACGCACAAAGAGCAATTTCAAACAGATTAAATATTTAAGTGCAGAGAGTAACTAAATGAACTTTCCAATTGTGTAATGTAAGCATCATTTTTTTTAAAACATCTCCAGAGTTGGTCTGTGGGAATCCTGCAACATTAAGACTAAAATGTACATAATAGTCTGTAGAACTCAATACAAAACATATAAATTGAATCTGAATCTCTGCACCAACAGCCAATGTTGCTTATCACAAAATATCCCACACTTTACATTTGATGTAATTCTTATCCTTTACAAAAGAACTTAAAACAAATCTAATAACACATGGTTGTTGTTTTTTTGTTTGTATTTTGTTAAAATTATATTTTAATGTAAAATGACAAAATAGATATATACAACCTAAACATAACAATCAGTTAAAATAACTACACAATGATACAAAATTCACTCAGTTGACCACAGTCATGAATCCATCAAGTTTTCGTGATCAACACACAATAATTTATTTATATTTAAATGCTAAAGGCTGTTCAGAAACTCCTTGACCTGAAATAAAACAAGAACAATTTACTTTCAATATGATTCATAAACACTTCACTGTAAGCGTCCACAGAAACAAACCCATATATACATACCTTATCGATTACACCTTCCTGTTTAATTCTGTCATTTTTAAAATCCTCATTAACATCCAGGATCAGGATGGGAAGGTCTTTTAGATACTCAAAATCCAACCTGCATGAGACAAGTTATCAAGTTAATTCAAGTTTATGTGTATAGCACTTTTTACAACGATTATTCTTTCAAAGCAGCTTTACGAAAGGTGCTGGTTATTGCATTACAATCAAATATAAGTTATTATATATATCAGCATTTATTATTGATGGTTATGTCTATGTGTACATGTTTAATGAAGTGTATTAAGTGTATGTGTTGTCCTTGATAGCTGGCTTCATCTCTTTATGTGTTGTAAGATATCCATTGGCTTCATCTCTTTATATGTGTTGTAAGATATCCATGTAGAAATTCAAACAGCTCAAATGCAGGTTTTAGCTCATAATAATAAGCCAATAACTAACTTTGTGGTTTGGTTGTACAGCCAACACTCGTGCTTATAATGCAACTTCTCCAAGTAGTCCAGTGGAATCCCCTGCTCCTCTTCTCGTCCTCTAAACTGAAGCCGCTGCATACACCTCTGCGGATCATGCATTTAATCGGTCAATCATCCTAACATTTATTCTATCATTTCCATGTTACTACAGGTGAACCATACATCACATAATGAGCTGCAAGATACCTCAGGATCAGCCCGAAGATAGATCATGGCATCCAGTTCAATCTGCGACTCAAACTGAGTTAGAAGCCACGAGTGCCAGTCTTGGTAAATGGCCCATTCGGTTTCATTCAAATCCCCAGACTCAAACAGGTTGGAGGCGAACACGTATCTGGAGATTTGCAAATATCAAGCTTTTCAGTTAAATGGCATTTTTTTGGTAGCTGTTTTTCATGACTCTGTTTGTATGTACCGGTCACTGTAGACGGAGCGCTCAAAAAACTGGACTGGCTTCTCTGCCTGCTGAAGTTTGGCAGATGGAGGCTGAAGCTGCGAACGGACTCGACTCAGACAGGCGTAGGTTTGGAAAGTGTAGGACCAGCGACTGGGCTTGTCGTATAACATCTGCAGGAGGTTGCCTCCGCTCTTCTGGGATGTGCTGAGCTCCTATAGAGATTAAAGAGGTTTTGTTATGTAAAATCACTGAAAATAATATTTGAGACGGGGCTAAGGGGGTGTTTACACTACACTATTAAAACAGAAAGCTCTTTGTAGGAAAATGATTAGGGTTCCTGTCAAATTTGAATTCTTTTAGAAATATTTCTCAAGTGCTGTAGAATGGAGATTTTTTTCAACACATTTTTAAACAATAGTTTTAATAACTGATTTGTAATCGCTAATTACTTTTGTCTTTGGCATAATGGCAGTAGATAATATTCTACTAGTTATTTTGCAAGATATTGTATTCAGCTTAAAGTGCTGTTCAAAAGCATAACTAGGTTATTAGGTTAAATAGGCAACTTATTGGACAACAGTGGTTTCTTCTGTAGCCAAAAAATAATGTCTTAAGGGGGCTGATAATATTAATTTTATGGTTATTGTATATTGTTTTTTATAGCCAAACTAAAAGAATGGGCTATTTGCATACAGACTTTAAATTGTCAGCCAGGCAGCCTCAACGCTTGCAGTGAACTGTCTTTCCATTACAAAATTGTCACATTTAAGATCTGATTTCTTTAAAAATCAGCGATCTTCAGTGCCTGTTAGATATGCGACATGAAGTGGGTCTCAGACTGGACAAGAAGCACTGCATTAAAGTCCATTTCCCCCCTCCATGTCTTTAAACTATTAATTTATTTTATCCCAGTATTTTCAATGGCGTTTCTGCGCTTGCCTGTTGCTACTGACGGTGCTAGTGGTTACAACAGACTTTCATCTCGTTTTACGCTTGAACAACTAAATGAATGCTTAAGTCTATTTAACTGAATGTATTATAATTACATTATAACATCGATGGTGTAAAAACAACTTGAAAACAGTCACATTAAGTTTATACCGGAAGTTTATCGTTGGCTTTAAAACTCTAGCTGTGCATAGAGCCCATTAAGACTTTCTCCAGAAGAAAAAATATTATAGAAAATACTATGAAAATGTCTGTTAAACACCACTTAGGAAAATCTTTAAAAAAAAAAAGATTTCACAGGAGGTGTAATAATTTTGCCTTTAACTGGGGCCTGAAACTGGGTTTTCAAAGTATTACTTTATAAAAATTATACTAATAAAATTTCCAAGCAAACTACAGACTATTTTATAACTATTGTATAACATCTACATTACTAAATGAACAGTCTATTGTGCATTTCTGATATGCACATACATATTACATGATCAGTTTGTACATGTGTGCAGATGAAAAGGATTTCTTTACAAAGTGGCATACCTAACTTAATGGCCTGGCATGCATGATACAGCGAATTCAGTCATGGATAGTTTTGACAAAGTTGTAATTTGTACACAAAACCTTTCAAAACCACAAAGGAAAAACGTTTCTGTCTTAAGCACAATGTTGTTGTGTAAATAATGTTGATTTTTTTTTTGTTTAGTCTCTTACTGTACCTCATACTCATTCTCTGTGGTCTGTACATTGCACCATTTCCCAATGGGCTCTGGTATGACCTCCCATTCCTCTGATGCCCGCTCTAACAAGCGCACAAAAGTTGACTTTCCTGCCGCTGTTGAACAGATATAAATATTTGTTAGATATAAATATTAGTTTTAAAATGCAAAACAAAAATGTACATGTGGTGCACTTTATTACCACACACACTAAATAATATCCCTAGATAGTTATATACTTCATCAATTGCCTGAAGCATCCTTAAATAAACCTTTGTGTAAGTTTGACAGTTTATTAAAAAATCATGCAGTTGGGTTACTGTTGTGAAAGTCTATTGTTATATTAGCTTCACTGGGTATCACATGGAAGGTACAAATTATTATAAGTTTAACACACTAAAACATTTTATCATTTTCAAACTGGATGCAGAGAGAAAGTTAAGTTAAAATATTATGCTATTAGATGTTAATTATTTGTTATATTTTATACTGGTGGTTATCATGGCTCTGTAACATCATGGCACAATTACATAACTGTCAACATTTACTTTATTTCCTGCAACACTTTTATATTTTCAAAGCTATTACTGAATATATGGACATTTACTAAGTAATTATACTAGGTACAAAATATTTCGAAACAGTTATGCTAAATACAAATAATAGAAATCGATGGTGTTTTGTCCCCTTAAAAACATGTCTAGTATTTGGCGCCAACTGCACAACTGTATAACGCTACTGTATAACAGTACAGAATGTTAATAAACTAAGTCAAACCACACGTATAGAATATATTAAGTTCTTCTATGAATATTACTTCACTGATAGAAAACAAAACAACACAACTTACCAATGTTTCCCTCTATCGAGACCTTC
Source organism: Danio kyathit (assembly GCA_903798195.1). Taxonomy (NCBI): domain Eukaryota; kingdom Metazoa; phylum Chordata; class Actinopteri; order Cypriniformes; family Danionidae; genus Danio; species Danio kyathit. The sequence goes on from LR812539.1 coordinate 34,419,702, forward strand.
ATTGCCCTTTTTTCAAAACTCAAATCTGCGTCGAAGCTTGAACAAAGTCTCTTAGGGGGAGTTGCCATTATTGTATCAAGAAAATAAATAAATAAATAATAAAAGAAGTACTTGAAACTCTTTTTAAATTAAAAAATCCTTCGAGAACCAAGTGTTATCGTGCGCGCCTAAACAGCTTGAAGAACCGCTTGAAATTCGCGGTAAAGGCAAGTCTTCACATGGCCAAGGGAGGAGCTCTGCTACATGCATTCTGTGATTGGTCAAGCCCGCAAAAGCCTCCGTTTCATTGGTTGACGTTTACAGCGCGCTGAGCTCTGCTGAGCTGGACCGCCTGCTGACTGAGATACTTCCGTCGTTTTATCTGGTAAACATAATGCGAGACCATTAATAAGACATTTCAGACCTTTAAATTATGTAAATATCCCAAGATTCAAGCGGTAAGTGATCGCAGATGTGGAGAGAAAGATCCACATAGTTTATGCTGAAATTAATTTGTTAATTATTATTTACATTACATTGTTCAGTTACACGTTGCTCAACTTTAAAAATATAAATTGTGTACATATTTTTTGTTGTTGATGGTAAAGCTAAGACTGTAAATGTTGTAAACATCTACATATAAACATTTTCCATAGAACCCAAAATTACCCGTTATGCTAAAGCCAATGATAATGATCTATTATAGATTAGTAGCTAAAGCAAGTCTCCACGGACTGTAAAAGTTGCAGATTTCTACACCTAAGAAACAGAGCAGTCAAACATTTATTGAACAAACATCTAAATATACGTTGATTTAAATTATTTTAAAGATAACGTCATTCGATTTGCACATCAATACTGTTATATGACCGATAGAGGGCACCAGTGGACCACGTAACACAGATGTCAATCTAAAGCATTTCCCGCATTTTTAAGCCAAACTAAATATATAAACAAATGTAAGGTACAAATCGAAACACCACGTTACTTGGTATCGCTTTTTAGACAGTTGTGTGTGAGTTCATATCATTATTATCGTTATTTGCTTGTGAGTTACGTTAATTACAAGCAAATAGTCTAAATAATTCGCGATAAACAGTCTATGTTGTTGCAATTTAAGGTAAGGTAAGTTTCTATGTACTAAAAGCTGTAAAAACTTCCCATAAAGCCATTTTCAATAGATGATTTTTATGTCTGTTTGGACGGCATTGTAGTTGTGATATTGACTTAGAATATCAACAATACAGACAATGTTTCATCAACAACAATGAAGTTTTTAAAGTATATATGGCGTTAGGATATATACATTTTGTACAGTAAATGATTTTTTACATATGTGTTCAAGCTCGTAGCTGTATGACGAGGTGGCCGAGTGGTTAAGGCGATGGACTGCTAATCCATTGTGCTCTGCACGCGTGGGTTCGAATCCCATCCTCGTCGAACTTTATTATTTCTATATTTTAAGGTGGTCATCTGATATCACTTTGAGAAGATCAATTTAGCGCTGATAATATTACATACTGTCCAGTAATGTACCTTTTTTAACGAATAGTCTATTACTGTTCATTATTTAAAAATAAAGTTATTTTAAATAAATAGATGATTAATTAATTAATTAAAAAAAATTCTGCATTAGTAATTTTGTTTGTTTTGTCATGAAGGGTTTGCCAGTCAATAAATGACAGTGATATTGGTAACTCCAAAAACGACATCAACAATTATAATGCAGAAAACAAACTGAACCTGATTTTGTTATGCAGAACATTTATAAAACTTGGTTCATAATAATTGATATATCAGTCACAATTTATTAACAAAGCAGAAAAACTGTACCATAACGTTGTGCATGTTCAGCTTTTATTAAAATCACGTTAGTTTGAAGACATAAACAACAATAACTCAAATGTCATACAGTGACCACTACTGGTGTGACTGTGTCTGTACAACACTACACGGCCAAGCCAAACTGATACTCTCCTACACACCGCTCCCAATGTCAGATGTGAATTACAATTTGGATGCTGAAGATGTTTATTAAATTTGACTAAAAACAAGCAAGCAACATTTATTTGAATATTACTAGCCCAAACTATTTCTGTTCAAACCCTTTCAACAGTGAGCAAAATGGAATACAGTGAAAAATATAAATTGCTGCTTGATGAAACAGATATCTGTTATCATGGATGTGTTATATAATATTATTGAATACTAATGGTAAAACCACATTGGCATTCCTTTTTCATTTATTTCCTTTCATTTTACTGAAGGCAAAAGTGTTTTGTAAGTGTTACTTTAATATCATGTCTGTCACTAGTTTCTGTTTTTCTATTACTGTTCTATTTTTCTATTCCCCTTTTTACTTTTTTGTCTGCTTCAATAATTTAAACACTGAAAATAAATTAATTTAGGCATTTCCAGTATTTGTCTGATTCAAAAATATCCATGTTATAATAATTACTCAAATAATTTGTTCTAGATCAAAATGAACTGATGTTAAACTGGTGTGTTTTGTGCAGGGTTCATACGGTCATTGAAAACCTGGAAAAGTCTTGGAATTTTGACATGGCATTTTCCAGGCCTGGAAAAGTTTTGGAAAAGTTTAGAAAATTAGCTTAACAAATATCTGTAAACTTGAATATGGGTTAGTTGTCTTTACTTTTTTTCTGTCCTTGGCCAAAAACATGGTCTCACATTATGAATGCTGTGTAAGCATTATCTAAATAAATTTGACAAAGATATAAAAAGAAATTCAAACTAAATAGATTGTTGTGTGTTTTATGATTTATACGTAGACATTACATGAAACATTAGGTCATGAAAAATTACTTGAAAGTCCTGGAAAAGTCATAGAATTTTAGTAGTAAAAATGTGTATGAACCCTGTTCGTGTCTAATGTGTAAACGTCTTAATGACTGAAAATAGCTCAAGTTTAGACAAACCGTTTTGTTACATACCTTACTGTTGAGGGTGCTGTTGCACATACTATGTGACTGGAACAAATACATTTAATACATTAAAAATTTATTTTCACTTAAAGACTTAATAGAAGAAGAAAAATCATGGCATTATATGAAAAATGGATGCATGCTAAATTCTGTTTGCTGTGTCCAACTTTCCACAAAATATCTCTTACAAATTGGGGCATACTAGTCCACTTTTACTCAAAAAGATTGTTGATGCTTTTTAAAATCCTTTCCATTGCTTGAATGTGAAATTGTTCATTGTGGACCATTTTGTCCTTAAATTCCACAGGATCCCACAGAATACCAAAGTGACATCAGTGTGATCACACTAAAACAGCTTGATGAAGTTCAGGATCATTGCTGTTTAAAAAAAAAGTACTGTTAACTATACAATACTCAAGCCTGAGATTTTGCTGTGCTCGATTTTTCAGGCTTTGAGGTGGTGGTCCAGCGGTAGCAGTCTGTCACATTTTTCCTTGGCTCTACAGCACAGCTTGTGCAATAAACAATGCCTAATGCTAACATGACCACAATAAAAACACATAGTGGTACCAGCAGTGCCACAAGGAGCCAGCTTTTGTCATGTTTCTTCTTGTCACCTGGACGCTGTTGTGTTCCTGGTGCTAATGCATCCTCTGGCAATTGTGATGTCGCAGACGTGAGCATTACAAAATCCCTATTTGTCTTTGGTGATGATGTCAAAGCCTCTGAGGTTCTTTTGTGTCCTGAAGCCCTAGCAGCTACTGAATCACTAGTTGCTATTGACATTCCCTCATCCTCTTTGTTTAACTCTGTAATATCCAACAGATGGTCAGGTGAATGTGAGAATGCATGCTCAGTTAAATCAGGTTCTTGTGTGGTTACATCACCATCCTCTGTCTTCTCCGTGAACCAGCTCAGGTAAGTTGGATGCCACTCGATGCTTGGTGCATCTGTTAGCCACTCAGTAGTGCTGGCATATGTCACTAGTTCAGGATCATTCATTGTTGCATCGGCTGATTGGATCGTCAAGTGTTCATCCTCTTCAACTGGCTGACAGTAGTTGTCCTCTTGCAAAATATAACCCTCATCGCAAAGGCACTCAAACCCACCTTCATAATTTCTGCACACCTGATCACAAATCTCAGGAGTTTTACACTCATCGATATCTTCGCATAGTTCTGGATCTTCTCTGAGTGGAGAGAATCCCTCGTAACAGAGGCACGTGTAGGAGCCATTCAAGTTCTCACACATATGATCGCACTTTCCTTCCATGCATTCATCCACATCTACACATTCTCCAAACTCTGACGGAAGGTAGCCCTCATTGCATCGACACTCGAATGTTCCAGGTGCATTTATACATTCCTGTGGGCATGGTTTCTGCAAGCACTCATCTATATCAAGACAACTCTGACCATCACCTGACAGAAGGTACCCATCAGGGCACTTGCAGCGATGTCCCTGAGCAGTGGACTCACACTCAAACTCGCAATTGGCTCTGTGGCAGAGATCCGAGAGCTGGCAGGTTTTGCCGTCCTCTCCTAGAACATAACCCTCTGAGCACTCACAGTAGTAATGAGTATTTAGGTTCTCACAGTAATGGTCACATCCTCCATTGTCCTGTTCACACAAGTCTTTCGGAATGTCCTTGCAGAGTGGTGCATCCTTTGACCAGCCAATACTTCCATCATCCCTGACCATACACAGCACAGACTGATCTTCCTTCTCACCTTCACGACAAGGAAGATTTGCAACAGAGCCGAAAGGGACATGAGTAAGAATGGTACTTGCCAGTTCAAATGGAGTGTTGTAGAGTGCAGGACCCCCTCCCTCATTCTGAAGTGCTGGGCACATCCCTTGGTAGGTGTAGCGGCAGAGGAAACCATCGACAGCCACTGTACAAGACCCATCAAGCCATTTGAAGTTGTTCTGGTCACTGCCACTTTTGTCAGCAGTGTTGTAGCTGATGACTACACAACGATGAGCAGCACAAGCATTGGGTACGTCGTCACGTTGCCAGTTTGTATACTGCGTTTCTTGTTCCCCGGTGCTCCAGGTAAAGCCCCTTAAAGGACGCGTGGCTGAGCACTGCCGAGGCATACGCTGAAGGCCAATCCACAGTCTGATTCGGGGCCGGGGGACACGTCTGACCCCTGAGGAGAGCAGGTTATGGATCAGGGAAGCCTCTTCTGGTCCTTTAATGGTAGCCAGGTTCCCCCCTTTATCCTTGCAGATCCTTGAGGACTCTCGAAAGGTCTTGCGCTGGAGATGAATAGAGTAGCATCCCTCAGCGTCGCACACGCCGTCTTGCTCCTGCAAGCTTTGTCCCATTACTCCCTTTGACCAGTACAAATATAGAAGACCAAAGAAAAGACAGGGATACACTAAACAGGATTTCCTATCAGCCCTTTTCCCATAACTGCTTTTTTTTTTTACTTTTCTGCAACTCAGGTTTTTTATCTGCAGTTGTTGTATTTTTCTGACCTAATTGAATGTTTAAATTGACCTATGAGCTCTTTCAAAGCTCTGGTCTCTCTGCCTAAAGAGATGACTTTTGTCTGCAGTCTGTCTGCAGCAGAGAGACTGAGAAGGAGGGTACAGACGTTTGTTATTGGAAGAGGGGGCGGGTAATGAGTATGCTGAGTGGTGGGGGGAGATTCGGCCTGTGGTTTTCCCTTGTGCCGTATGGTTTTCATAAGGCTGTTTAAGGAAATAGTTTGTGACCCTGCCAACAAGTCCTCCCCCAGCCCCCCCATCCTCTATTTGCTTGTCCAATCACTACAACAATCATCATCACAAATCCATACATCCATCCAAACCTGAAAACTTCATCCTGGATCATCCTAATGACATTTTCTCATTTTTCCATTATTGTATGGTTCGTTTTCACAGAGTTGCTCACAGTTTTTCTTTTTCACTTTAATCTTTATTTTGTCTCACGTTGCAACAACTCTGTACTGACGTACAATTTTTAAATAGCAAACAGACATTAGAGAATATACAGGGCTCAATCATTCTTCAACCTATTTTTTGTTTGAGCATTATATGATTTTCTTGATGTTAAACCCAAAAATACTTCCTAATCTTGGGTAGGCAGGTTCGATTTTTGAGACCAAGAGTCATGTACAGTTTTGATCTAGCAACCTTGAATAAAACTCAACAGCCTGTAGTTCTCTAGAAACCATGAGGATAATTGTGGGTACGCTGTTCTGGACATGGCTACGCAGTGGCACAGAAGGTAGTGCTGTCACCTCACAGCAAGAAGGTCGCTGGTTCGACCCTCAGCTAGGTCAGTTGGCATTTCTGTGTGGAGTTTGCATGTTCTCCCTGCGTTTGCGTGGGTTTCCTCCGGGTGCTCTAGTTTCCCCCACAGTCCAAAGACATGTGGTACAGGTGAATTGGGTAGGCTAAATTGTCCATAGTGTATTTGTGTGAATGAGTGTGTGTGGGTGTTTCCCAGAGATGAAATGCAGCTGTTAAGGGCATCCGCTTCGTAAAACATATGCTGGATAAGTTGGCAGGTTATTCCGCTGTGGTGACCCTGGATTAATAAAGGGACTAAGCCGAAAAGAAAATGAATGAATGAATGTTCTGGACATCTAATTCAAGCTCCAAACAAGCTTCATTTTGGCCTGATTTTGCTCAAAATTACTTGGATTTTGCTTGATGTTTATCAGGACCTTTATGGATTTATTGTGATCAGTACTTGATGTCCTCATATTATCTTGTAAACACGATTCTCAATTATTCAAACAAGCAATATACTGCCATATCACGAAAAGGTTCTCAAGAAATAATCATAAGATAGTTAAGTTATGTCAGGCCAAAACATGATAGAAAAAAAAATAGTTCATGGTCTCTGCAAGCTTCTGTATAAAATATGCAATATGAATAATAGACTCAGAATCCCAGCAAAGCTCAAATTGCATTGGACTGAATCAACTTTTAAAGACGGCGTTAAAAATGTGAGAATATGCAGAGATTTCCTCAGTGGTCACAGCCTGTTTCTCAATTCCATTGAGCCATTAAACCACAAGCGGTCAAGGTTTTCCAGTTAAAGACAGGAGAGAAGTGTTTGTCCAAGACCACAACCTTCTCCAATTCGATTGCATGAAATTCAGATATATCCAATTGTCATTGTGTATTTTAAAACACTGATCCACTAATCTTTAAATCAGTCAGACAATTGAACAAAATCATTGCTTCAGATGTTTTCATTCATCTCAGCTTTAATAAGTCTACTTGGAATAAACCCACTGCCTTATTCTCTCCACAATCTTTCCAAAATTTACTTGTCTCAAGCAAATAATAATTCTTTCTGAAATATATCCCAAAAATCTTACTCACCTATTCCAATTTAAACAAGTCTGTCCTGGTATGGACCTTCTAACATGAACATACTTGACCAAAGTAAAATTCCAAAATACATGGATGAAATAACAGAATAGGCTCATAAATATCATACACAATTGACAAAAGATGGGGAGCAGATGAATGCTGCAAAAACATAAAGATCTGCAGCAGGAAAGGTACATTTGGGGTTGTTTACTTAACCCTCAAGAAGAACTAATCTAGAAGAGCTATTTTTGCTCCTCAGTTCTCCAGATGTTGTAGCAAACTCTCTAGTCAGAGACACATCTGCCTGCGATTCCACATTAAATGCGCAGATTTGAATCTTTTGCCTTTGCAAGATAAGGTTTCCTGAAGGGAGATCAGAAAGCCTGGATGCTTAAAGCTTCACAACAGCCCTTTTGTTTTATAGTGTGGAGTTTTTCTATTACACAGAGACATAGTTTCAGCATTTTCCCCTCCACTTTGAGAAGTAAAACAGACAGATCGCATTGCGAAATTCACTTCAGCATCTAAAGTTCAAAAGTTCACATATTCAGTCACGATTGATTAAGAACCTTTTGGTAGTTTTGTTTGTAGAATATGATAGTAATCCTCATTATGCACTTTTACGATCTTTGTCAAACTATATTAGAGTGATAACTGGTTATAGACACAGCCATAGAAGTTCAACTGCCTGTTTAGCTCGTTGTGTTCACACACAGACAGAAGTGCTTTGCTATTTAGGCAGTTCACAAAGAAAACACTTCTATCAGATTGGCCCTCTCCACTGACCGTGGAGAATTCAACACAAATAAATAATGACCATGAGTGTTGCAAAGGGTCAGTTCTTGACCTCCGTCTGCAGACTGGAGATTCTATCATACGGATACTACCTCAGTGGATGCTATTTTTGCAAGTCTTACATTTTCTTTCTTGATCTTAATATTGGATGCATTTAATTGATTCAAGCCACTTGGGGAAACGTTTCTAACGCAATATTCATTAACAAGGTGTAGATTTAAAGACTACAAAAGTATACACAAATATAATGGCTCTTCAACAAAGCAATGAGTGCTTTCTACACTCATTGGCCACTTTATTAGGTACACATTACTAGTACTAGGTTGGTCCCCTTTTTGCTTTCAGAACTGCCTTAATCCTTTATGGCATAGATTCCACAAGGTACTGGAAATATTCCTTAGAGATTTTGTCCGAATTGACACAATAGCATCACGCAGTTGCTGCAGATTTGTCAGCTGCACACCCATGATGCGAATCTCCCGTTTCACCACAGTCCAAAGGTGCTCTATTGGATTGAGATATGGTGACTGTGGAGGCCATTTGAGTACAGTGAACTCATTGTCATGTTCAAGAAACCAGTCTGAGATGATTCGTAATTTATGACATGACACGTTATCCTGCTGGACGTAGCTATCAGAAGATCGGTACACTGTGGTCACAAAGGGATGGACATGGTCAGCAACAATACTCAGGTAAGCTGTGGCATTGACATGATACTCAACTATACTAGGTACTAATGGGCTCAAAATGTGGCAAGAAAACAGCCTGAACCATTGATGCAGGGCAGGATGGATCCATGCCTTCATGTTCCAATTTTGGTAAGCCTGTGCGAATTGTAGCCTCAGTTTCCTGTTCTTAGCTGACAGGAGTGGCACCCGGTGAGGTCTTCTGCTGCTGTAGCCCATCCACCTCAAGGTTCGATGTGTTGTGCATTCAGAGATGCTCTTCTGCATACCTCAGTTGTAACGAGTGGTTATTTGAGTTACTGTTGCCTTTCTATCAGCTGGAACCAGTCTGGCTATTCTTCTCTGACCTCTGGCATCAACAAGGCATTTGCACCCACAGAACTGCCGCTCAATGGATATTTTGTCTTTTTTGGACCATTCTCTGTAAACCCTAGAGACGGTTGTGCGTGAAAATCCCAGTAGATCAGCAGTTTCTGAAATACTCAGACCAGCCCATCTGGCACCAACAACCATGCCACATTCAAAGTCACTTAAATCACCTTTCTTCCCCATTCTGATGCTCGGTTTGAACTGCAGCAGATCGTCTTGACCAGGTCTACATGCCTAAATGCAGTTGCTGCCATGTGATTGGCTGATTAGAAATTTGCCTTAACGAGCAGTTGGACAGGTGTACTTAATAAAGTGAATGAATCCATTTATGAATGAACTTCTGGTTTTACTTGCATTTACTCATATATTTTTATTTACTAATATTACATTTTCATCAGTAAGCCACAAAGGATGGTGATTGTAGATTTCAAGCTCTAAATAGCTAATAAAAGTAAAAGATCTTTTAATCTGATTCGTTGATTTGAAAAGTTGACTGTAATTCAAGTCATATTCTCTCATATTCACTGATTCACTCTATGTGATGTCACAGATGTCATTGAGTTACTGAACAGCTAATTGTTTAAGTATAGGTGTGTTCACTGCATATTCTAACTTGTAAATGCATTAATGCTTATGTACAACTTATAATCACAATTTGTAAGGTGAGATTTTTCTGAGGGCTATAACTTGCACCACATGACCACAATATAGGAGCCAATTAGGCCCCCCTTAAAAAGAGTTCATACAACTAAAATTGTTCTAGAAACTATAGTTATATAGTTGACCTATGACGTTCCTCTGTTAGGGTTACTGACAACATCAAATCATAACATCAAAGATGACTAAAATAACTCTGCCGTAGTGGTCTGTATTTTCACATTTTTACCTAAAACTTGTACTACTTAACAGCTTGACATTGTAGCATAATTAAAGACACAACTGCACATCCCACTGTGTGAACGTTTCAGTATATGACTAACAAAGGATGTTGTTTGTATGTTTGTCTACAGCACAGCATGAAAGACCCTCCCGATGCATGGCCATAAGTGATGGACCCTAGGGGAATATCCTGATGAGGAATGCTGGGAAACAGTGGTTACTCATTTTTGGAAGGGGGTGCTTTAACATCCTGTCTCCCATTTTCTTAACACCCTACGTTGAGAGATCAAAAAGCCTCAAGAGATGTCTGCACTAGTAGATTTGATTTAGCAGGAATCTCTGCTAACCTCTCGAACCCTTCATAACCTTTAACCTGCCCCTGTCTTTTTGAAGGTTTTCATTTCTTACAGCTCATAAGGTCCTCGCATATAAACAGGAAAAAAGTTTTGTTCAGTTCAAATGGAACGTTTGGACTGTTTTAAAGGGTTAGCAGGAATATACACCGTGTGTCTGGTGGTGGAGCGGAGTTTGGAAAAACTGGAAGCTTATGGGTTGTTAAGTAATTCTTTTCTAATTCAGTACACAGGCCAAGTCTATATTTCATGCTGTCGTCATGCTGCTTCTTCCAAGTTAAAGGTTGTAGCCAACATCGAAACGCTGCGTATACACTTTCCCTTATTAGTTCCAAATGAATCATTCTTTGTTAAAACATCAATAAAACCATATTTGCAACCAGGGCTTGACATTAACTTTTTTGATCACCAGCCACTGTGGCTAGTAGTTTTCCACCGTTACTAGCCACTCGCCGTTTTCATTAGCCACAATTTTGTTGTTGGGAAAATGTTTTTTATTGATTGTTTATGAGCTTACTCAATGAGCATGAGCAAATGGGTTATGCTTTCTATTGCAATTAGTTTTCTTTCACAGGATTTTTCAGGGCTCAACACAACAAGGATTTACCTTTTTTCTCTGGCCACACCTAACTATTTCCTTGCCACAAAATTTAAATAATGTGTCAAAACAAGCAAAATACTTCTGTATACATACACTTTTTATTTAACAAAACAGTTGGCATTTAAAAATATACATTCTCACGCATCTAAAACTATGCACAGTGGTCTGTTCTGGCTCAAAATCCCAGATCACCAGTCAGCCATGCATACAACAACATATTAAAGCAATATTATTGTAAAGGATTATTAAACTATATTAACAAAAATAACAGCAAGCAAAAGAAAGTAGGTAAAAAACATTCCATGCATGATAATGAAAGGATGATGGTGCACAACCGGTTAATGTTAGGCCAATTAATAATCTGTTCAAAGAATGGTTAAAGCGAAAGCGACAACAACTGCTGCTGCTTACAAAGATCTCGAGCCCTTGAAGGACTGTGGGTGCACGAGCATCGCACTAGTTTCGTTTCCAGGCACGGTTGCTTCGAGTGAGGAAACAGCACAGGAGCTTTTAAACACTCGCACGCATCAAATCATCTGTGCGCGCGACACTAAAGCCCTTGTCAGTGAGTGAGGAAAGCCTGTCTCACCGTGCGCGTGATCCTCTCATTCATTATTCACCTGCTTTCTCATACTCGCGCGAAAAGCTGTTTTTGTCAGTAGTGCTGCTTCTCGATTCTAAGATCACATTTGTACGCATATACAGTGGACAAGCGGTCATAAACTAACAGTCTAATCTGTAGTGACGACGAGCCAGCACTGGCAATTTAAAAATGAGTTTCAGACAGCCAAAGTGGCTAGTGGGAGTGGCTGTCTAACCCACCACAACCAAAGTCTACCCGCATTTGGCGGGTGTTAATGTAAAGCCCTGTTTGCAACCTACTGTGGAGAATAAACCAATAAATCGTCTTTTTTATCCATTTTTCATACATTTTGAGAGCAAACTCTTACAGAACTCTGAACATTAGTTTTCATCTCCCATCCTCAGTTTTGATTCTTTAAGAGCTTAAACAAAAACTAGACATTTATCCTGGCCTCCTTCATCCCGTTCTGGTTTTTCAATTGCAGTTTGTGACTGTAGGAGGCTTTGATCTATAAAATCCATCTTACTCAGGTCCCCGAGCCAGGTATGAAAGTCCGCAATGACTTCTGCTAGTTTCTTTATTACCTCAGCCCCTCTTCTAGCTGATGTGCATAGCATATGCTGGCCCAGTTGCCACTGATCTAGATAGCATCTGCTCATTCTCCTCTCAAGACTTGCTTACTTAGACTGAGAAACCTTCACATTCCTCAGAGCTTCCTTCCCTGCTGTGGTTGAGGTCTTTGTTGTGGAGTTTTAGTCAGTGATGCTTTATGAAAAGAATCAAATCACAGATGTCTTTTTGAATATCACAACCTGTCTATGGTCTAGACAACCCAAAAAAAGTTTGTAAAGGCCAAGATTTAAAGAAAAACTGGAGTGTGTGGTGTCTGCTGGTAGTCTGTGAACTTAAAGTATCTCACTGGTCCCTTTGGGATAAAACGCCTTGGCAGACTTAGTGTCTGGTTACATTTCTAACAGAAGTATCACTATGTTGAGATCACATGTTACTTCTGCTATTCAGAGGCTCCAAGCAGACTCCTTTTGGAAATCCTCTACTGTTTGGAAAATTCTTGATTTGCTGCCATCAAACCCAGTCCCTTAGTATTTGGTAGCAGCTTAGCTAATCCCATGTTATTTTTTCCCCTCACACCTATTATGCAATAACATATATCTGTCTGCACGCATTTGAACCATACAGGGAAAGTAGTAAAGGACAGCAGGTGAGGTCGAAGGGTTAATGAGAACAGCCTGGAAACTCCTCATGGTTCTGTGAATGGTATATATCAGGGTTTTCCTAATTTCTCACTACAGACAGATATTTTTATCCAAATGACATTGCATTCACATACCATTACTTCACGCATTCCCTTGGAATTGAACCCCAATTGAACCTTGTGTTGTGGTTGCTGCTAGCAGCGCGCTCAATTATTTGAGCTACAGGAACACTTTTTCATTTTACGACCCACTTAAAGAGGTATAATATATTTGAAGACCTACCATAAATGTTTAAGAACAAAAATATTTTATTCCATTGTCCTATCACTGTCTTACATAAGCCTACTTACAAATATATTTCATTGCATTACAATAAGGAGAATGGAAAACATGAGGACATAGACTGTTCATTCCAAAAAGAGAGATTTCTTTTGTGTTGTTGTTGCACAGCAAGTAGGAACAGCTGTATTGAAGTATCTAATAATGCACTGACCTTGCAGTTCAGTGACTCATGTGCTTATTAAGAAGTCGCGGTGACAGATTTGGTAAGTTAATTTAGTGAAGTATTCAAACTGCTAACCTACTCATTCTGCAATTCGTTGTAAATGATTTGTTGAAATAATCATTTGATTAAAATATGATTTTTTTAATTGAATTGGATGTAGGTATATATTTGCATGATGCAATGAGAGCAAAACCACTACTGATAGCAAGATATAGTACGTGGGATTTGTTTATTTTTTTTTTTTTTGGTTGGTACATTTTATAATTTGCTGAGTGCTGTGACCTTGGCCCAATCCCAATTCTACCCCTTAGCCCTTCCCCTTACCCCTACCCCTCATTTTGCGTGTTCACGTGAAGGAGTAGGGTTGTCCCAATTCTCTTTAGCTTGAAGGTGTAGGCCTAAGGAGTAGGACTAGATACCCCTTGAAACTAAGATTTTTCAGGACCACACTCCAAACCAAGGGGTACAAAAATTTCCCAGAATACACCATCCACAACGGCAGCATGGCTGAACACGGAAGTCAGGAGATGCACAAATTAGTATTTTTTGTCACTATTATGAATTTTTACAACAAACAAGCATATGTTTTAATATATTCATAACGTCATTCGTGTTTTACCGTCATGCTTTTAAAAGAAAACGCTAAAATATAAACACTAAATTCCGCTATCTGTAACCCCTAATTATAACTCTTGTATAGTAGTCCCACAACATTCTGTCACTCGATGACACTTGAATACTCTGTCAGAAAAGTCTAGTGGCTGGGAATGACCTTTTTACAGTGTCTGGTATAATTTTAAGGTTGTTTTCTTGTGTTTACATAGATGAATATGGCCAGGGTGTAAATGCACAGTACAGTTACGATCTTATTGCCACATTATATCATTATGATAACATGATATCATTGCCTTCAGTGATTTCCTGAAGATAAAAACAAAAAAAAACACAACTACAGCAGTCGTGATCGTCGATCTCATATGAAGCAAGAGCATTGCGATGACATATGATGACGTGTGCAGGTGTTGCAGTGGTGTCCCTTTTCTTAGGGGTAAATTTTAAAGCTCTTCTCCTTCAAACTGTTTCAAGGGCAAAGAGGAAGGGGTAGGGGTACAAAATAAAATTGGGATTGGGCCCTTGTTTCACCTAATACTAGTATGTAGAGTACTGTATTTAAAAGATCCTTATTTGTAGTCTCCTAGTAATTTTCTTTATTTTTATCTGTATTAAGTGACTTTTTAGTTCACCTGCACACTCCTTGTGTTACTTAGTGATGTTATTTTTATATTAAATGAAAGACTGCTCAGAATGTGGAGTGTGTACTCTACTACAATGGCTTCTCATTCACACTGGACGATGAAGAAGATTAATCTCCAGAGCTCCCAAGTCATTTGTTCTCAAGTTTGGTCATCTCAGAGCTCCCAAGCTACAACTCCAAGAGATAATACTCATTAATTTACACACCCTGAAATGGCCTCCCTCCCTTGGTCCTACTTCTAAAGCCTCATTCACACTACAAGCGACTCACATCGGCAAAATGACAAGCGACAGTTCATTTCAACGGAAAGCGAGCACCTTCCATCTACACAAGCGACAGTGACCGTTGGCGACCAGGTGGCCATGTCGAGCAACACGACAAAGTTGAGAATCCTTCAACTTCATGCAAATGAAGAGCGACTTTCTTGAATGACAGCCAATAGGAGCACCAGTAGAGCTCACACTCACTCAGAGGCCTGTTGTATTCGTGCTGTAAATACACAGATCTGCGTTTAAAGCAGGTCGCCAGCCATAGTGTCAGGCAGCTACAAAGTCTCTGCTAGTGTGAATGAGGCATCATGTCTTTCCTTATTTGGTTCCATTTGGTTTTATGGAATCTTTGGTCCCAAACCAGTTCCCCTACCCTCAGCTCCCATCACATGACCACAGACTTTTAGCTATTCCATTTTACTATGGTCAAAAAACTCTTGGCCACACACCAAGGTTTATGAGGGTCACTTCAGTCCTCCAAAACCATGACTCTTCTTATGCCCTTCGAGCCATTAGTTCTGCCCTCCCACCCCGTGGCCTTTTTTCTGGCCATGGTGGTCATTTTTCTGGCTTCACAAGGGGCCTCATAATTCTTGGCTCAAGTCATTCAGGTCCATCAAGCTCCTTTATCTTTTTGCTTCCACCTTGGCCGTCCAAGTCTGCAACTCCCCCTTGGTCCTCAAATCCCCTGGCTCAGATATGGCCTTTTGGACAAATGCCATCACTCTTGGTCTCCAGATTTACAGCTTCAATTTGATGTCCAGCCTCCCTGACTCTGCCTTGGACTTTTGTCTTTCCAGATCTCCCCTTTTCAACAAACAATAATGAGATGAGCCCAAAGGATTAATCCTTAGCAAAGACCTTGGTGAATTGTCTTCTACATAAATCACCATATCCACACAGAACACATTCCAGACCTGCGCCTATATTAATAAGGATGCTCATTGAGGTCTACTGATAAGCCAGTTGTGCACTTCTAACTGCGATTTTGTCTCTTCCTTCATATTGAAATTTTTTCACAATGATAAAAATTTTGTACCTGACCTTTATTCATTGTCCATTCATCTATGTAAATCTGCTTTAACACAATTGACAGAGTATACAGCACTCAATGCAATCTCACGGCAATTCGTAACTTTTTGATTTAGTGGCTAATGCATATGAATTCGTACAATCTAATTCGTACAATTTAGTTCGATTTGCTCATCTCCCAATAGTGGTTGGGTTTAGGGGGCGGGGTTGGGTGCTACGCCTCTTTTTTAA
This sequence comes from Danio kyathit, assembly GCA_903798195.1. Lineage (NCBI taxonomy): Eukaryota > Metazoa > Chordata > Actinopteri > Cypriniformes > Danionidae > Danio > Danio kyathit. The sequence goes on from LR812539.1 coordinate 34,435,736, forward strand.
AATCATACATTTTCGTACGACTGAACTTGAATTTGTACGAATTAAGGCCGGTTCACACGGTGCGATTTTTTTTTTTTTTTTTATCCTGGAGGATTGTAGCATGTCAGACTACACGAACATGACTCCCATGTCACACTGTAAGATCTCAGCTGTCATAAAGTCAGACTGAACGACAATGAAGATGCGCCAAACACAAAAGAAAATGCCCCCGGAGTTTGACGTCATCCACCCGTGACACTTTAACCATCCTGCATTCTGAAATGATTCCTCACAGCAAACGTAAACAATCTGTAGCGGCAATTTTACAACCAGGAAGAAACAAACAGTTTTGACATTTCCCCGCGGTCATTTGAATCGTAACATGGATTGTGTCATGAATTTCGGAGCTCCTATTGGTTCTTGGATTGACGCTCATTGCAGCTGTTGTCACACTGCAGGAGTGTGTCTGAAATCTTCTGACACTGCCAGAACATTCATCTGAGGAAAAATCTGATAGCAATCGGGCACTAAGCGCCTGTCAGTAAACATGTCAAACCAACGATCAAAGATCACTGATTTTAGCCTAGGATTTTAGGAATCTTTAAGGATTTCTCAAATTTGTGTCAGATGACAAAATCGTGGCTGAAATCTTACAGTGTTAGCAGAGCTTTAGCCACTAAACTGACAAAACATAAAATACATGAAATGCTGAAAGCATTTATAGAAATAGAGGTAATCTGACTAGTCTGCAGGATCTAAGGTTTTGTTTTGGGCCTTAATCCCTCTTACTAGATTAGGCATCCCACTCTTTTGTTCGACAATGGCCTGCACTGCTGGTGTATATCATTCTTAAACAGGTGGGACATTAAAAATGCTAGGTTAAGGCTTGGTTATTGCCTTTAGCTTCTTTATCTCAAAAGTACCTCAGACATTACCTTGAGGTAGTTTGTGTCATCCAATGATGATGAGTTTTACAAAAACAAGGTGTTGAGTTCATTCAGTATGTGCGTATGGATTTAATTGGTTCCATCATTTGTTTATTGACTCAAAGCAGAACGGCTCTGGAGCGAGCGCGACCCTACAGCGGCCTCTGAGCTGGAGGCAGCAGTCGCTTCATCATTCATTAGACATCCTGAAACTATTAGTCAAGACCACGTGGCAAACGAATTCAGCTGAATGCACTTCCAAGGACTTTTCACCTTGAGAAAAGGTGACTCAATTACCTTTACCTTTTGGCCTGTTTCCATTAAGAAGATATTTGCAAGGACTCACACCATCTAAACTGTCTCTCAGTTTTGAATTTCTTCCAGTCCTTTAGAAGGGCCACATATCTGCAGGACACAACAAACAGACTCTTTTGTTGTTTTACTCAGCCCGTTTAACATTGTGGAGCGGATGGTTTGAAGACAAAGCCACATCTTAGAGAACATTTATTAGTTCCAGTTATCCATGTTTAAATACAAAATGGCTAGCGACATTAATGTTTTGCAAAACATATATCTTTGAATGTATGGTCTGCGGTAAGCATACTATGTTAATCCGTGAATGGAATGTTGATAGTTTTGTGGAATTCAACGTAATCCGATATGGAAAAGGAGGAAGAAGATGGCAAGCTCAGAAAGCACATGTGATCCACTTTTTCATTTATAACAGAAATGTAAAATTTATGTTGGCTCTTTGATAAAAACAAAACAGGAAAATGCTGGTGAGGCAGAAAAGCTGAAAGTGATCAGGATCTGTGCAAAAAAAAGTTTTAATAATAACATCTCCTGCTCACACACAGGAAATCATGGCCTTCCTGGGATTACACCGAAGACCTCCTCTTGTTGTCTTTGAAGAGGAACAATGTTTCCCTTTTAAATCACACTAAATCCCCTGGGTCCACTTGTGTGTTTGGTGTACACATGACAAGAGGACGACATGCACACTGTAAAACCCAAAAAGTTAAGGTAGCTCAAACCGTTTGAGGAAACTGATTGCAACAAACCATTTAAGTTCAAAAACTAATCCTAATGAGTACTGTGAACTTAATCGATTTGAGTAAATGAAGCCATTTGAGCACTGTAAAACCCGATAAATGAAGAGAACTCAAGCCAACTGAGTACTGTAAAACCCAATAAGTTAACGCAACTCAAACCGTTTGATGAAACCTATTGCTACAAACCATTTGAGTTAAAAACTAATCTATATGAGTACTGTGAACTTACTCCATTTAAGTTGAAGTAATGAGGTATTTAATTAACTCATTACCTTCAACACTGAGTCCAAAACTCTTTTCAAATGAATTAACTTTCAGTAAATTTTGAGTTAACTACACTCATTTGACTTGATAAAGTTGACTGTTGGGTTTTACAGTGCAACAATGCTAAAATGCTAAACATTTCTCTTGTCTTGGAGCAAACTGTAATGCCATTGCATCCTAAAAATCTACTGTAAGTCAATGCACAACCATCTGTGCAAAGTATACCTTGGCTTTCCAAAAGTGATGGGGATTGCAGGTCTATCAATGTCTAACTCTTCACCTTGATAATAAACATAAAGGACAGTCCGATGAAGCCCAGCTGACACCTGCTTGGAAGGGAGAAAGGGGCAAGTTTGAGCAACATGAGGTGGAAAATGAATTAAAAGATGATCAGATATTCCATATTATGTCTGTAAAATTGCTACAAAAGAGACCAATAAAGCAAAAAAAAATCTGGAATGGGGGAGAGAAAGAGTCATGATGTCAAAACTCTCATTATTTCCATGATCTCTGGCTGTCTATAGCCGAAGGCAACCCACTGACCTCAACCAGACTCCAATATTGTACTTTTCAATCATTAAAACAATGTGTTCCTCCAATGGAAAGTTCTTAATATGCTTAACACGACTGCCGTTCTTATTACTGCATGTAATTACACAATGAGCTACAGTTCAGCACAGCAAGCCATTTTTCCTCCTCTGTGTTGGTGGATACTGATAGCTCCTCGTGGTTATTGGAAAAACAGAACGCCTTCAATGCAGAATGGTGAATAAATCACCAGTGCACAAAACAAACCGATATTTGGTTTCAGGATACACCAACTAGCACCATATTTCACCAGCACTGACGGTTTTGTCATTGACGCTGCCAGTGGAAAACCATATATTCACATGAGGCCGATGAAACACATATGTGAATATATAACGGGCGAATGGTGAACACATTAACAATCACCATGGGTTCCGGGAGCCAAGATATCCTGGGAATGCTTCAAAGTTTCAAAACACAATGGCAACCCTCGAAATTGTATTAGGCCTCCGACCACAAAAAAAGTCAGCCAATGCTTCCGAGAGTGACGGTTAATTCATCACGGAAAATCCTACCGTCTGACAGTTGGGTGAACCATTTTAGAGTTGTTCACTGAAATAAATGCTACAATACGAAGCATATAAACTCTCTTGGCTACTGAATTTCTTAAGTTCTTCACACCTGAAGGTCAATGTAGATAAAGCAAAGGGCAACAATTTTGTTTACACAATGGTAATAAACCTCAGACAGCCCCAATGCATCCCACAGAGCTTCTCTTGTTACGGCTCCCAGATACGCTGCGTTTGGGTTTCCAGCAGGCCTCAGGAGGACCCTGGAATTAAAGTTTCCTGGAGCCTCAGTATACCTCAGCCGAGCAGAACCATTCGGATCACTCCAAGGAGAAAAGAGCGCTCAGGTTTTTCATTCTCAGCTCAGCTCTGCTGACACGTACTCAGAGTTTAAGACTCAAAACCTGTGTTTGTTTTTTGTGGAAATCCTTTTGTTGACCATCGAACGGTTTGCTGTGTTGATTGGCAGTTATAATTGGAAGACTGACAGTAGCTGATGCCCACCAGATGCTTTGAAATCACATACCCTTCAATCCCAGCATTCCACAGAAATGTGTGTTTGGCAGGAGCGGTCATGTGGAAGATTTCATAGAGCTGTGACCTGAGACATTGAATGGCAAATAAAAGCACAGGAAATTTTGTACTTGCAGGAAATGTTTTGCACTACTGACATTTTGGAGGGTGTCAAATCAGTGAGTATCACAAGCAAACAAAACCAAAACAGACAGAACTGCATGTTAGAAGGAAGATGCACACTGCTGACTACTAAACTCCAGAGATATTTTGAAAAGCTGTAGTGCATAAATGGGGAGCACTGTACTGAGACTTCCAGGTATTTTTTTTTTTTACCTCTGTGTGTCTGTTTGTTTAGTTATCTGCTTGTCTCTAAGGGGATGTTCTCCAATAGACTGGTCTTCATCACCATGACTGAACTGAATAGAAACAAAGACAGCAAAACCATAAAAGAGCACAACGGCAACTCTGATGTTTGATTGGAATGTATGTGTATGATCATAACAGTAACGTAAAAGAGCAAAAACAGTCATATTGAGGAAACATTAGGAAAAAATAATATTAATTTTAAGATAAAATTTATTGTTTTATATATATATATATATATAATAAACAGGGGGGCTAATAATTCAGGGGGGCTAATAAATCTGACTTCAACTGTATATATATATAAGTGTGTGTGTGTGTGTGTGTGTGTGTGTGTGTGTGTGTGTGTGTGTGTGTGTGTGTGTGTGTGTGTGTGTGTGTGTGTGTGTGTGTGTGTGTGTGTGTACATTTTATTACTATTATTAAAATATTTAACTTTGCATAAGTATTATACAATTTGATTTGTTTAAACAAGAATTATGAATGTTTCCTTGGTAAGTAACTGAACAAAAGTATGTTCAAGATGAAGAAATAAATCTGAAACTAAAATAAATCTAAATAGAAATGGAAAATATATAAACTACTAAAAATGACAAAAAGACATAAAATTACTCCAGCTGAAACTAAAATTGTAATCAATTATTATTATAAAAAAACTAAATTAACAGAATATTTTATTTATTTATTATTTTATTTTATTGAAGATTAAAAAGTTCATTTATTTTTAAAAAACAGCAACACTAAACTTGTATTTCCTTTTGAACAATCCATCCCTGTGCAATATAAATATGAATTAAAGTTTAAACCAAGAAAAGTGATATTAACATAACTAGAAAAGTAAAGTTCGTCGACTAACTTTATGGTGGCTTGAGAAAAGCAGAGTCTGAAAGTTTGAACTAGTTTTAAAGTTTCAATATTTGAAATAGTTTGAAAAAGTTTGAAACAGTTGGCATAGATAAATAACTACATATAGGTTAGCATGTTTCTAGTATGGATTAGCATGTTTTTTGCTAGGCGGTGGTTATGGTGTTCTGAGTGGTTGCTAAAGTGTTCCTAGGTGGTTGCTAGGGTGTTCTGAGTGGTTGCTAAGGCGTTGCTAGGGTGTTCTAAGTGGTTGCTAAGGCGTTGCTAGGGTGTTTTAGGTGGTTGCTAAGGTGTTGCTAGACAGTTGCTAGTGTGTTCTGAGTGGTTGCTAGGGTGTTTTAGGTGGTTGCTAAGGCGTTGCTAGGGTGTTCTAGGTGGTTACTAAGGTGTTGCTAAGCAGTTGCTAAGGTGTTGCTAGGCAGTTGCTAAGGTGTTCTGAGTGGTTGCTAGGCAGTTGCAAACATAAATTAGCATGGTTCTAGTTTGAATTAGCATGGTTCTAGTATGAATTAGTATGTTGCTAGCATGTTTCTAGCAAAAATTAGCATGTTGTTAGCATGGGTTTAGTATGAATTAGCATTTGCTAGCATATTTCTAGTATAAACTAGCATGCCGTTAGCATGAATTTAGTATAAATTAGTATGTTTCTAGTATGAATTAGTATATTGTTAGCAGGAATTGGTATGTTGTTAGTATGTCCAATGTAAAGTCATTCATTTATTCATTTTCTTTTCGGCTTACTCCCTTTATTAATCAGGGGTCACCACAGCGGAATGAACCACCAACTTATCCAGCATATGTTTTACGCAGCGGATGCCCTTCCAGCCGCAACCCATTACTGGGAAACATCCATACACACTCATTCACACATACACTACAGACAATTTAGCTTACCCAATTCATCTATACCACATGTCTTTGGACTGTGGGGGAAACCGGAGCACCCGGAGGAAACCCAAGCGAAAACAGGGAGAACATGCAAACTCCACACAGAAATGCCATCTGACCCACCCGAGGCTCAAACCAATGTAAAGTCAATGGCAGTTTTTACAATGGAAGTCTATGGGACAGTTGCTAAGGTGCCGTAAACGGTTGCTAGGGTGTGGCTAGTAAGTTGAAAGTAAGTTGGTAGTTAAATGAGCCCAAACTTAAGTCTGTATGACAGTCTGGCGGAAAGTTATGAGGTCACAAAATTTGGTCCAATGTTAAGTCAATTTTAAGAATTTTCCGGGTCAGTTTTTGGAAAACTGTAAGCCCGATCAGTTGGAAAAGATATAGCAACCCGAGTCAGACCAGTTTGGAGGTTTGGTGTTAGTTTGGTTTATGTAGCTTGAACGGTCTAGGACAGGGGTGTCCAAACTCGGTCCTGGAGGGCCGATGTCCTGCTGAGTTTAGCTCCAACTTGCTTCAACACACCTGCCAGGAAGTTTCTAGTATATCTAGTGATAGCTTGATTAGCTGGTTCAGGTGTGTTTGATTAGGGTTGGAGCCAAACTCTCCTGGACACCGGCCCTCCAGGACCGAGTTTGGACACCCCTGGTCTAGGAGGAGATGCATATAGAAATTATTAGTCTATGGAAGAAGAAGACGACGGAAGAAGAATAGTAAGTTTATGTAGTATAACAGTATGTTGGCTTTCTCAAGCCACCATAATAATAACATACCATAACAGACCATAAATCCTCTCTCATTAAAGCTTTTTAGATGAAATAACGCAACCGGTAAAGAAAACCCATTTACAATAACACATTTTTACCCTGAAAGTTTAATTTAGACAAAGCATCAAGTAACATGACAGATACTGATAAATACACATAATAGTTCCCAATATAAATGAAAATCCTTGATTTATATAAGGCGTTCAATGCTACTCATCACTGACGTGTATTAAATATCACATCTGCTTTTAATTTAACAGCAAGACAGCTGATAACTGCACTTTAAATGAATGGAAGAGAACTATGGGATAAAAATAAATCAAGCAAGCCACACTCCAATCTACAACCGTAACCACAAAAAGGCAAAGAAATATAACATGACAGTCATTAAATCAGCATCAAGGCTGATGAATGTGTGGGATACGTTTGAGTCTTGCGCATGAAAGCAGTGCGGTTCATTTACTCCATCTTCCTCTCAGGAAGACATCTCTTGCCCAAGTCATGTTTTTAAAGACTTTCTGGGACATTTCTATCCAGGTAGCATGAAGAAGTGTCAAGTGCAGGCAGAGCGCGGTGTAAGCACTAGACTGCACACTGGGGACATACCATAGAATGTTGGGTCTGTGAAGGGGAAGAGGAGGATGAAGAAGAGCAGAACACCAAGCTGGTAGGAGAGCAGGATCATAGACTTTTGTGGATGCTCCAAAACAGAGCCAATGGCTGGAAAACCTATCCGGTTGCAAAACGAATGGCACAGCACGGGTCCCACAAGATGACCTGGGCAGTAAATGATTACATGTTTATAAATTACCATTGTGTATTAAATTGGTTATATAACAAATTTGCCTTACTTCACCAAAATTGATGTTATTAAGTACTCACCCTCATTTCGTTCCAGTCCCCTCCCACATGAAAACATACTATAGTAATTTATAGTAAATACTATGGTGTTTTTGAGCCACATTTTTGTAAAGTGTGTTAGACTGTATATATACATAACCGTATTTACAACACTTTGTTAATCTTTGTATTATATTATTTGTTTGTATTAACTATAATGAACTGGGGGCGTCACGGTGGTGCAGTGGGTAGCATGATCGTCTCACAGAAAGAAAGTCGCTGGTTCGAGCCCCAGCTGGGTCAGTTGCCGTTTCTGTGTGGAGTTCTCCCTGTGTTGGCGTGGGTTTCCAACGGGTGCTTCGGTTTTCCCACACAGTTCAAAGACATGCCGTATAGGTGAATTAAACAAGCTAAATTGGCCGTAGTGTATGTGTGTGAATGCAAGAGTGTGTGGGTGTCTTCCAGTGTTGGATGGAAGGGCATCCACTGCATAAAACATATGCTGGATAAGTTGGCGGTTCATTCCGCTGACCCCTGATTGATAAAGGAACTAAGCCAAAAAGAAAATGTATGACTGAATGTAGTGAAATGATAAACTATCAAAAATGCTGTAGTTTACTACAGTAAACTGTGTAATTGTACTTAAATCAACCTATAGGGTCGTATTAATCTACAGTATTTGGTAATTTGTTTATATTACTATAGTTGTTGTATTATTATAGCAGCTTCAGAAATACCCTAACATAAATTCAAGTACTTTACTATAGCATAGTTCAAAAGCCCTATAGAATTTACTAAAAGTTTCTATAGTATTTTTTTTTCATGTGGCCTGAGACCTCATGCTCATCTTAAGAACACAAATTAAGATGTTTCAGATGAAATCTGAGAGCTCTCTCATTCTTCATATACAGCAACACAATGGTCCTGAGAAATTCAAAAGGAACCAAAACATAGTTAAAACATTCTACTTTAATCATATGAAGCTCCAAGAACACTTTTGTGCACCAAAAAAACTGTAAAAACACCTATGTCAGCTATGTCAAATCAGGGTGCACATTCACTACAGCCTACAGGTAATACAATGCTTGCATGTTGTGTGAACGACTGCAATGGCAACGTTGTATTTCCTGTGCAAAACGCGCACCCTAATCAGACATGGAAGAGAAGATATAGGTGATCAAAATCAGATTTACAAGCAAGAAGTGTTCATGGAGCTTTGTTGGTTACAGGTGAACCACTGAAGTAACGTGGACTGTTTTGACAATGATCTGATTCCTTTTTTGGACTTATCAGAGTATCGGAGAGCTCACAGTTTTCATAAAAAAAATCTTAATTTGAGTTCCAAAGATGAGCAAAGATCTCAGTAGACTGGAACAACATGAGGGTGAGCGTTTAATAACATAATTTGAATTTTTTGATTAATAATCCTTTAGGATATAAGAATGTGAGTCACAAGGCTAATTATGCTGTCTTATATATGTATCATGAACACTTACCTGTCCTTATGAATATGAAGGCAGTGTAAACTCCGAAAACTGAGGTGTAAGTAAACTGGAAAGCTGAAAGATGAGGATGTGATAAAGTTTGCGCTAACATTACATTAAATGTAAGACTTCTGAATGCAGATTACCTGCACAAATTAGGATGTCAAAAAGAGTGTCTTGTCCAAAGCGAAGCTGTTCAATGATATGATGAAAATGGGCTGTATGAGGTGAAACAAAAAACCACTGTAAGGCAACAGAAGAATTAATGGAAAACTTCAGCCACACATTCTCTGACATGCTGTGTTTTCTCTCAATAGTTATATAATGCCTCTTAAAGGGATAGAACATTTACTCACTATTTACTCACCCTCAAGTCCAAACCTTTATTGGTTTCTTTATTCTGTTGAACACAAAAGCAGATATTCTGAAGAATGTTAGAAACTGGTCACTTTTGACATCTAGGGGGAAAAATACTTTGGAAGTTATAATTACCGGTTTTCAACATTTTTCAAAATAACTTCTTTTGTATTTAACATAAGTAGGAAACTTAAACAGGTATGTGACAATTGAAGGAGGAGTAAATTATGACAGAATTCAGTCTTTTAAAGTATCTCTCTAAAAGCATACTATTCCGAGTTCACGGCTTAATATCAGAGCTCAACATCGCCATCTGCTGAAAGGACAACGTGTATTTTACATTGGCATTTTGACATTTTAACATACCCACACCGAAGAAGAGCGGACTGATGAAGATGGCAGCAGTGGGACCAGTGCATGGCACCAACATGGGGATAATACAAGCTCGAAAAACAAACTCCTCTGTTAAAGGAGCCACCACATGATTCCTCAGCCATTGCAAATCTTTCACCCGTTTGCTCCAGGACTGAGAATCTGCTTTTCAAAAAAAAAAACAACAGACAAACATTCAATGAAATTGCAGTAAGAGTTAATAAAATGTTTAATTGAATTGAGTAATTTTTGAGTAGTAAGACTAAGATAGTATTTTAATAACTCTGATTTTAATTGTAATCATGTTGTTTAATGAATTTAATCAATTAAAATAAATGAATTAACAATCACAACACTTCATTGCATTAAAAGTTAACAAGTAAATAAATTTAAATTTTATTTAAACATTTTTTTAAAGTAGAATGACTTAAATAGTATCTGCCTGTAAAATAGTAATGATGTTTTACACACATAATAAACACAGAGACATATATGCAGCAGGCTCTGCTGTGGGGTGTGGACTACCCACATAGAGGAGATTGCGCATGATTGAATGACGAACAAATTTGTCAGTGATGAACCACTATAGTCACCCCCTTTTTGATATAGTCCAAGCGTCTGCAAGCTCTTTAGTGCAAGATTAATTCAGTCCCGGTGTTCCAGAGTAAGATACAGGAAGTCATTTTTACCAACAGTGATCAGATTGTATAACCAAAGGCATAGTAGATGAATTTTGCTGAACTGTAATAGCATTAGATATGGACAAGGGTCTACTCGTTTGTTTGAAACTAAGGTGTGCAGTATAAATGTAATTTTATCAATATTATTGGTTTTTATATATATGTAATTTATTTTATTTATCTTTAGTATGGAGAACTCTGCTGTGACATGTGTATTTCCCTTTGGGATTAATAAAGTCTAACAAACAAACAGCAACTGATGCTATCTTGACAATATAGGCCTGATATGGATCAGTCCCACAACTAATTTTAAAAAGGGGTATTTACTGGTAAATAAAGTGTGCGTGCGTGTGTGCGTGTGTGTCTGCATTTTTCCCCTGACTCACTCAAGCTTGCTTTAACATCATGAAAAAGTCCTCTTGGGCTTTCGACTGCCAACTGGGTCAGAGGTCCAAGAAAAAGCACCTGCACAAATTAAATAAACAAACAGATGAAATAACCAGAAAAGTTATTCTGTATGTCCGTAGTCCTCAAAGAAACGTTCCGCATAGGGTCATTCATTTCTGGTTCAATGCTTAAAGGGTTAGTTCACCCAAAAATGAACATGTTGTAATTCATTACTTACCCTCATGTTGTTTTAATCGCCTGAGACTTTCGTTAGTCTTCAGAACACAAATTAAGATATTTTGGATGAAATCCCAGAGCTCTCTCGTCCTCCATAGACAGCCACGATCAAAAGAAGTCCAGAAAAGGATCCAAAAACATTGTCAAAACATTCCATTTGACTTCAGCGGTTCATCAGTAAAACAGTTCAACAGTAAAAACAACTTCACTTTTGTCTTCTGCGACAGGTCACGGTCCACATTTATTATAGACAATATGATAAGTCAGCAGCACAACGCGTATTACTTATAGGCAGTGGTGAAAAAAAAGAGTACTGAAAAATCATACTTAAGTAAAAGTACTATTACTTGCCCAAAAATGTAGTGCAAGTAGAGTTAAAGTATCTGTTGTAAATATTACTCAAAGTATGAGTAAAAAGTAGCCATTTGAAAGTACTCAGGAGTAGTGAGTAGTGAGTATCACACTGTAGAAAGCTGATCCATTTACATGTAATTTGTGTATAAACGTAATATTCTGTAGTGCATTTAGTTATTGCCCAGCAGACACACAATGTCATAAGCAGTTAATATTAGGTTCAATTTAGGTATTGATGTCAGGTGACCAAAATTCAATGTCTAGCCAGCGTCTAATGACAATGTTATTTTGATGTCCAATAACGACGTCAAATGACATTGATATTTGGTTGATTTTAGCTAGTGATAGAAAATGATCAAAATCCAGTGTCGAGTTAACATCTTAAACCAATGTCATATTAACGTCAAATACTGATATTTATTTGTCAGGTATGGCAACTAAAATCCAACATCTGATAGACGTCATAGTGGTAACGTCCACAAAACGTCAAGCTGTAACATCATTAGACGTTGATATTTGGTTGATTTTAGGCTGGTCATTGGACATTGACGTCGACCTGACGTTGAGTTCTGAAGTCAACCAGATTTTCATTTCCAAACAAAATGCAAACGTCTCCACGACGTCGGGGTACAACGTCAATCTGACGTCATGTTGACTTCTTGTGTCTGCTGGGTGTTTAAGGCCATTTTGGTCATCATACATGAAACATTCATCATCTTCTCACCAGTGACATGCATTTAAACAGTTTCTGGGTCAATGAGTGTAAAGATTTTGGACATCTTCTTGGACACTTTTAATGCTTCCAAACAGTTTGCTGGAATTATAAATCGCCCATATCTTGAGGTAGTTCAGTATGACACAATTTACCTCTTTACTTCTATGTGCAATTTGATTGGACAGAAATCACAGGCAAGAAAACAAAAGTAGTGACTGCAGGTTGAAGAAAAAAGTGGAGTAAAAGTACCAATACTGCACTAAAAATGTACTCTAGAGAAAGTAAAAGTACACATTTATAAAACTACTCAGTAAATTGCAATTCCTGAGAAAAAACTACTCAATTACAGTCATTTGAGTATTTGTAATTTGTTATTTTTCACCATTGTGTATAATAAACATGCACTCTAATCTTAAGCGAAAACCAGCCAAACAAAGCTGTTTAAACAAGATTTTGGCTGAAGTCACGTGGAATGTTTTGACTGTTTTTGGTTTCTTTTCTGGATTTTGAACATCTCTGGACTGTGCCTGTCAATAGAGGATGAGGGAGTTATCGATAAATGAAGGTCTCATGATTTAAAAGATATGAGGGTGGGTAATTAACAACAGATTTTTCGTTTTTGGGTGAACTAACCCTTTAACAAGAAAGTGGTGAAACAGTATAGTTTTGTTATCGGCTAACTAGTATAAGGATAGGTCTGGTTTATAATCATCAGGTTACACGTTACTGTACAAATTTATTTCGAGGAAATAGAGAAGAAAAATAATGACAAGACAGAAATGACATACCATAGTAAGTGTCAATGGTAGCACAGCAGCAGGCACAAATCCCTCCAGACGAATGCCCAGAAGTGCCCACAGTGGTGGATTTGGCTGTAATAAAATGTATTATAAAATATAATTTATATAAAGTAAATGAATAAATACTTGAGACAGGAGCTTAATAGCTGTAAAGTATGTAATCTACCTGTCAACCCAGACTCACCCTGACTTTCATTGAGTGTGCCCAGGCCAATACAACTAGTGGTGCAACAGCTGACACACACAAAACACTGGTGAAACGGCGTTTTATTGTGTTTGGGTGGTCCCTAAAGAACATACAAAAGACAACAGAGCATAAGGAATCAAATAAACACTTCAACTAAACTGCTGAGATTCATCACTACCTGGGTAAGCTGCCCTTCCATACATACAGACTCCCAACATACAGACAGGCCAGCAACAAACAACACATAACTGATATCCAACACTCTCCTACAAAAGTGTCTGAAAGGGTTTTGATTGATAACATTGTCCGTTGTTCCAAAGCAACATACTGCTGCTGTGAGAAAAGAAGATAACAAGCTTAAGCTGCTTTGCGGTTCATGACGTAGCCTGCGTTGTCAAGCCTTAGAGCATTTTCTTTCTCTAGTACGTTTATGTTAATCTAATAGATATCTTCTCTTAGGTGGTCAGCTATTCTTTAAACATCTAGTTGATTAAAATGTTATAGTTATAGCTAGTTTTGTAAGACTTGTAACTTTTTATATGCACTAGGGCTGCACGATATTGGAAAAATCTGACATTGCAATATTCCCCTGCAATATATATTGCGATGGAAATACAATTCAGATGACTTAAATAGCTTTGGAAAGTCATTACTTTAGATTGATTGGAATGATTTGGTATGGGAGTGATATATAAATATAATTAATGTAATCTATGATACATACATATAAGAAACACACACACAAACATGCATATATATATATACAGAGTGGGCCATTTATATGGATACACCTTAAAAAATTACATAGACAATTGCATTCAGATGACCCCAAAGATAAAAGTCTAAGGGTGTCAGATCGGGAGACCTTGGAGGCCATTCAACTGGCCCACGACGACCAATCCACTTTTCAGGAAACTGTATTCAGGGAACCATTCCTATTTTATTAAGGTGTATCCATATAAATGGCCCACCCTGTGTGTATATATATATATATATATATATATATATATATATAGGCTACTGTCATAAATAAACTCAATGGAGCGTTGTTAAAGTAAAATAAACAGTGCTTCATGGTTTTCCGGAGAAAGTCTGACAATATTCGGGTAGAGAAATTGAATAATCAAATGTAAAAGAGCATTGCATAGTCTTCATATAAATAATTCAATAAAATGTATCTTTTTTTTTTTACTTTATGCTGTCTTAATATGATTTAAACAATTAAAATGTTCACATAAGCCTTAAAAACACATGGACATTTTAAGCTTTCACTCAATAATGGATAAATTCTGCTGTGGCTCCACAAATCTCATGTGTTTTGATCTGTCGATTCTGGTCAGCTACAAGATTATCCCAACATTGCATATCCATGTGACAATTGCTGGTGCACACATTGTGATATCTGGGTCATCATCACCATAAAGTGCCTTTGAGACATTTAATCAACACAGGTTGTACCTGCAGTTGACAAAGTGTTTCCCTATTTAAGCTCTTTGTATACATTTTAAAAGCTTTATTTTTTATTTCTGATTTTTTTTTTTATTAATTAATATTTCACTATGACAGGGTGGACATGTTAAGCTAGACAACATTCAGTTTCAAACACAATATGAGGAAAAATAGGAAACATAAGTGTAGATACTTACTGTGTGCACATTTTAATCTCCTCTGAAGAAAGGCAAAATGGTCATGGAGATGTCAATGAGTACATCAGAGCGATTCTTATAGGGGCATTTACCACATTATGACAGGGTGGACAGCAATTTCAAGGACACGTGCAAAATGATTCATAATACTATAAAAACAAAATACAAGTTATTAAAATTACTTATTTTATCAAATAACTTGTTAAAGACAATAAGAACATTTTAAAATCGTTTTAATTTTATCTAGTTTAGCTACTTCACAGTTTTATTCTTATCTTCTGAAGGATTTTACAGAAGGATTTGTTCATACATAATGTGCCTCATTGTATATTACATTTTATTTTACTTTATCTCAACCAGTGTGTTCTTCTCTATTATGAAGTGATAAAAATAAACCCAAACTTCTCTCAGTAAAAACCTTTTGATATAGCCAAATGTCAAATAAACAAACCAAATTTTTGAAGCAGACTTTATACAACATTCACTTTTGTGCAAGAAATGCATGCAAATCAGAGAATATTTAAATAAATAATGCATCATCTGCATATTTAAACATTTAAGAAAACTTGCTTTGGTTTGATAACTTTTACTTTATTTTATTCACCTGCATTCTCTTGCCTTAAGACCTTTAGAGGAAGTGAGACAAACATTCAGACTTCTGCTAGATTATTAGATTGTATTGTCGTTTATTACAGCTGTTATGAATGAGCAAAGCGGACAAAATAATAATTAAAAATACAAATATATTTATTAGCCAAAAACAAAGACATATTCCCGCAACAACATCTTTTTACAGTCTACTCTGGTAACAACCCGCCAAAATACGACTGTGAAGTCACAAATGATAAAGGTCCAAAACTTTAAATCTAGAAAAAATGATTTTAATTGTTTCATGTCTTATTTAGTCCGAATTTATTTCAATAATTATTTTTACAACTATGCATGATCCTTTTGTGCAGTTTTCATGGTTGCATGTACAAACCAAAGTCCCTCTTTTGTTACCTTTTAGCCCCCGGACTTTTATTGTGAATCTGAAGGCCGATCTCGCGCGCAATTGTGTCGGTACCGCGTTCACGTTGTTCCCTCGCTCAGTTTCAGCATGGCAGCGGACAGCACAATGTCTAATGGTCAGGAAACGGCGTGTCTGAACGGCGAACCGGCGCTCAAGCGCTCCAGAGACAGTCTGGATTCCCTGCGGATCCCGCGGGAGCCCCAGAATAAAGTGACCGTGGTGCTGGGCGCGCAGTGGGGCGATGAGGGGAAGGGGAAAGTGGTCGACCTCTTGGCAATGGACGCCGACATTGTATGCAGATGCCAGGTGGGTTCCAGCCGCTTATCGTTGTGTGTTAATAAGTGTTCGCGGAGATATAGTATTTGCTACCTGAGATTTTGTTTAACGCTATTGATGTTAAAGCGGAAACGGCATCTCTAAGTCGCATCTCTAACCTCACAATGAGACAAAACAAAGTTTTCCAAATTGTTTTTCTTGTCATTGCCACTTGTTGGCGGTAGAACAAGTGATGTAACATTTCCATGATTTGTTTCGTCTTCATTTTGATCTTATCGCGATACTCTCGCTCGTGTTGATAACATCCGTGTGTGTTCACTTTCAGGGAGGAAATAACGCGGGACACACAGTGGTCGTGGACTCGGTCGAGTATGACTTCCACCTGCTGCCCAGCGGAGTTCTCAACAAAAAGGCCACTTCGTTTATTGGTATGATTTGTTTGACCTTCCTGTTGAATTATTTGTTGATTTGCTGCCCCCTAGATTTTACTATTAGTAAGATCTTAGTACTATTTGACTCACTGTGTTGTTTTGGTTTCTTTGTTTTGGATCAGATGTTGCCTGTTTATGTTGATCTTACTTGTTTTGTCCCACAGGAAATGGTGTTGTGATACACCTGCCAGGACTCTTTGACGAGGCTGAGAAGAATTCTCAGAAAGGCAATGGTAAGTGCTTTTAATCCACAATCTGTATATTGAGTAAACTACATTAAAAATAAGCATATATATTATGTATTGTAGTATTTGTGTATCAGTAGTGTACCTGAAGTGTTTTGCAAAACAATAAAAATTTTGACTACTTGAAAATATGAAAAATTATACTATAACTTAATCTTCCTTACATTGTTGTGACAGCAAGTATTTTAAGAAACAAAGAAATGCATGTAAGAAAAAGTAGTGGTTAAATTAGTTATTAAATGAGCATGTATTGTATAATACATATTTATATGTACTGGGCAAGGGTCGTTATAAGATTCTGACTGTATGATAACCTTGGATAAAAATATCACGGTTTCACGGTTTTACTGTGGTGTGATTACTGCTCTAAAATATGTTTTTTAAATGTCTGGGTAACAAAACAAAAACTTTTTTGAACACAATATATTTTATTTTGAGAAACATTAAAAATATTTTGTAACATTAAACATGTCAGGCTAAATAATTCAAATAAATCATTAACTTTTGCTGTCTTCATTTATTTCAAAAAGACAGATTTCCTTACAATTTAAAATGACATCTTTGGATATCTTTTCTGCTGAATATACTGTTGTCCTAAAAAAAAATGTAAATAAATTTTACATATTTGTTAGAAATTGTAAAGCAGTGGTTTTAAAACCTTGACTTTTTCAAACAGTGGTAAACCTTGAAAACGGTTATAGTCCCATTCCTAATACGTACATAAGTGTGGTTCAGACTAGGCATGGGCCGGTATAAGATTCTGACTGTATGATAACCTTGGATAAAAATACCACGGTTTGATGGTATTGTGATTACTGCTCTAAAATATATTCTTTTTAAATGTCTGGGTAAAATCAGGGCTTCTGCAGGTTTCATCACGTCAAATTTAAGACTTTTTAAGACCATTATGATTGAAATTTCAGACTTTTTCCATGGCAAAACGCTAACAATTTTCAGTAATAGCCAGTGGAATTTTTTTTTTACTTGCCCCATTTAACTTAAAATTCAGTTATTTCTTAGCCACATATTTTAAACGATGTGTCAAAACAAGCAAACTCTAGTTATATACATATATACTTTTATTAGCATAAGCTTTCTTTAAAAAAAGACAAGTTTTAAAAGCTATAATAAACGATTTATGCACAATATAAATTTATGCATAAAAACAGATGTTATTGTAAGGATGTAAGGAAGACAGTTAAATCATATTGTTAAATAGTTAATAAATGTTAGTTTTGTTAAGTTTTTTTTTTTTTTTTTTTTTTTTTTTGATGGATTTGATGGTTTTACCGATTGGCCATAGCTTTACATGGACAATTAGTGAAAATTAAGACCCACAACAGCATATTTCAGTAAATTTAATACTTTTTAAGGGCTTAAATTTAGTTTTTGAAATTTAAGACTTTAAGACCCCATGGACACCCTGAAAAAACTAAAATTTGTTTCCCCTTTTAAACACAATATTTTTTATTTTGAGAAACATTTATAAGATTTTGGAAAAGTAAACATGTCAGGCTGAATAATGAAAATGAATCATTGACTTCTGCTGTCTTCATTTGTTTCAAAAACACTGATTTCTTTACAATTTATATTTTTTTTCTACTGGAGATACTGTTGTCCTAAAAAACAACAACAAAAAAAGTAAATAAAGAATCTTACACATACTTTAGGAATGGTATAGCAGTTTTTGGCGGTTTTTAAAACCTTGACTTTATTTTTCACTTTTTCGGTTATCGTCCCATGCCTAGTTCAGACATCGCATTTTGTATCTGCATCAAAAAAAAATTAAGCAAAGTGACAAAAATACATATAAATCATATCAAATAAGTTTTTTTCTTTCAAATATAAATTTTTATTTTCTAAAACAAAATGTGAAATTGTTCTATCGTCATTCAGCAGAAGTACATATAATGCTGTATTTAATTTGTTTTTCAGTTACTAAAAGTTGTGATTTAAAGCATGGTGTCGAAAAACCTAAAATTTAAAACTAATCACTTTAATTAATGTGTTTGTGGCTGCACTGTGATATGTAAATAGTCTTTTATAACATTATTCTTACTCCAAGTATTCCTGGCAAAAAAAAAAATAATTTTCCCACTGAAATACCTTTTGAGGATATGTTTAATTAAATTCATCTTTATTTCTATAGCGCTTTTACAATGTGGATTGTGTCAAAGCAGCTTAACATAGAAGTTCTAGTAAATTGAAACTCTGTCAATCCAGTTTTCAGAGTTGAGTGTGGTTTAATTTTCACTGCTGAAAGTCCAAACATTGAAGAGCAAATCCATAAATGTGCAGCTCCACAAGTCCCAATGTCCCACAAGTCCCATGTGTTCTGTAAATCAAGATAGTGAAATGATAATGATTTGAAAGTGTTTCTGCTTTTGTATCCATTCTGTGTTCTTTTGCTTTGTTTAATGCAGGACTTCAAGGATGGGAGGAACGACTGAAGATATCTGACCGGGCACACATTGGTACTTTTCTGTTTTGACTTCATCTGCCCTTGAGTGATATTGATGCATTGCAGATGGCATTGACTATGTACAACCGGTGTCTCAATCAAATAAAAACACCTTGATATCTGTTCCGTTGGAGTTAAAGCTCTTCTGATTTTTCATATAGTGTTCAACTTCCACCAGGCTGTTGATGGCATACAGGAGCAGCTCAGACAGCAGCAAGCAGGAAAAAAGTGAGTTATTTTCATTTTGTGTGAAAACTTTTTTTTACTAGATTAAAATTGAGTTTACCCTTTGTTTTACAGTTTGGGCACAACTAAGAAGGGTATTGGACCTGCATACTCCTCCAAAGCAGCACGTAATGGACTGAGAGTGTGTGATCTGGTCTCCGACTTCTCTGTCTTTGAAGAAAAGTGAGTATGAGAGACTTCCAATTGGTTCTTTAACAAAACAGTACTTTAATTGTGAAAAATTAAGATTGCATTATTGTTTTATATGTTATTTGTGTTGCTAATATTAAATAATTTAATTATTTTTGCATTTTATTTGTAACCTTTCTTTTAGGCCACTTGCATGAGATCAGGGTATCCACGGGGTCCTAATGTCTTAAATTTCAAAAACAAAATTGTTTAGACCTTAAAGTCTTAAATTCACTGAAATATTGTGTTGTAGGTCTTAAATCATTTTAAACAGGTCTTAATTTTCCTATGTCTATGTAATCGGGCTAACACCCATCCAATCACTAACATTCCATATCAAAAGTTTTAACACAAGTTTATTTATTAACTCCATTTACCGATATAGTTTAATTATCTTCCTTACAATAACATTTGTTTTTAATGTTTATTTAAATGTTTTAACTGGGCCATTAGTAAAAATACTTAGTGTTTAGCCTTGTGTAAGCCTGAAATTTCTTTCATAATGGTCTTAAAAAGTCTTAATTTTGACTTGATGAAACCTGTAGAAACCCTGGAGATATAATTAACAAATGTCAACTAAAAAATTAATATATGTGTTTTTTTTCTCCACAGGTTTCGGGTGCTGGCTGGACATTTTCAGACCACTTATCCTAATCTTAACATCGACATTGATGCTGAGCTTCAGCAACTCAAGGTGATTATTGGCATCGCTGCATTTTTCAATTTAGTATCTTCTCAGTTGTGAACCTGCAAAATAATATTTACTCCATTTGCAGAATTTTGCTGAGAGATTACGGCCACTAGTGACTGATGGGGTTTATTTCATGCACAAAGCCCTCACTGGACCAAGCAAGAAGATTCTGGTGGAAGGAGCCAATGCTGCCTTACTGGATATTGATTTTGGTACGAATAATATTCTTGCATAAATTGGACGTATTTTTATTTTGTGTATTTTAAAATATCTTAAGTTTGAAAACAATGACTCTTGCTGCTTTTAATTTCCGTTCAAAATCCAAGGTCAATTTTACAGTGTTGCTCTAATGATGGTTTTAAATTCATGGAAAATGACATTCAATAATTTTAGTATTATGCAAAGCACAACAGCGCCTTGTTTTTTTGTTCATTAAAGGCTGTAAATTCAGCTTTTTAGTCAGTGAAGTCAGGGAATTTGACATTTAACTAAGATTGGGAACCCTGTGAAGATGAACGGTTCACTCATAATCTGTCTGAAACTTGCACTCTAGCAACTTTTGCTGAGGCTGTGGATTAAAAGTAGATGTAAGTAATGTTTAGTTTTTGTACAGACCAGTGGTTTCACTGTGAGAACTCTGTGTGTCATCTGAAGCCACAGGTATTCATTTTGTCTAGCCTCTGTTTTTTTTTTTTGTTTTTTGTTTTTGATGTGTTTCACATGTTGCCTCTAGTCGGCTTAAATTCGGATCGAGTAGGCCAGATTCATTATCTGCCATCAGCTGAAGAGTATGCTCTGATTGGTTATTCAGCAGTGAATAAGAGTGCGAGAACAAAAACTGAAGTGACAACCAAATAATAAATGTAATTAAAGCAGCAACAGAAAGAGATCATCTGTAATTTCGCTACATTTTTAAAAAATTTGAAAACTATGTGGATTATTAGATTATGACACATTTTTATAAGCAAATGCCTCTGGGTGAGTGACAATTACTGTAATAATGGAACTACACATTGCTTTGTGTATGGGAAATTCTGGTTTCTCTTTGTGGACGGAAAGACACTTGCTCAAATGCAGGTGCAGAAATCGAGCTCTCGTTTTCTGTCAGCTGCCATCCATTTAGTGTGTTCAGGTGCAGCTTTGTGGTCCAGACGTGGCCCACGCAAGCTGGAAATTAGTTTTTTGTTGGCGCTAGTGCATTGGCTTGGTGTGTCGTGGCCTTAAATTAACAGCACATTTTATTTCTGTGGGCGAAGCATCCCTTTAACTTCAGATGTTTCCATCTCTCTTAGGGACCTACCCCTTTGTGACCTCATCAAACTGCACTGTTGGAGGCGTCTGCACAGGTCTTGGCGTCCCCCCATCTCATGTTGGCCGTGTGTATGGAGTGGTGAAGGCCTATACCACCAGGGTTGGAGTTGGGGCATTTCCCACTGAGCAGGACAATGTGAGTGTGTTTTTGTGGGTTGGAAATACTGAATAATTTTTTTAATGTTCAATGACATTTTCTTGTTTGTGTCATCCTTGAACATTTTAAATACTCTTTCATTTTGTAGGAAATTGGAGATCTGCTGCAGAGCAGAGGGAGGGAATTTGGAGTTACAACAGGCAGGCGGCGGCGCTGTGGGTGGCTGGATCTGGTTTTGGTTCGCTATGCCCACATGGTTAACGGGTTTTCTGCGTAAGTTGTGTTGAGTGTTTTACATGTGCTTTCATTCAAATATCTGGGCACAGACTTTTTAAAATGTAACGCTCATTAAAACACTTTCATAAAAAAAAAATGTAAGTAATATTGTGAAATATTGTTCATTTAAAATATTGGTTTTATGTTTAATTTTATTTATAAATCATTTATTCCAGTACTTTTGTACCGATGGGACCTTTTATGTGTCAGCATATCAGGTTTATCCAAATTAATATGTAGAAAGCTATTTACTAATTCATTTAATAGGAGTAATTTATAAATAGTTATTTTTTTATTTAGTTAGTAATCTTTAAATTAATTTAACAACACTTTTTCTTCTATTTCTCTTAGCATTGCTTTGACTAAGTTGGACATTCTTGACACATTGGCTGAAATAAAGATTGGCACAGCCTACACAGTTGATGGAAAGTCTCTTCCCAGTTTTCCTGGTAAGAAACCTGCACCTGTTTTTAGATTTGGTCACTTATTGTAATTTTACTCGCGTATTATCATGTAATTGATTATTTATTTATTTATTTATTTATACAGAGACAATGTACAACATGACATGTTGTGCCAGAGTTAGCTATACAGCTAATTTACATCTGTAGTCCCTGGGCAGGAAGTTTTAACAAGTTTAACAATAAAAACAAAATAATACAATATACACTTACAGTACAGTAAAATACATACAATACATCATAGTCAATAAAATCAAATCAAAACAGTGGTTGCATATTTAATTTTCTTTAAGAACAGTTTTAAAAATGTTAAAAGTGGTACTCACTCTAATATCACGGGTATTTTATTCCATCTTTCTGCTGCTCTGACTGGAAAAACTGATTGTCCAAAAACAGTCTCTTGAGTTTAACTGAACAATCACCTCTAACCGATGATCTAGTTCGTCTTATGTTGTCCTTGCAGACAATCACACATTGTTTGAGAGGTGGTGGTGCAAGATCATGAAATATTTTATACATTAAACACACATCAGCATAAAATAAAAAAAACTGTCGAATGTTAGTAATTCATGTTGTTCAATACAGTTACAGTAATGATGGCTCCTTGGCTTTTTGGTCAAATTTTTTACAGTTTGTTTATAGACCGGATGTCCGCGGGGTCTTAAAAAGTAATAAAAGTTGTCTGCTCCATTAGCCTAGTGTGGTTAAGTGTGCCAACATATAGCACCATGGTGCTCACGGCGATCCGAGTTCGATTCCCGGCTCGAGGTCCTTTGCCAACCCTTCCCCTCTCTCTGCTCCCAATACTTTTCTGTCTGAAATCTCCGCTGTCCTATCTCAATTAAAAGTGAAAAACCCCAAAAAATAATTATAAAAACGTCACGTAATTTGCGTCAAACGCGGGAAGGTGATGTGACGCTCTCCACATGTATCGAAATCAGAGAGCGAAACAGACGGCAAAATGAGAAAATGTAAGTTTGCGTGCTCCTGGTTGGAGAAAGACGAGTTAAAACAGTGGCTGAAGCCTGTCGTTGAAAACAACCGCATAATTTATTCTTTCAAGCTTTGTGTCTTCCAAGCTTATATGAGTTATGTTGCATGGTTGTGCTCCATTGATTTAACTGCAACTGTTTATTAAGTTAAAGGTTTGATACTGATTAGAACTTGAAGTGGCGATGAGATCTTAAAATATTCTGAGAAGGTCTTTAAAAAGTCTTAAAAAGGTATTGAAATTACATTTAGGATTCCTGCATATACCCTGATAGATAATATACAATGGTTTTAATGTTGTAATGTTTGTGTGGGATCAGCTTGTAGCACAATAAAATAAATGAGGGAAAATCATTGTATTCATAAAAAGTTTAGCAGCAGCCATAGGTAACTGATGCCTGATGGTTCTTAAAAACTCAGGCTTGCTGTAGCACTTCTGGAAACCTTCTTAATATGTTTTTTAAAATTTAAATTAGAGTCAATAATTATACCCTAAATATTTAAAATAAAACTATTTTTATTACTTCTCTATTAACTAAAATATCTGAGCAATGCTCCTCATTTTTCTTAATTGAAAAAAACATTCCTACAGTTTTACTTGCATTGAGGGTAAGACATGAACGACATAACCAGTCTGAAACTTTCTTGAGTGCAGCAGTAAGTTATAAGTTTTGTTTAGTATGTTCATAATGAAGAGCTTTCATTTTATATTTCAGCAAACATGGACGTGCTCACAAAAGTTCAGGTGACTTATGAGACGTTCCCTGGCTGGAGTTGTAGCACTGAGGGAGTGCGCAGCTTCGATGAGCTGCCTACACAGGCACAAGCTTACATTCGATTTATTGAGGATTTCCTGCAAGTGCCAGGTAACAATACACAGACCTTAATGTTCCATTTATTTGACTCAAAATACCACACACCTGTCAGTAGGAATTTTAGCTGTACTGCAGAAAAGCTGATACCATTACATGTTTAAATTTTGAAGGACCACTACTTTTTTGACTGGCATGCATCCACATACAAATATGTTTCTCTTTTCAGTGAAGTGGGTTGGAGTAGGCAAGTCAAGAGAAAGCATGATCAAGCTGTTTTGACGAGGGTGACGGGACAGGCTGAGCTGATGGTCATCTAATGGTCTGGCAGGACATTCATCATCATGACCGCTGGAGCACCTGAACTGGCTTTTATGCATCAGCGCTGAGATGAAGACTAACCGTGGGTTTAGAATCCACTGAATGTCCCACTCAAAGTGAACACCAGCATTGTGTATAGGGGTCAGATTTGAGCACCAGACCTGCTTCAGTGCATTTGTAATTGCTTGATTCGTTCCTGTTTGTTTCCAAAGCGCATCCCAGACCTGCTCAAAACATACCTCTGCTAATCAGTAGTAGTCTGCTGGTAATGTGATGAGCTTCAAACTGAAAAGCTTCATCATATTTTACCGTATTTCCTAAAGTCAGACTTGCACTCTGAGCATTTAAATTACCACATTTATTGCTATTAGGTGGATAAAACCAAACTTTTAAGATTGTAATCTACTGTTTATTTTTTATGTGATCAAATATGAGGGGTAAGCGCTATATCTTTTGTCTTTTAATTGTTTGTGTATACTTTAAGATTGGTTTGATACCAAAAGGGACCTTCTCGTGAGGCTTTATGATATTGAAAGAAGAAAAAACTAAACATTTTCAGCCTTCTGTCAGTGATTAGTGCACTCAGACACAGCTCTTGAATCTATAATAACTGATAGACATTGCATTCCACCTAGTGCACAAACTCATTTGCTGCTGTTTTTTGACAAATAAAGTGCAAAACTAATTATGGTTTTAAAGAGAATGTTTGATTCTTTTTGACTTTCTTTTTAGTTCCAATAAATGCATAAATTGATAGATAAGCCAAAAACATTGATTATCTGCATAACATGCTGTTGTTTTCATGGATTCCCCAACATCCCCAAAGCTGTCTTGCATTCACCATGATGTTAGCAACAAATTCTTGTAGACCTGTAGATTATGAGGTGGATTAAATTTGTTGATCCAGCACATCTCAGATACTTAATTGAACTGGGATTTGGAGAATTTTAAAGTGAGGACAAAATACTGAATTCTTCATCATCTTCAAACTACTTAAATAGCACCCTGCCCAAGGGCACCTCAGTTGTGGGTATTGTGATAGGAAGGGAGTGATGTTTCTGAGAATCAAACCTGTAAACTTTGGGTTACAAGTCCAGCTCATTAAGAATTAGACACCTGGCATTCTATGCTGTTGATGTTCAATGGCTCATCATTGGCACCCTTATGATTACAGTGTCTAGCTATGCAGAAAAATGCAGTGATATTGATCTCATAACCATTATTAAAATTGTCACTTGTAGCACAGTATGTTGGCTCAAACTGAACAGAATAGCCTTTGTTGCTATTGTGCTTTAGAAATTTTTGGCACCTGTTTTGACTGGTACGATGCCCAATAGTATCTGGATGCAGCCTTTATGATGCAAGCTGAGACTGCATCACTCAGCGATGCAATGTCATACACAATGCACTCAATGGAGTTAGTGACGTCACTGTGACGGGTAGGGTTAGGAGTGGGTTAGGTGAGCGCATTAAAAAGCATTGGATGCAGCTCAGATTGCACTGCACCAGGTCTGCAGCCAGACCCTTCTCATACAATGACCCAGTCACCCTGTCAACATGTACATTACATCAGTCACCTAGCCTTAACAATTTGACCCTGTCAACATGTACATTACATGAGAACTGATCAACTTTATGATTCGCTTCACTGGTCATGACTATACATAGACAATATTTAAAAGCACCGGGGGCAGCATCAATGTTTTTTATTGTAGAATTAATATTTCACAATGTGTATATTTATTTCTATGATTTGATGTGTGCTATTATTTAGTAATAGTATAAATGCGACGATAAGGGGTTGTGGTAAATTGCCGCCTCAGGACAGGATATATATATTTTGCAATACAGTGTCATGAGTATATAGTGACTAACAGTTCCATGGGGAAAAGATTTCAAATGCAGACTGTAACATAACTTGACGTCAGTCTAAAATTTGTCTCGAAGTGCAGTTATTCATCTGGAATAATGCAGGGTTTTCTTCTGTCTCTGTTTTATCTCATAATGTACCATCAGGCAGCGGTGACTCAAGCTCAGGTAAATATATAATACATATACATACATATGTTGTTATTAATATGCATATATTACTTGTGTAAATTTTCAAATTAAAATTAACTTAATTTTATTTTTTACTTTTCAGTAAGTTAAGATTTTCTGTTAGTTTTGTTAACTGTTAAAGTTACGTAAGTCTGGTAGTATAACCTGTTGGAGTGGTTTCTAAGATGCACGAAAGGATGTTAAACTAGTCAGTGCGTGTGTGACTGGTTACGCGTAGGCATTGTAAGCAGAGAGCGTGTGCTGACTGACGTAAGATGCATACGTGCTTAGGTAATCATCACATCTCTTTGTGTAGGCTAATTTAATAATATAGCCTCCACAAATAATTTGTAGCACATATTTCTGTTCAGTTTCGCAGGTTTCATGGATAATACCGTACCATATAAATGCTACGTGCTGATTTAACTTTTAGTGACCTGTTGGTGATTCTGAAATTGAATTAAGTGTTCCTGTAATTATTAATTTACACTATTGGAATCGCTGACTGGTTTTTAATTTAGGATTTGTCTCTCTTTAATGTAATGCCTCCTAAAGGGAGTTCACTCAAAAATGAAACTTTCATTACACTAATGCGTGATTTTAAGCTTTTTCTGTTGAACATAAGACAATTCTGAAGAATATTAGCAAGATTCTGCAATTATTAGGTAGAATAAGAAAAAAACTGCTTTTGACATCCATAATAGGAACAAAAACACTATGGAAGTTTTTCTCCAACATTCTTCAATATATCTTCCTTTGGGTTCAATAGTAGAAAGAAACTCAAGCAGGTCTGGAATAAATGGAGGGCAAGTAAATAATGACAGAGTGGGGTATATGCACAGCTAATGTTTTTCAGCCAATGATAAACTTCTGGTGAAAGCTTAATGTTTTAAATTTCATAAGGTTTCTTTTACAGCATTGATGTTGTAATGTAATTCAAATATGATCAGTTAAATAGACTTAAGCAATCATTTAGATGTTCAGACATAAGACGGGATGAAAGACCATATATCTGCTAGTGTCATCAGGATCAGCAGGCGAGTGCAGAAACTCAGAAACTCAATATTTATAATAACCAATATATTAACCAAATTGTTGTATCTTTAATCCCACAGCATCCTCACCATCAAGGTATGATCTCAGACTCTCACACACACTCACTATCATATTGAGCTAAATGTATCTAGTTACTCATGAATTGCATGCTTATTGGTAACATTTAGGATTAGAGAGCTCTCTAATATGAATCTGGGCGTCACAGTGGCGCAGTGGGTTGCACGATCGGCTCACAGCAAGAAGGTTGCTGGTTCGAGCCTCGGCTGGGTCAGTTGACATTTCTGTGTGTAGTTTGCATGTTCTCCTCGTGTTGGCGTGGGTTTCCTCCGGGTGCTCCGGTTTCCTCCACAAGTTCAAAGACATGTGGTATAGGTGAATTGGGTAAGCTAAATTGTCCGTAATGTATGTGTGAATGAGTGTGAATGGATGTTTCCCAGTGATGGGTTGCAGCTGAAAGGGCATCCTCTGCATAAAACATTTGCTGGATAAGTTGGCGGTTCATTCCGCTGTGGTATGAATCCCTGATTAATAAAGAGACTAAGCTGAAAAAAAATTCTTACTTAATTCTTAATATTTGAGTAAATTAAATTCTTACTTGAAAATTTTAAAATAGAAAGAAGTAGTGCAATTTTTACTTGTAAAAAGGTACATTTTTAGAGCTCATTTTTTGCTTTACTTTACCAACAGGAATTGAATTAGAGTACTCTTCTATTACAAGTAATTAAAGTAATAATGGAGAGGTCTCTAAAGGAATCAATACTAAATTTAATTGTTTTGTGAATTAGGATTTTTAGTAAAGGTACAATTATAGAGATCTGTAATTAAACAATAATGGAAATGAATAGATACATATGACTAGTAAACAAAATAATTTGAAACAGGAATTGTTTGAATTATAGATTCATACTCGCTAATTGTTAAGTGGGCTTTCTAGTTGGTATTGTTAAGAGTAATCATTTAATTTTAGATCTTTCTAATGTAATTGTTAGTGAAAATGTATTTGCAACTAATAACTTGGTAGGATTTTAAGCTTAAATGGCTTGCCATATACTGTGAGTAGCCATATGCTGTTCCCATATTCATTCTCATGGGTCACAATTCAATGCATGTTGTTTTTTAAACTTAAGTACAATGTAAAACCTATGTGAACAATTAGTCATGACAGCATATGTTTTTGGTTCATTGAAACTTATTAAACTAAGTTAATCATGTTCTAACTTAATTTTATAAGTTATGCAAGCACTTTTAAGTCAGTTTAACATAATATAAGTTCAAAGGACTCATAAGATTACTTTGATTCTGCTTTATATTTTAAAGCAACCAGGATGTTTACAGTGTATTAATTACCATTGTTATCTTTACCTCCCTTTCATCAAAACATCCGAAATATGTACTGTTGGTGTGCCACCAGGAACAGGGTTGGGAAACACTGATCTAAGCCATCGTTTTCTCCCTTTTAGTGCTGAAGCTCTACATGAGCACTCTTTGCAAGCCTCGTGAAACGCTGGTTAAAGTTCAAGACGAGTTCCCTGAGGTGATGCTGGGTCATGTTGTGCCCTCGTGTGTCCCTCTACAGCGCTGTGGAGGCTGCTGTTCAGATGAGGCTATGGTGTGTGAGAATGTGGCCAAACACACCACCATAATTCAGGTAGTCAACACAAGCTTAAAGTGTAAAGGGATATGTTTAATTCAGTATATGACAATGTGTCCTTTGCTTTTGTTTTGTCTTCTTTTTTTTCTCATGTTTTGTCTTGTTTCATGTTTTGTTTCAACAAAACGACAGTTACAGCAGTATGCCATGGATTCGGCAGGGAATATGGGCGAGAGCATTATCGAGCTGCCGTTTGTTGAACACAGCCAGTGTCAGTGCAGGTAATGGACAAGTTTATGGCTTTATCAGATGTATTGATTGCCATTAAGAGTTTTGACAAACTTAAAACATTCATAGAACGTCTTTGAAAATCATTTGTCTGTATAATGTTCCTCCTACTTCTCATAACATAAGTAATGAATAGTACTAATATTCTTTTTTCCTAACAGGTTCAGAGACTAGTTCTGATGGTTTTTTGAAACAGCTCATCTATATACATGCAAGTGTAATCTCTGTTATTTAACCAATTATTTAATATTTGTATTAAGAATGTATAATTGACAACACATATCGAGAGTTTTCTTTGTTCTGTTCTCATTGGAATGGTTATAAAGTGGATGATGATGTTTTTGATAGGAATATATATATATATATATATATATATATATATATATATATATATATGTATAATGTTTTATCAATGATAGTCACAGCTTTTAAGTGAATGTCCTTTAATTAAATTGTATTTTATGGTAATACAGTGAACTTGACTGTGCAATTTGGGAATTAAGGCAAAAGTCATTTTATTTGTTAGAAGCTACACACAGTTGATCAACACATTTCTCTCAGTCTCAAGTTTCAAAGCTAATTTACTTAATTTCATTATCATTTACTTCATTATTATTAAATATGTTCAGCTAACACAATGAGGAAGGCCAACACAGGTCAATGACGAGACCTCCCATTTTGGGGTCTGCACAATGTTACATTTACATTTCAAGTGATTTTATATACTTTACCTGAAAAAGTCTTGTCGTTTATCCAAGTTTTAGAAACTATAATAACTTGACTTGTTGACTAGTTGATCATTTGGTATCAAAAGTGGCTTATATGAAAGGCAAAGGCCTCTAGATTGTTTATTTTACCAAAATAAAACATGATCATGGCTTGATTTTTTTATTATTTAATTAGGACAGTAAGGTCTGACTTTGCTTAGACAAAAGGCTTGTCACTTAACAGAAATAATGTATAGTATAGAATATAAAGTCATGGTGCAGTGGAAACAGAATGAATATTGTGTATGACTCCCATGAGCTTGGAGGACTGCATACATCTCTGCAATGACTCAAATAACTTATTAATAAAGTCATCTGGAATGGCAAAGAAAGCCTTCTTGCAGGACTCCCAGAGTTTATCAAAATTCTTTGGATTCATCTTTAATGCCTCCTCCTTCATCTTATCCCAGACATGCTCAATAATGTTTATGTCTGGTGACTGGGCTGGCCAATCCTGGAGCACCTTGATCCTCTTTGTTTTCAGGAACTTTGATGTGGAGGCTGAAGTATGAGAAGAAGCGCTATCCTCCGGCAGCACAGACCTCAAGCTGTTGATGTTGCCATCCACTCTGCAGATCTCTCACACGCCCCCATACTCAATGTAATCTCAAACCATGATTTTTCCTTCATCAAACTTGACTTATTTCTGTGAGAATCTTGGGTCCATGTAGGTTCCAATAGGTCTTCTAGTATTTGTGATGATTGGGATGCAGTTCAACAGATGATTCATCGAAGAAATCTACCCTCTGCAACTTTTTCACATGTCAAGTTATTATTTGTTGCTCTTAAAACTGATTGACGACAAGACTTTTGTCAGGTGGTGACCGTAGAAAACATATTAAGTAAAGCATCTACAGTACTTTAATGTTTCAAATAACTTTTGTGAAAATAGTATGTCAAAACAGGCGAAATAATGTTCCCTCGTTCAGCATAACAGATGGAAAATGTAAACAACGCTTATTCTGTAGTCATTAATCTGTAGTCATTAAAATCTATAAAATAATAAGTCATCATACTACATTTTATTACAATTGAAATGATTAACACTTGGGGTTTTTAATAATAAATGAGTTAAAAATTTTTGCAAAGGACGTTTATTTTATTTTTAAATTATATTATTTTATTTGTAAATAAACATTGCTTGGCACTGAATGTCATGTGTGTCTGTCTTGTGTAAATCATAACAAAATGTATTAAAATAATAGTAATAAAAAATGTAATATTAATAAAATAACGCCTTTGATTGTTTTGAGGCTTAAAACACCATTTTCTTCGTTGACCCCCCAAACAATTTGTTAGCAAATTTCTTATCTTTATAACTTCAAGCATAGGAATCCCAGCGCCACCTTGTGTTGACCAACAACCGAATTTTCTGTAACGGATACGTGGCAGTGACGTCAGTATTTTTGTCAAGACCCGGATATTATTTACAGCCTACACACAGTTCAGCCATCAGAGAGGAAGAGTGGTGAGAAATGAATCTTTGTATCTTTCGTCTCACGTGCTGTCATTCAGCTTTCCTTAAGTTACAACAAATCTGCCCAATTATTCACAAACGTTTGACGTTTTTCACAGTTTGAGCGGTGTTAACATAATTACACATTCAGTTACTTAGCTTAGCAGCTAACAGGAGCTGGATATCATTAAAAGATTATTGTAAAATATCGAAATAAGCAGATAACACGCCGCTCTTCTAACATGTTATTCTGTTTTTAAAATGGCGACTTTACTAAAGCAGAATAAACAAGTCTCCAGTTATACTCTGTTCAAAACAGCTGTCAATATTGCAATTAGTCAAAAGTGACAGTAAAGAGATTTATAATGTCCTCAAGTATGTTACCTCAAAATGTTGCCTGAAGTAAAGTTCTTCAGAAATGTGTTCTCAGTAAATAATCCTGAAAAATTAGTTTACAGCTGTTTTCAGTGCTCATAATAATAAGTGTTCATATGTTATTAATATCACAGGCAAATTCCCAGTTCAGTTGTGAGATACAGACACATTAAATTGGTTAATCAAACAACAAACATCAGAGTGTTGTTTTTTGTTCAATAGTGAGAAGTAAAATTTGTTACAGAAGCTGTTATGTAAATTTTTGTTTCAAAACTCAACTTTATTAGTTATATAAATAGTTATGACTTTGGATTGTGATGGGCTATTAAACTAAGATATTAAACTCACCAAATATAAAAAAAAACGCATTACTAGTAATTGTCAATATCTGTTTAGTTTCTATTAACTAACAGTAATAAAAATGAGCCTTATTGTGAAATGTTAATTAACAAGTGGCCTGCAAAGAATCAGAACAATTTCAGTGCTCAACATATATGACTATACCTCTCACAAATCACTCATTTAAATTAATATTTTCTATAGGAAGCTTTACAATATTATATTTGTGCATATACATGAAATTAGTCAGCACTAAAGCCAATTCTGGAGCTAATGTAACAAAGTAACTTATGATAACGGTCCAAAATTAGTACACCCAACCTATATATTAGGGGGAAATATTAAATAATCATAAAAAAGAAAATAACAAAATAAATAAAATGTTTAAATTTTATAGTTTGTATATTTTTTCCTCAATATTTTGAGGAAAAATGTTTAAATTTTATAGTTTGTATATTTTTTCCTCAATATTTTGCATGAATTTAATTGTATTATCTTTCTGTTTCTAAAGATGTTTGGTGACTAAAATATTATTTTAATAAATATTTTAATTTAATAAATCTGTTTTGTTCAAATGCACCAAAATACATTTCCTTAGCTCAGTTTTTAATTCCCACTTCAAACACTTAACAAAAACTGCCTTCTTTCATCTCCGCAATATTGCACGGATTAGACCATTTCTCTCACGACCTGATGCGGAGAGCCTTATCCATGCCTTTATCACATCACGTCTTGATTTTTGTAATTCACTTTTTGGGGGTTTATCTACAAATTCTCTCAGAAGATTACAGTATATTCAAAATTCCGCTGCACAGGTTCTGACACACACATCATCATGCCACCATATTACTCCTGTACTTCAACAACTACACTGGCTTGCTATTAAGTGACGGGATTGATTTTAAAATCTTGATTTTAACCTTCAAAGCAATGCATGGGCTAGCACCTGGTTACATTTGTGACCTGGTGACTCTTGCCACTCCAGCCCGCAGTCTTAATTCGGCATCGGGACTTGTATCCGTATCAGCCACGCTGTAAACTCAAGACCATTGGTGGTAGGGCTTTCTCATACAGCGCGCCTAAGCTGTGGGATGCACTACCCATCAGCATTAGGAATGCCGCTTTCTGGACTGTATTAAGAAACTTCTTAAGACCCAGCTTTTTAGCATTGCTTTTAACTTAGGATAATCATTTTGTTAAATTTGTTATTCTATCTTATGGTTCATATTCTTAATGTTTTATTGCATCTTTTTTATAGTTGCGCTATTGTTGGTATTTTGTTGGTATTTTGCCTTGAAATGTTTGTATTTTGCTTTGTAGCGCTTTGAGCATAAGAAAAGCGCATTACAAATAAAATGTATTATTATTACCTATATTCACTGAGAAATGGATAAAAATATTAATTTTCAAATGGGGTGTGCTCATTTATGTTGAACACTGTACATTGAATTATTAATGTAAAGAAACATGTGTATTTAAAAAAATCCTAAGGAGTCTTCAAGCATTTGGTTCTATAATGAACACCACAATCTGAATATTCTTGAGAGGCATTCAAAATGTTTAAATAATAAATAATTATTATTTATTGTATTTCAAAGTGCCAACAATAATAATAATATCATGCATTGTTTATTGTGTTACTGAATATGTCTGGTTTGATTCCTCTTTTCCATTCATAAGGTGATGATTGGGTGCACCAATGAACACACGTCGGCGTCACGGTCCTAAAAGCAGCCAGGACGGGGTGTACACTGGGCCCTCACAGACCCAGTCTCAGCTGGTCCAGCAGCTGGAAACCCCCCTGGCTGTCCCAGCGCCCATTGCCCCTGTCCCAGACACATTCAGCATGTCCTGCAGAGACCGAACCGGCGAGTTTCAGTCTGTGTGCAAGTCCCTGCAGGGAAGACAGGTGCGATAACTATTGATTCACACTGTCGGGAAACCTGCGAGTGGCTAAAAGATTCAATATAGTCTCGCTTTAATGGAGTTTGTACTGGTTGCATGAATTTTCTCTTGTTTTTATCTTTCAGAATGGAGCACAGCCTGTCAGAGCTGTCAACACTGCAGTTCAAAAGAGGAGTGATTTCACACTCTTGGCTAAGTGAGTAGACTAATTTGCAATCTTTCATACAGAGTTTTTTTTTTTTAGATTTCTAGTCTTAAATTAGTCCTAATATTTGATGAGATCTTCAGCTGACATAAGGCTGGACGATTTGGCCTAAATCAAAATCTCAATAAATTTAAATCGATTACAATTAATAAACTATTATATTTATTTATTTTATTTTTTTTAGTTCACTGACAAGTTTTGTGCAGTAAATATGCTCACATGTTACAAGTAAAGGATTTCTAAATGAAGGGTGCATTATTGATTTGAAAAGAATCGAAGGAAACACACACTGTCTACTGTCTATGATTATTTATTGAACAACTGAAATTAAAATACACATTGCCTAAAACCAACAGTCACTTTTTCCTTATAAAACTTTTGGCACTTTTGGAAACAAAATTATTTTCAATGTTTTTCATATTAAAAGTATAAAATAAGCAGCATCTCTTCTAAATAAAATAACTCTTGTATATTCTGTAAATAATATTTTAAACATTGCATTTCTTGCATCTTCTGTAAACAAATATTTGAATGTAAATGATCATTTTAATGTAATGGAATATATGCTGTTTCAAGGCATCTCTGGCGCAGCTTCCAATCATCGTCAATGAAGTGCAAAGTAAGCCTCAAAAATGGGTCCGTTCTCCTACTTTTCCAAAGATCAGATGTGGCTGCAAAGAGCCCACAGAAATATATATCAAGCCTTTACCAGACCAGGGTCACCTGATTCCACATGAGGTAGAGGAAATAATTGAAAAAATTGACTTGAAAAAATTTAATCGATTATAGGTTCTAAATGTCGATTTCGATTACTTTTCGATTAATTGCCCAGCCCTAAGCTGACAGCAATACACACGCTCAGTCTGCTTTAGTTAGTTACACACATATATCAAGTTTCATGGTTTGCTATATGAATATGCTGCTTTTAAACACATTTATTAATATTCAAGTACAGGTTGGAAATAATATGTAAAACCATGGGTTTTAATGATCAGAATCACTGACTTCCTCTGGACATCATTCCTTCAAAATGACATGCCATATGTTGATTATAGGCTTTTATATTGTATTCATCTTATTGGTTTTATTTAAGTTTGATGATTCTATAAAATGTATAATAGTGTAAAGTTTTAACAATTTCTTTAAATACAGAGTATCTGTGATTTATTATTCAATTTTTAAAAATAGAAAATCTTTATTTATTCCATGCTACAAACCAGTTGATTTTCATCAAAATTCTAAATCAGAGATTCAATAACTACACTCCATTCCTAGGTAAATGAGACATTTTGAATGAATTCTTTTAAAGAAGAATTCATTGACATTTTGGCACATTCATTCATTAATATTCTTTTCGGTTAGTCCCTTTATTAATCAGGGGTCGCCACAGCGGAATGAACCTCCAACTTATCCAGCATATGTTTTACACAGCGGATGCCCTTCCAGCTGCAACCCATCACTGGGAAACACCCATACACACTCATTCACACATACTGTACACTACGGACAATTTAGCTTACCCAATTAACCTATACCACATGTCTTTGGACAGTGGGGGAAAGTGGAGTGCCCAGAGAAAACCCACGCGAACACGTAGAGAACATGCAAACTCCACACAGAAATGCCAACTGACCCAGCCGGGGCTCGAACAAGCGACCTAAGGCGATCATGCTACCCATTGCGCCACCGTGACGCCCATTTTGGCACCTACTAGTGGTTTTTGTTTCGTTTTATTTAAAATTTTATTCTAATATTTTTACAAACAAAACATTTAAAACGTTAGAAGAAAATCCCCTTTAATCGGTTGACCTGAAGGTGCTCCTAAAGCAGGGGTGTCCAAACTCAGTCCTGGAGGGCCGGTGTCCGGTGCAGATTTTAGCTCCAAATTGCCTCAACACACCTGCCAGGATGGCTGCGTCCGAAACTGCCTACTACTCAGTAGGTACTGCATTTGAATTGAAATGTACTACTCGGCCGTTAGCAAAGTATGTTCTATACAGTATGAATGTGAGCAGTATGAATGGAATTTGGACGTACTACATCTGCCATTTTGTTGCATCGCTTTTCTCCCTTTCATGAATTCTTTCGTGGGGTATCATGGGATATCACAGCGTGCATGGGATGCGCTTCAGAATCTCCCCGGAAGTAGTAGGTCATCCGGGTACTTCTCGCATACTGTTTTACGAATTCTATGAATTCAGACATACTACTCAGCTCCCATAAAGATTTTAGCGTACTATACAGTATGGAAGTATGCAGTTTCGGACGCAGCTGATGTTTCTAGAAAGCCTAGTAAAAGCTTGATTAGCTAGCCCCTGATTGGGGTTGCAACGAAACTTTGCAACACATCGAGTTTGAACACCCCTGCCCTAAAGCTTTGAATGCGCTCTTAATTTTTTTATTTACTAAAAGCACAAGCAGTGAACATAAAAGAACAATATATAAATCAATTTTATAAATAATATAAATTTTAAAAAGTGGTCTTATTAAATGCATTTTTGGATGTGATGATGTTGGCTTATGAGTTACAATCACATAATGTTCTTCTAGGGCACAGGTGTCAAATCCAGTTCCAGCACAGTTTTGCTTTAACCCTAACTAAACACAGCTGATCAAACTAACTGAGTCCTTCAGGCTTGTTTGAAACCTACTGCTTGGTGTGTTGAAGCAGAGCTGTGCAGAGCTGCGGCCCCCAGGAATTGGATTTGACACCCATGTGTTCTAGGGGAAAATACTTCACATTTGTCACATTTTGAAGATTATTAGGACTTTCATTTTCATTTATTATTTATATTATTTTTGTAAATATGTTAAATAATATTTCTGTTTAAATTGAATGTTTATTAATTGTACTCTCCATCTATAAAAATGAAAATAAAACAGCATAAATCTTGTCATAAAAAACATGAAATGATTATATCACAAGATATTTGTATCACATTTTTGACTCTACTCAAAACCTTGTAAGTATGACTTGCATTTTAAATGTGTTTGTCTTTAAGTGACTAGAGCCTGACAACAATACATTAATAAATAAATAAATGAGCATCATACGATTGACCGTAGTCAAATCAGAATTGTGAATGATTTTCATAAGCCAGAGTGGATTTGACCAACACAAACACTGACTGGAATCCAGGTCAGCTGACTCCTCACTGCATTTACCTTCACATACTTCACTTTATTGTTCCTTTATTGTTGTTGAACATCAAATCCAATTTTATGACCAATTTCCCGGAAAATCCAGAGAGTTCAAGGACTTTTTCCCTGCAACTGTATTTAGTATTGGCACCGAGACGCTGCATTTGACCTATAATTTATTCAGACCTACTTAAGCTTTAATGGTCTGCGTTATTTCATCGACTTGGCTTTATGACAGATATTGACCCGCATCTTATTAACAGGCGAATTGGAAGAGACCTCAGCAACACTTTTGCCAAGCTGGAGAAGCTCACAATTCGTAAGTATCTCGTCTCTCCTGTCATCGTTGCACATGTTCAGGCTGTTTTTAGCATATAACTCAAACTTTTTACGTCTACAGTTGCCAAAAGAAAGTCCCTGTTCGATGACAAAGCCACTGAGATTGATGAACTCACTTATATCGTGAAACAGGTGAGGGTTTATTATTACCGGACATTCAAAAAGGACACATTATTCTGTCTGTGCATTTCATACTCTTAACTGTCCATGTTCAGGACATCAACAGTCTGAATAAGCAGATAGCTGGCCTGCAGGAGCTGGTTCGGTCTCGAAGTGCACATAACGGCAGACATCTTCAGACACATTCCAACACCATCGTGGTCTCATTACAGGTATTAACCTCTGGCTTAAGTGCTCATTCACAAAATAATGATGTCTAGTGGATGTTCACCTGAAATACAATATGTTTTCTGTATGTAGTCCAAACTGGCATCGATGTCCAGTGACTTCAAGTCTGTCCTGGAAGTCAGAACAGAGGTAATTGATTTCATTTTTTGCCTTAAATGCAGTATTTTGTAGGGGTGCTAACTTTTAACAAATATAGGGATCGCAATCGGTCAATACTCGCTTATTAATTCTCAATTTGCTGATCTCATTAAACTAAGCTCATTCTGATGACGGAAGAAAATGTGTTTCTGCTGTCAATCAAATCTGATATGGTTGCAGCAGTGACACATCTTGACACATGAACTAAATCTGCATCAACGGCAGCAGGTTGTTAATCTGCAAAACACACAGTAATCTTCTTTGTGTCTTTTCTGAATTTTTGTTCGCCTCAGTATTGGTCGGTGTTGTCAGATTACTCAAAAAAAAAATCACACCAGCTCAGTTTTTATGCTTTAACTCTTTGACTGCCCCTCTACCAAAAGGTTTAAGAATGAGAATCTGAAATATTTTATGGCATACTTAAAAAAGGCTATTTGGTATTGAAAATATACTAAATATTTTTTTAGATATTTAAAAAAAATCTTTTTAAATAAATTGGTTTTACACTTTTTTTTAATAGTATATCTATTAAGCCCGGTACTTTTACCATAAATCGACATATCAAACATTTGGTAGAGGCTGATATTTTAGAAATTATTGGATGTGTTATTGGATGTGTCAAAAATTCATTGAGTGTGTTAACTAGCGACATTAGGAGTTAAGAAATGCAATACAAACATTTTTTTTTTGGTGGGGGAGTTAAAGAGTTAAGGGAAAATATCCAGTGGCTGAGAGAGCTTAATGTGCTGTAATTGAAGAAAACACAGGCAATTACAAAAAATACCAGCAAATTAAGAAATGATCTTTATCGGTTTGACAGCAAATGTGTTGTAAATCCTCACAACACAAACACATTAAGAAAGCGCACTGCAAATTCTTACAGCGCTAACACATTACGAAATTTCTTAATTTGAAGAAAATTCAAGAGGATCCAAAAACGTGACAGACCTGGCTGTGATTTGCTCATTGTGCCGTAACTATTACTCAGTGAAGTTATAGGTGATCATTAAAAGGAGAGTTTTTTTGTTTATTTTAACATTCTGACTACACAATTCTCTTGTGTTTTGCATATTATTAGTCTAAATAACCATAACCTGAATCCGCCTGTTAAGTGTGACGTCATGTAAAGCGGCTTCTTGGTCCAAGTGTTGTATCAAACTGTATGGGGAGACTCATCAAATAGTAATAATAAACATTTACAAAGCGATGTAATACTTTCGAAAATCATGATCACAATATATATATCCATGTCTAATATCCTATGGCCAGAAAGTGATACATTTTTTAGAAATTGTTCAAATTTGGTGTCTGTGATGCTGCAAGTCCAAAGACTGTTGTGTACACCATGATTTTTTACAAAATGCACTTTAATGTGTGATATGACTAAGAAGTGGTCATAAACTAATATTTTCTCAATTCAAATGAGTAGCGGCTTGGACCCAGAAACAGTATTCCATACGTCACCGATACGTCATTACTTAACAAGCGGATAGCCGGGTCTGTTACCTTTTTGGTTCCCCTTGAAACATTTGTATTGTGTTCCGTGCTATTAGCATGTGTTGTGAACAATTGCAGCGCATTTTCTTAATTTGTTTGTGTTGTGAGGATTTGCAACATGTTCACATATATTGCATGTCCTAAAACCATCCCTAAAATATTTCTATATGATAAAATGAAGACTTAAAACTGACCCGTTGATGAATTTTTGTTTCTGTCTATTTGTAGAACCTGAAACAGCAGAGAAGCAGACAGGAGCAGTTTTCTCAGACTCCTGCCTCCGCATCTGCTTTCCACGCTAGCAGCTTCAGTAAGAGCATCTTTGGTTGTGAAAAAGTCATGTCAAGATGTTCAGGGAGGCTTAGGTGAATTGTTGTGAATCTAAGTGCTTTTCCACTGCTTGGTACTTTTTTTTTTTACCTAGAACTTGATACTTTTTTAGTACTGCCAAGCTGAGGTTTCATGTGAAGATACTGATTGGCTATATAGATTAATCACTACCTGCGTAACAGAATTTTAAAATCAAGACACTAAGGGCGCACTCACAAATTTTTTATTTTTAATATTAACAGAGGGACTGTAATTCTAAATTTGGCCTTTTCTCATTGTTGGGTTTAATCCATTAACTAGCATTTTCTAATGAAACTATTGTAAATAATTTTGTTTCCAACTAATCTTTGTAATCCTTTAGCAATTTAATTTGGTTGAAAGATTTATATACTCTAAACATTTATAAAGCACTCTACATAAATGAGTACACCCCCTTTTGGAAATGAATATTTTTATCTATTTCTCATTGTATATAGCCAATAATCTTTGGTCCATTAAAACAAAATGGTTATTTCTATTAAAATAAAAGTTTGATCACCTAACATCTTTAGGAACAGGAAGATAATACATTTAAATTCAAACTATGTATGGTGACGCAGTGGCGCAGTAGGTAGTGCTGTTGCCTCACAGCAAGAAGTTCGCTGGTTCGAAACTAGGCTGGGTCAGTTGGCGTTTCTGTGTGGAGTTTGCATGTTCTCCCTGCGTTCGCGTGGGTTCCTCCGGGTGCTCCGGTTTCCCCCACAGTCCAAAGACATGCAGTACAGGTGAATTGGGTAGGCTAAATTGTCCGTAGTGTATGAGTGTGAATGAGTGTGTGTGGATGTTTCCAGAGATGGGTTGCGGCTGAAAGGGCATCCGCTGCGTAAAAACATGCTGGATAAGTTGGCGGTTCATTCCGCTGTGGCGACCCCAGATTAATAACGGGACTAAGCCGAAAAGAAAATGAATGAATGAACTAGGTATTGCAAAAAAGTACAAACTATATTTGATATGTTTTGTGTTTCTCTTGATTTTCCCTGTTTATTAAAATTTTATTTCATATTTTTCCCCAACATATTAATTTGGGTATGCTGATGTTTGGATTGATTAGCTTCAATTTAGTCTTTGGTACTGTCTAATCTACTGATATGCTCAAATATATTATTTTAAAGCGTCCTATAAAAAATATTCATTTAAAAGAGAGATCTGTGAGGGGTGTCCGTATTTATGATGAGCACTGTAAAACAATAAACTTGAGTATTTTTGTTAATATACCTGTTAAAGTAACCTTTTTTTTAACTTAGGTCAAATAACACCATATATCGTAATCAAATCTTAAGCAATAATTGAAACAAGAAAAACAGGTCTAATCTAAGCCAAAAAATTGACAAGGCAGTGTATATTTTACATCTACACTATACGCTTTTTATTTTATAAATGTCTGGTAACAAACCCGGCACTCTTTTTAAAAATCTTTTCCATGTCTATTACCA
Organism: Danio kyathit; assembly: GCA_903798195.1. Taxonomy (NCBI): domain Eukaryota; kingdom Metazoa; phylum Chordata; class Actinopteri; order Cypriniformes; family Danionidae; genus Danio; species Danio kyathit. Next base: position 34,477,599 of record LR812539.1, read on the forward strand.
GATAACTCAGTGCTTATGCAGGACGACTCCAAGAAGACGGATATATCTATAGATATGGACCTGAACTCCAGTCAGCAGATGCAGTTAGTCAATGAGCGGGTATTGTTTGTTTATCAGTAGTTTTGTAACCACAGCTGCTGGTAAACTGATTTAAATGTGTTTGAATCATTGCTGCCTTGTGTGTGTTTAGGATTCATACATTCAGAACCGTGCAGACACTATGCAGAATATAGAGTCCACCATTGTGGAGCTCGGATCCATATTTCAGCAGCTGGCCCATATGGTGAAAGAACAAGAAGAGACTGTACACCGGTGAGGAAAGAAACGTTTGTGCTTTTCAATGCATGTACATTTGGTTATTGACGATCACACACGATCCAGAATAGTTTTGTTTCCAGGTCTAGAAGCTCAAACCTGCCCAAAAGTAGATTCATATAAAAATAATTTCATTGTGTCGTTTCAAGTGAAGGTGATGCTGAACGCATATATCGACTAATGATTACTTTTAATAATAAGAGTGTTTTGATCAATATGTAAATTTACGCACATTCCTTAAAGTAGACCTATTATGCAAAAATCTCCTTTATAAGTGGTTTAAACACAGTTGTGTGGCAACAGTCTGTGAATATAACCAGCTTCTAATGGTAAAAATGTATCAAGTTTATTTTTTTCAATCACACTTTATAAAAACAGTCTGGAGAAACACTTTGATTTGAAGTCTCCCTTTGTATATGTCATCAGACTGGGAAAACCCCGCCCATTAGTGACAATATCTTCCTCATTAGTCTTTTTTTTTAATCTGCCACTATGCTGATACATAGGCATTCGTAGCTCCACCCTCTTTTCAAAAGAGGTCTGGGAGCACAATCTAATTTAAATTTAATGCGACAGGCACCAAAATGGCACAATTAGGATCTAAGCCTAAAAGGGGCAATTTCAAAGACGTATAAAACATTATTTGTGGAGTATTTTGAGCTGAAATGTCACATACACACTTATGGGACATCAGAGACTTATTTTACATCTTGTGAAAAGGGGCATAATAGCTCCTTTTTAAATAACAAAATAAAGACAAAAATATATAGCAATGATAAAACAGCAGTTTTATTATAGAGTTACAGTGTATCCAGGAAGTATTTATAGCGCCTCTCTTTTTCCACATTTTTTTATATGTTACAGCCTTATTCCAAAATAGATTAAATTCATTTATTTCCTCAAAATTCTACACACAATACCCCATAATGACAATGTGAAAAAGATTTTTTGAAATTGTTGCAAATTTATTAAAAATAAAAAACCTGAAAAATCACATGTACATAAGTATTCACAGCGTTTGCCGCGAAGCTCTAAATTGAGCTCAGGGACATTCTGTTTCCACTGATCATTCTTGAGATGTTTCACATAAGTTCACCTGTGGTAAATTTAGTTGATTGGACATGATTTGAATAGGCATACGCCCGTCTATATAAGGTCCCAGGGTTGACAGTGCATGTCAAAGCACAAACCAAGCATGAAGACAAAGGAATTGTCTGTAGAGAGAGGATTGTCTCGAGGCACAAGGCTGGGGAAGGTTACAGAAAAATTTCTGCTGCTCTGAAAGTTCCAATGAGCACAGTGGCCTGCATCATCCGTAAGTGGAAGATGTTTGGAACCCCCAGGAGTCTTCCTAGAGCTGGCCCGCCATCTAAGCTGAGTGATCGGGGGAGAAGGTCACTCTGTCTGAGCTCCAGCGTTCTTCTGTGGAGAGAGGAGAACCTTACAGAAGGACAACCATCTGCGCAGCAATCCACCAATCAGGCCTGTATGGTAAAGTGGCCAGACGAAGCCACTCCCAGCCTGGAATTTGCCAAAAGGCATTTGAAGGACTCTCAGACCATAAGAAACAAAATTCTCTGCTCTGATGAGACTAAAATTGAACTCTTTAGAGTGAATGCCAGGTGTTATGTTTGGAGAAAACCAGGCACCGCTCATCACCAGACTAATTCCATCCCTGCAGTGAAGCATGGTGGTGGCAGCATCAGGCTGTGGGGATGTTTTTCAGCAGAAGGAACTGGAAGACTAGTCAGGATACAGGGAAAGAAAATGTAAATGTCCTTGAGTGGCCCAGCCAGAGCCCAGACCTAAATCCTATTGAACATCTCTGAAGAGATCTGAAATTGGCTGTACACCGTCGCTTCCCATCCAACCTGATAGAGCTTGAGAGGTACTGCAAAGAGGAATGGGCAAAAATTCCCAAAGACAGGTGTGCCAAGCTTGTGGCATCATATTCGAAAAGACTTGAGGCTGTAATTGAGGTGCTTCAACAAAGTATTGAGCAAAGGCTGTGAATACTAATGTACATGTGATTTTTCAGCTTTTTTATTTGTAATAAATTTGCAACAATTTCAAAAACTCTTTTTTCACATTGTCATTATGGGGTATTGTGTGTAGAATTTTAGGTAAATAAATAAATAAATTTAATTCATTTTGGAATAAGGCTGTACCATAAAAAATGTGGAAAAAGTGAAGTGCTATGAATACTTTCCGGATGCACTGTATATCCAGTTTTTTATTCTATGGTCCCTTTAAAATATCATAAGAAAAGCTCAATCAGTGAAGGATTATACAATGCAGATTATATAAATACAGATACTAACACTAATAGTATTAACAACAAATAAATAGTAAATACTAATAGTGTTAAAATACCACAGACCTGAACTCCAAAATGTAGGTCAGATTCAAGAACGGCCCTTCATTTATTTTTCCCGTTCCACACTTTCCATGTCTAATCAATAAGCAAGTGTGTGTTTCCCCATTAACTTCCATTTGTGGTCAAGTCGTCACAGTTTGTGACCATAATGGAAAGCTTTTTGCCATTGCAAACCCTCTTTTACTGCCACACTAAAAGTTATCCAGCAGTTCAATAAATAAAACCAGTATTATAAGTTGTCTATCTAAGCTGATTTGCTCAAATAATTGTGCATATTTCTTTAAAGAAGCCAGCAGCTTGACTCCAGTTATAAATACTTAAATCTTGGACTTCTGGTTAAATTATTAAATTATTTATTTGTCATATAATACTCATTCATTCAGCAACAAAGCATTAAATGACAACTAATCTGCTGTTACAAACTAATTTTGCATTAAATAATTGCTGTTTTTATTGTCTATTCATCAAAAAGAAATCCTGAAGGAATGTATGATGATTTACATACCAATATTAAGCATGCTAATAAGAAATGTTAGCAACATTACAGCTTCTTCTGCATTCTTGATCAAATTAGTGCAAGATTTAAAAGCCTTTTACACTTTTAAACTGTAGTATACTTGCACTCCTTAAGCAAAAATGGATTCCTCTCTACCATTTCAGAATTGATGCGAATGTGGAGGACACTCAGCTGAACGTGGACCTGGCGCACACAGAGATACTCAAATATTTCCAGTCTGTGTCCAACAACCGCTGGCTGCTCATCAAGATGTTCCTAGTCCTCGTCATCTTTTTCATTGTCTTTGTGCTTTTCATGACCTGACGTCCAGCTCTAAGAGGTGCCGATTTTGAGGAGTATATGATTCACAGTATTTGAAGAGTAAAAGAGGCTGTTCTCTTACTTCTGTCTGCTCTTTATCTGCTTACCGGCTGCTGTCTTTCACTGATCCTTGTTTCCAAAATTGGTGAAATCAATTCCAGTAAAGACAAAGCAGCTCTCAGTTTTTCATGGATTTCAAATCATTTAACTATAATTGTCTTACATGTTTCGTTGTTTGTAGAAGAAATCAACATTGGTGTTCTGAATCAGACACCTTAGACAACATCTCCAACTGTTTTAACAGATTCTGGTTAATTCAGTCAAAGTGCATACTATAATATTGTGGTTCATACTAATCAAGATACACGTCTTTTTCTGAGACATTATTATGCATTGCATTATTTCTCTCTGGTGTCTAAATATTCCTTTTGAGGCCACTTGTTTTGCAGGAGTTTGAAATATACATCCTTTGTGTGTTCTGACTGCTGCAAGACATCTCATATGACAGCATTGCACCCCTACATGGTGACTGTTTTAATGTGGATTCTTCATATTGTTCTTAGCAAAACCTGTGGATACTGCTGGTTCAGCAGGTAAGAGGTCAGTATTCGGAGTACCTAGACTTTTTCAAGTTTTGGTGAGAACAGAGAACTGCTTCAACATAAAAGCTGGACATAATTCATAATTTTGGAAGAAATATGAATAATGAAAAAAGATTCAGTTTATTTTTTATTTCAGTGGTTCTTTTAATCAACTTTCACAAGCCGGTTTGTACAGGAATGGCAATATTTCTGTGTACGGTTACAGGGAGTCTGTTAGAAAACTGCTTTCCAGATCTCAGTGTAAAGTTGTGTTTAACTATACATTGAAATTGGGGGAATTCACATGCCATTATTTGTTAAATACATACTGTAAAGATTTGAAAAATGGAAGAGAATTTCTTTGTTGTAATGTCTCTCTGTGTGTGTGATCTGTTTTCTTTTTTATTGTAGCATATTTTATAGCCGCAGAACTCCAAACATTATGAGATTACTAATAAAGTGATCTATTTTTAGGACAAAATTGGCTTTTTTAATGTTTAATTTTAGCTAGGGCTTATTTTGATGAGCAATTAAACATGTCATTGTTTCTTTAAGCTGGAAATTTTTAAATGTATATATACGTATATATGTGTGTGTGTGTGTATATATATATATTTATATATACCGTTGAAGAATTATTAGCCCCACTGAATTATTAGACCACTTGTTTATTTTTTTCCTCCAATTTCAGTTTAACGGAGAGCGGATGTTTTCAACACATTTCTAATCATAATAGTTTTAATAACTCATTTCTAATAACTGATTTATTTTATCTTTGCCATGATAACAGTAAATAATATTTTACTAGATGTTTTTCAAGACACTTTATACAGCTTAAAGTGACATTTAAAGGGTTAACTAGGTTAGTTAGTTTAACTAGGCAGGTTAGGGTAATTAGGCAAGTTATTGTATAATGATGGTTTGTTCTGTAGACTATCAAAAAATATATATAGCTTAAAGGGGCTAATAATTTTGTTCTTAAAATGGTGTTTAAAAAATTAAAAACTGCTTTTATTCTAGCCGAAAGTAAACAAATAAGACTTTCCCCAGAAGAAAAAATATTTTCAGACATACTGTGAAAATTTCCTTGCTTTGTTATACATCGTTTGGAAAATATTTAAAAAAAGGGAAAAAATCAAAGGGGGCTAATAATTCTGACTTCAACTGTATATATATATATATATATATATATACACATACATTTTGTAGTTTTATCAACATCATTGACAATTATATAAAGACACTCTCTCTTGACTATATATACATACACAGGGCTCAGCATATATGAGTACACCCCTCACAAATCTCTCATTTAAAATAATATTGTATATAGGAAGCTATAGAATGTTATATTGGTGTATATAGATTAGTCAGCCAAATCTGGAACTTATCTAACAAAATAACTTGCAATAATGGTTCAAAAATTAGGCCAAATTTATTTGTTAGTGAAAAATATTAAATAAAAATTTCAAAAACAGCAAAAATCAAGAGAAATATAAATAAAAATATATACAATTTTGTTGAAATTTGTAGTTTGTCTTTTTTTTTGCTAAATTTTGCTTGAATTTAATTGTATTTTCTTTCCATTTGTAAAGTTCTGTGAATAAAATATTATTGTAATAAATATATCTGTTTAATAAATCTGTTTTGCTCAAATGCACCAATATATATATATTACTCATATTCACTGAGAAATGCACAAAAATATTCATTTTTAAAATGGGGTGTACTCAATTATGCTGAGCACTGTATAATCAAAATCTTAAGACCAGGTGCAAAATGACAAGTATTCACATTTGATATGTATGCTTGTTAAAAATAAAATATTGTGTTTGGTGAATAAAGCTCATTATGCTCCTGAGATTAAAGCCTATTCTGATGCTGACTGCAGCCCAGTGACCATAAGACAAGATCTGTGAGAAGAGCTTTAATATCATCAAATGTCACGTCTTCTCCAACTTCACAAACTTGCCCATTTGAAATCAAACATGAGCATCAAACATGGGACGCTGAAAGGTAGAAGAAAGTTTTATTCTCTGATAAGAAAAAATGAACCTGGACGGCCCTGATGGCTTCCAACATTACTGGATTGACAAGATGTTTTCTACACAACACAGTGGAGGAGGCTCCATGACCTGGGATGCCTCTTTCTTGGTGACTGGCTATGTGGACAGGTTGCAGCGGACATTCCTTATGACCGTAGATTGTCAACATAGGACAACACTGTAGTTCACAATGCCAGGAGAATATGATCTTAATCCCATTGAAAACTTTGGGGGATGGATTCACATGGAATCATCAATATTCCCACTGACCTGAAAACAGTCATGTTCAGCATGCTGAAACCAATGTTTGACGGATTCAAGAAAGACAGTGAAGCTACTCACTACTGAGTCCTTGTCATTTGCTCCTGTTTCTTCTTTTGTCAGTTTGAAGCAGTACTTACAACCAGGATACCATGCCAATTTTTCACCTGATCTTAAGATTTGCATTAGGGGTATATATATATACAGTATAAATGTCTTACTGTAAACAGAAATCTTTGGATCTGCAGAGACAGATAATCAATTATTTAACTAGCAATTATGATTAAATGTATTGATCAGTTGTTGGAGTTTTAATCCTGGCATTTACTAAATACATCATGTTTGATGTAAGAGAAATCACTTAATGATGAATCAGAAAAACCAAGCTATAAAAACGCCTGACATGGTACTAATATAATAAAAAAAGCATTTCATTACTGAACAAGCAATACTTTAAAACAGTCCTAAAGAATTGTCCGTTTGTTCAGGTCTGTGCTTTTTCTTCCACTATGCTGATATGTGGCATGCTCCTGATCCTCCTGTTTCTGTAGGTCTTTTCTTCATCTTCGTCAGCGCCAGGATCCTCATCATCTCGGCCGGCTGTGGATCTGCTCCAGAGTGGGCTGATACGAAGCCGCGAGCGCAGGTTGATGACAGACATGCTCTTGCTGCGGCTGACCCGGGCCTTCAGCGCTCTCTCCATGGCGGCTCCCTCCTCCATCTCATCCAGGTAGTTGCAGAGAACGGCCCGAAACACACGAGACACCTCACTCACCTCCGGCTCAAGCTCTGTCACCATTTTCCTCAGTCTAAACAACAAAAATATACACATGATTTCTCAAAGACACTTTCTATAAGAGGTTTGTGGTGTATTCTGATTTAGGTTTTGACATATTTACATAAATGTTCTGTTGAAAGCATGTGACTTTTATTATAATGGTTTATCTGGCTTTTTTTATTTTGACCCTTAGTGGTATAGAAGTGTAATAATTGTACAAATATGTTACAATATGCCTATATGTACAATGTACAATATATTTTCTCCCCATGAAAACTGATCTGATAAACCTTGAACTGTTCTTCTAGTATATGTGCTTTTGTTTAAATCCATCTGTTTACATTAATTGAACTTTTTTTTTTTTTTTGAGAAATAGCAGAAATTGAAAAAGAAAAACTACAATACCCATCATGCTATATAGAATATTTCACCAGTGTTGAAGAATGTAGCCTTGAAAATGTGTGAAAGCTGTTGTTTAGCTCCACCCACTCCTATGAATCAGAGCCATTGCAGGGCTCTTGCAAAATGTGGTAGCCTGAAGTCCCTGGGCTATTGTTTTTTTCAGTCGGGCTACCAAAATCTATCTACACAGTGCCCCGCAGGCTATCTATCTATTTATCTATCACGGTTTAGATTTTTGGAAGCCAGACTGAAAAAACAATAGCCCCGGGACTTTTGCCTACCAGATTTTGCGAGCCCTGCAATGACATAATCACGTCAGTCATCCTATTCTTTCAAAATACATATTAGAAATGTCTTTAAACATTCCTTACTTTTTCTTTTATTGAATAACTCCATTCTACAACTGAACACTCAACAAAAAAGGACCTTATTGGCTGCGAGCACTGCTGGTAAAAAGACTTGAAATTATGGATTGAACCATCCACTCCCCCAACTATTACCTGGTTATCATATTTTAGAGAGATTGCCTTGCTGGAAGGTACAACTGCTAGGCTCAATGGCGCAAAAGACAATACTATTCGAAGTTGGACCAATCATGCTGCGATGTTGCTGGACAAGCTTAAAAGCTGACTTTTCTTGTATATCCAGTGGTGTAAAGTAACAAATTACAAATACTCAAATGACTGTAATTAGTTTTTTCAGGAATTGCAATTAACTAAGTAGTTTTATAAATGTGTACTTTTACTTTCTCTTGAGTACATTTTTAGTGCTGTGTCGATACTTTTACTTCACCATTTTCCTTCAACCTGCAGTCACTACTTTATTTCTTTCTAGTCTATGGTGATTGGCTAAAGTAGAAAAAATGTGATTCCTGTCCAATCAAATCTCACATAGAAAGTAAATCTCAAGACATGGGCTTTTTATAAATGCAGCAAACCTTTTGGAAGCATTAAAAACATCCAAGAAGATGTCTAAAATCTTTACACGCATTGACCCAGAGACTTTTTATAGTCTGCATGTCACTAATGAGAAAATGAAGGCTGTCGACTCGACTGTATGATAACTGAAATCACCAAACAGCCTTAAACAAACACTAAATGAAACGAATGAAGGAAGGACTGAACAAGGAATAGAAGGACCAAATGAATGAAGAAAGGTTTCAAGGAAGGACTGAATAAACTAAGGAAGGAACAAACAAAAGAATGAACAAAAGACCTAATGAAGGAAGGAACAAAAATATGAATGAATGAGTGAACGAATGAAGGGAGTAATGAAGGAAGGAACAAATGAATGAAGGAAGGATTCAAGGAAGGACTGAATAAACTAAGGATGGAAGGAAGGAATGAACCAAGGGATGAGGGAAGGAACAAAAATATGAACGAATGAAGGAAGGAACAAATGAATGAAGGAAGGATTTAAGGAAGGACTGAATCAACTAAGGAAGGAAGGAAGGCAGGAAAGAATAAACGAATGAATGAACAAAGAACCTAATGAAGGAAGGGCCAAAAATATGAACGAATGAATGAGCAAACAAATGAAGGGAGGAATGAAGGAAGGAACAAATGAATAAAGGAAGGCTTCAAGGAAGGACTGAACGAATCAACAAATGATTGAATGAACGAACAAAGGACTTAATGAGGGAAGGAACAAACATATAAACGAACGAGCAAATGAATGAGTGAACGAATGAAGGGAGGAATGAAGGAAGAATTCAAGAAAGGACTGAATAAACTAAGGAAGGAAGGAACAAACTTATGAATGAACAAAGAACCTAATGAAGAAAGGAACAAAAATATGAACAAACGAAAGAATGAATGAGTAAACGTATGAAGGAAGAAACAAATTAATGAGGGAAGGATTCAAGGAAGGACTGAACAAAAAAAAGGAACGAACCAACAAATGAATGAATGAACAAAGGACCTAATGAGGGAAGGAACAAAAATATGAATGAGTGAATAAATGAAGGGAGGAACGAAGGAAGGAACAAATGAATGAAGGAAGGATTCAAGGAAGGACTGAATAAACTAAGGAAGCAAGGAATGAATGAACAATGAACCTAATGAAGGAAGGAACAAAAATTGGAACGAACGAATGAGCGAACAAATGAACAGATGAATGAAAGGAGCAACAAATGAATAAAGGAACGAACAAACAATTGAATGAAGGACAGAACAAACAAACAATGGATGGAAGGTTGTAAGGAACGAACGAATATAGGAAGATCACTAAATGCACTACAGAATGTTAAGTTTACACATCCCTGCATAAACCGCATGGAACATGAGGATTATTTTTCAGTACTTTTTCCACCACTGAGTATATTTAATTTCATTAATTTTATATTTAATTAAAAAAAATTTGCTTCCGTGGACGGTTTCATGGCATCTGTTTGTATATAGTTGTATATGTATGTACTATAATTTGAATAAAATATTGATTTTAAATAACCAGAAATGTCTTTAAATAGTTACACCTCTTATTTTATATGTGAATGTTACTGTATGAGTTTTAGCATTGATCACTGTAGGCCTACCTGAGAATGAGTGGACCGCACTGGGATGGAGGGATCTTGGCGCACAGGTCCTGAAGCTCCAGTTTCTCTCCAGGTGAGATCTCACGGGAGGATCTCTGTGGAACTGATGCCAGCCAGCTGTAATCCACACTGGAGCTGCGCCTTCGGGTCTCTATTGCCCTCTCCTGGTGGAGGCGTTCAGTGCGCTTCACCAGAGATCCCAACTCTAACATCAACATGTTAGTTACCAGTTCCTCAGGTGAGCGATGACCGGGAACCTGTGGCTCCTTAGAGAACACTGACGACCAGAGGAACATCTGAAATGGTAAAGAGTTTTGAAGCGCTTCTTAGTCAGTTAAAAATATACTCCCTGGATGATTTTTTAAGTGCACCACATTGCACCTTCACTGTGTTGGACCCAACCTTCAGAACTTCCTTAATTCTTTGTGGCATCGATTCAACAAGGTGCTGCAAATTTTTGGTTCATTTTGGCATGAGAACATCACACATTTTGACACATATCTTTAATGTAAACACATCTTAAAGGTTGGATTGAGTTCTAGTGACTGTAAGGCAATTTGAGCTTTGTGATGTGTAGCATTATCCTGCTGGAAGTAGACTTCACAAGAAGGGTTCACTTTGGTCATAAAGTGATGGACATGGTCAGCAACAACAACAACGATTAAACGATGCTCAATTGGTACCAGGGGACTGAAAGTGTGCCAAGAAAATATTGGCCATAGCATTACACCAGCAGCATAAAGCATTGATAAAAGGCAGAATGGATCCATGCTTTCATGTTGTTTAGACCAAATTCTGAATCTACAATTCGAGTATCACAGTACAAATCAAGATTCCTCAAAACAAGCAATGTTTTTTCATTCATTTAAAGGTGCCATAGAATGAATATCTGGATATATTTAGGAGCAGAATAAAAGCTGAATATTAAAGACCAAACACTATTATTTTTTTGTTCTCATGTAAATCCCGTACTTGTAAGGTCAGTGTGAAAAACACCGCCAATCATATTAAAACATAGACTCTTATTATCCATGCATGATCATAAATATGCACGCCCCAGGCAGCGTTTCCTAGTGAAGCAGGCTGCCTTGCATAACCACAAACATTTCATGTGTTTACAGCTTGCCAAAACACAAAATGCAGGATATACGGATTATAAATTTATACAATGCCATCCTAAAGAGGCATAGGGTCTGTTTAAGTAGAAGTTTCATTAGTGTAACATCTATATTGTGAAATATGCTGCATATTTTTTTAATGACACGGTAAACACATACTGCTGAATATGTATTCAATTTACATTAATACATCTTGTTCCTATATCATGGATGTAAGTTCTTGTATCATTCAGCTTTCTGTGATATGGTAATGTTGAGGTCGATGTTAAGTCCTTACTTTGTGAGCGTGTGTGTAGGTGTATGTTGTTTACAGGGACACAAACTTGTATAATGGCTTGAGTATGACCTTGTTGTACTCTATTAAGGTGGTTAGGGTTAGGTTTAGTAAATCAAAACACTTAAAGTTTGCCAGTTTTCCTGTGTGAGGCTTGGGTTTTGGGGCAGGGGTAGAGCTATATAATAATTGTTTTTTAATGTATACAATAAATTATGCCTATGGAGTGTCCTTGTAAACCATGTATACATGTAGGTTTGTGTTTAAAAAAGGCCATGAGTTTTTTAATAATGACCACAGAAATAATACCTCATCTGAATCACATTGTTTGTCACGATAGTGTCCCTGTCACTATAGTTTCTCAACCACGTTCCGGAAGGACCACCAGCTCTGCACATTTTCCATCCCTTCTAAACCAAACACCCCTGATTCAGAGCATCAGCTCATTAGCAGACTGAAAGACCTGTAACGGGTTTGACAGAGAAAGGAGACATCCAAAACATGCAGTGCTAGTGGGCCTAGAGGAACGTGGTTAAGAAACACTGCTATTAGGACCCACACAGGGCGCCCACTGTAGGACTCACTTACACCACTTCTAATAGCAACCCAGGTGGACTCCCATACAGGGTCAGGACTCTGCTAGTTCTCAACAAGTCTTGGGCTGCAGGGTGTGCTCTTCTACTGCTTCAAGGTTTGATCTGTTGTGGGTTCAGAGATTCTTCTTCTTTTATAGACCTCAGTTGGTTTAGCGATGCCTTTCAATCAGCTTTAACCAGTCTGGTCATTCTCTTCTGAGTTGAACTGCTCTGAACGGATGCTCAGTACATAGTTTCCAATCTTTGGACAATTTTCTTGAACTCTAGATATTTTTTTCAAAAGCAGTAATCAGCAGTTTCAGAAATACTCAACCATCTCATCTGCTCCAACAACCATCCCACATTCAATGTCAATTAAATCCCCTTTCTTCTCCATTCTGATGCTTAGTTTAAGAAGAATCAGACCACATATAAATCCCTAAATGCATTGTGATTGGCTTATTTGATATTTGCTTTAACACACAGGTGTATACCTAATAGTATCCAATGAGTGTATGCCATGAATAATAATAATAAAACATTCTTCAAAATGTTTACATATAGGTCTTACCTTCTATTAGATGCAAAAGGTTGATTATATTCTCCGTGGATTCATCACACTATTAACCCTACAGCACATTGCAGTCAATTCTGTCCCTCTCAACAGATAAAGGGCTAAAGATAATCCCTTATGATCATAATCTAAACTAAAGCCACATTTCAGTGGTTCATCACTGCACACAAAGGAAATGAACAACTTAGTCTAAGAGTAAACCATCCTTCCACACACACAAACGATTCGAATGCAACTGTGGATGTCTAGCTTAGTCATTCCGATGGAGCAGTCAGCATAATAGGATTATTTCTTTTAAAGATTACACAACATAGATTTAGATCTCAATCCTGTCTCAATAAACACCGCTACGGCCCCTGTTGTCCTTTTGTAGGCGAACAAAATGATGTCATATTAGATTAGTAACACTGAGAAATATAATAGCCTCGCAATTCTCATCTTTCAGACGCGTCCGAAATGTGATTCATCCCATTTTCAACTTACAGAGGAAATTGAAGTTGTAGAGTATGACTTAACACTAATATTTGTCAGAACTCGACTTTCAAACAGAAGAAGCTGGAGATCAAAGTTAAAACTGATTTAATTTCTCGCCTTGTTATGACTCTAATGCCACTGAACTTCTCACTTTTATTTCTTGGCCTCCTGCTTCCTTACTCATGTTAAAAGCCCAGGGAAATGGCTAGGATTAGATTAATGTGTAATGTAAGAGTTCTTAAGTACTGGTGTTCAGGGAAGAGCCGCCACTCCGCACGTGTCTCTCAAATGAGGAGAAAAAAAAAAACGCCAGCTCAGCTCCATTTTATCCGATGATTCTGAACTTCCTGTCATATTTGAACAAGGCCAGGAATGTGTGTATTTAATGGATAATAAATGGAGACCTTATAAATTATTCATGTTTTTTAAAAAACATTTTTTATATTTATTTGTTTATTGAAGATGAGCATATAGCAGTGTTTTTTTGTTTGCTTGACTACTCATGTTGTTTGCTTGACTGCTACCACAATGAAAATTCTTTTTTTTTTTATAGCTTTTCTTAATGGAACAGAGGAGACATTCCCTTTTTTCACAGCCACTTCCATCTCTGCAAATTCAGTTCCTGCTAAAATACCCGTCCATTAGATTTCCATCAGTTTTGACATTTTAAACCAGTGATTCCTCTCTCATCCCTTCTTGAAGTCCTCTGTTAGGCATTATCACATTGCTTTCTACAGTTACAGCAGCTAGTACATCTCTGTCATATTTTCTCTTTAAATGTCTCAGTGTGGACTTTAATGTGAAAACGATATTGAAGCACATTACCGACGGAAAAGGAAACTGGTGTAAGTTTCATCCCAAAGAAAAAAAGTAAGTATAGGCATGGATTTTCCCACATTCCCACAGTCATACATGATAAAATTGAAAACAATTTGCATGACATTAATATTTTTTATGAGGCCAAAATTCATGCTTAATTCTGTAGTTGATGTATGGATAATAATTTATCTAAAATACTATTACTTCTACTAATTTATAATAGGAATTATTATTATTATTTGATTAAAGGAATATGTATTTATAATAATAATAATAACAATAACTATTATAATAATTGTTGTAATGCTCTTCATTGCAGTATTACATTTTTTACACTGTTATTATTATTTAAGATCTGAAAACTCAGGGCTACTGGTAGTACCCAGAATAGCAAAGTCTACTAAAGGTGGTCGAGCCTTCTCATTTATGGCTCCTAAACTCTGGAATAGCCTTCCTGACAATGTCCAAGGCTTAGACACACTCTCTTAGTTCAAAAGTATATTAAAGACCTATATTTTTATTAAAGCATACACACAATGCATCACATAACGGTATGATACATGAGTGTGCTCCATGCAGGTGAGTGGGCTTGACAAACCACCTGTAGGACACACTCCTCCTATCTTAATTCACCAGACATTTTTGCTATTTTCATTTATAGCACTTCATTTTTGAATTGATATTTGATATCTCCCAAGAGACCTTTAGAGATTATGCAACGCCATTGATGTTATCCAAGAGCTGTGAAGTGATGATGCATCAAGGACAACACATATGAAGAATCATGATAATATATAATGCATAATCCTGGACCAGGCCGTATCCTGAGCAGATGCTGTGGTGGTCATGGAAAAGTGGAGAGCATGAGACTGATTCCTGAAAGACCCCAGTGACAATCGAGTCCTCACTTTGATCCCGTAGGCCAGCCTGAACACCCGCCGGTTACCTACTCACACCTGCAGCTTCTCCACGATAGACGTCCAGTGTTCTCCAGCCTCCGGTGTCTAGACTGCAGGTCTGCACAAGAAGTTTGGTCAGAGGAGAAATGGCCGTGCCCAACTGAGCCTGGTTTCTCTTGAGGTTTTTTGCTTCACTTTCGTCAATTGGTGAAGTTTGTTCCTTGCCTCTGTTGCCACTGGCTTGCTTGGTTTGGGACTAGTAGAGCTGTGCATCGATGGATTTGCTCTTCAGTGTTTGGACTTTCAGCAGTGAAATTTAAACCTTACTGAACTGAACTAAACTGAACTTCAACTCTGAAATCTGGACTGGCAGTTTCAATTCACTAGAACTTCTGTTAAGCTGCTTTGACACAATCCACATCGTAAAAGGGCTATATAAATAAACATGAATTGAATTGAACATTTAATATTATTTGAAGTGATGTGTGTGTGTGTGTGTGTGTGTGTGTGTGTGTGTGTGTGTGTGTGTGTGTGTGTGTGTGTGTGTGTGTCAGGCAGTCACCGGAGTCACCCCATTCACCAGGACCCACTCACAGCCGTTCACAATCACCAGAATCCTGATTGACTTCACCTGTTCAGACACACAAACACACACACATATTCACACACACACACACACACACACTATAAAGAGCACTCACCTTCACTCAGTCACCCACCGCAGTCCGGATACTCACATCTAGCGCCATCTCCCGATCTCTTCCCATGTGGTTACTCTCCACCGATCCTTCTCCTGGTTTCCAGCGATCCCCTGAGTTCCGGTATTTCTCTGTATGTTCTGATGTTTACGTCTTTCTGGATCCCCTGCTTGTGTGTGTCGTGTGTTTCTGGAACAGACTTCTCTGCATGTTACCTCTGACTTCAATATTCCTCAGTTAAGACTCTCTTGTTTACATTTCCAAATAAATACCTGTGTATTTTACCCATAGTAGCATACTGTGCTTGTTCTTTGTGAGACGTGACAGTGTGTGATTAACACTAATAATACTATTATTATTTATAATAATTATTAGTAGTAGAAATTGTAATTCAAATCTAAAATGTAAAATATTTTAAGCTAAAATATAAACTAAATATTTTTCTTTTTGAATTATAAGTTGCTAAACAAATGTCTGTTAACTGATAAGTACTGTAAAATAACAAAAAAGGCCATTGACACTTTCATATATAAATAATAAATAAATCAGTTTCTTAATTTCTTCACAGTCCTATTTAACATTTTCTCGCGTAACCTATTGTCTATATATGAATTATAACAAATCCCCTCCCATCCTGATTAGTTTTTATATTTATCCCTTGTATGTTGTCACCATAAATCTGCCGTTTGCATCTGTTCAGGTCGAGGTTTCTGATTTACTTCGGCTTGCCTTTGAGTCATAAAAGTCCTCCATAGCTTGTGGAGCCCGGCCAACAATTTGAGGAGAGGATCCAAACCTCTCTCACGAATTACATTCGGGCATCAAAGAGCATATAAAAGTCTATTTAGAGAGAGTGCAAAATGAATCAGAGTCTCAATGTGGATGTGTCAGATAGCATATGAGGTCTATATCTATGTTAGAGAGGGTCAGAGTGTGCCAGTGTTGAATTCAGAGGTTGATATAGAGTTGCTGTTTTTACTACAGTACAGGCAAAATCATATTCTACAGAGAGAGAGAGAGAGAGAGAGAGAGAGAGAGAGAGAGAGAGAGAGAGAGGAAAATACTGAAAGGTCTTTATGGTATTTGCTGAAGCCTGTGTTTTGTGTTTGAGTCCAAGTCTTGTTAAAATGAGTAAAAGCAGAGTGTATTTCATCTTCAGCTCATATGGCACCTGGCCCAGTGGAAACAGCAGCACTACATCAGTTAATTGCAGACTTTGTGCTGACAAAAAGATGCTTGCCCTGATTAACCCTTAGATGCAGGAATTATTCGATCACCAAGGGAAAACATATTTGATAACATTATCTTTGTATATTGATGCTAATTTTGAAGTGACTTTGTGGCTATGAGTCAACTAGCAGTCAATACATTATAAAGCTGTCCTATTATGTCATTTTACAAAGTCTTGATTCGGTTTGGGAGTGTAATCGATGGTTGGAGGTTCGAAAAACACACTATTGTTAATGTAATTTACATTGCTGCAATGTCTTTCTCTATTAGTTCCAGGTTTGAAAAAGTCCCGCCTTCCAAGAAACAAAATGTGTTGTGATTGGTTAGCTGTCCCAGTGTGTTATGATTGACTGACAGCTAGATGGTGTTTCAGTACTGCCAAGCGCCTTACCTAATCAGCAAGTTACGTCTGTTCATGCACAATAACTCTGAACCAGAAAAAGACGTGCGCATTACTTGTCAAAGAACCAAACTTACCAGTGTTTTCAATGAAATAACATTGGTTTGTGTTGCAGACATTTGAAAACTTACATGTACTGGTAAAACAAAACATTTATGCTTTGTAAAATACACCCTGATGTCTATGGAGACGGCCATGATAATCATTTTACAAATAATCTGACGATGTGTGTTATTCATAACTGATGCACACTGTTTAGAAAACTAGAATCTTTTCTCTATTCTTCCTCCAGTTAAACAGCCACTTACTTTCATGTATTTGTGAAAATATAAGGAATTAGCATGTTGTAAATCCAGCAATTCTAATTGCAGACTAACATGGCAATAGCGAAGGGAGTGGATTTTCTGACGGATGTCTGCTCCAGGATAAAGTAACATATCCTCTCTTATGTCTACATGATTATTAATAAAAATAAATGTATAAGGACCTAGATTATATGATGATCTTAGTGTCGTCTCTCTTCAGACTAAAACTAGAATAATATGTGTGTCATTGCTTGTTCTGTATGTCAAATGATTTGTTTACTTAGGATCTACCAAGCTAGTTCAGAGGTCAGTGAGACCTCTTAAGTGTAACTGGACTCTTGATGGATTGGAAACAACTGGTTCCAGAGTTATTTGCCATTTTCTGTTTTAATTCTTTTTAAGTAAATTCCTTTGTAAGCAAGATATATTTTCTGAGTTTTAGCAAGCTACCAGTTTGGATGTTGATTGTACCAGTTTTAACCAGTTTTGATAACATGGTTGAGAGTACAAGAAACAGCCTTGAGTATGAAACAGATTGTACTTGGTGTGTGCGTGTTCTATTCATTTGTGGATCTTTTTTACAGGTCCAGGGTCAGCTCTGAGTAGCCTAGTGGCTGTCTGACTTGCAACTCCTGTCTCTATCCTATCTTGGAAGAGGATATGACCCCACCTCTGCGTACCTCTTTGGAAATTGTCTATCTGTGTTTTAACCAGGTTGACATAGGTATGACGCAGCTAGTGACGCATATTACAGTATAATTGTTGTTGTTTTGAGATTGTAAGCAGAGCGGCCTACGATAGCTCACATTTATTTTGATGGTCTGTTTGTTGAATTTAAGTCACATTGCATCTACATGCTAACTAATTCTCATTAGATTATAAGTAGAGTGTTAGGTTGGGGTTAGTGTAAGTTGACATGTACTTGCAAAGTTTCTTGAAGGAGCAGTATTAGTAAATATTAAGCAGTCTACTAATACTCACATGGACCATCAAAATAAAGTGTTACCAAATAATGAAATGTGTTCTTATACATATTTCAGAATCCGATTATCAGATATTTTTAAGGCAAGAATATTGATCATACTGAAGCTTTGCACACATGTATATGCAAGACATATCAGAGTGGCAACATTATTGTTGTTTTTCACGTCCTCACCCCCAAACATTATAGGGTGCCCTATGAAGAAAATCTGGGTATACCTAGGCATAGTCGAAAAATAAGAGATCAGTATATGGAAATGGCCATACCGTGAGCCTTAGACATCATTGTTTCATCGTTCTCATGCAAATTACATTTTTCTCACAGGATTATTCATTAGCATGCCCTCAACATTTTCATGTACTTTAGGTCACGTTCTACGTCAGCTGGACCTGCCATGAGTCATCAGAAGTTCAGCAGCCAAAACACAGACTGATATTCAAAGTCCCTTTGAATGAAGCCAAAGCCAGCTGCACCAGATTGTTTTCTATGCGTTGCTAAAAATGTGGGATATACAGGTTATATAAGTTCAGCGCCATTCTGAAGAGACATAAGGTATGTTTAATTGTATCTTTTGTTAATTGATTATGTTTATTGTGAAATTAGCCACATATTTGTGAGGCATGTAGACTGTACATAAAAACTGGTTAGTATTGTGTTTAATGCATGTTAAAGCATTGTGTCAGTCGCTCAGTAATAAAGCAATGTGATAAAGTAGCAATACACTTTATTGAACATCATGTGTTTATGCAGAGGTAATTCCTGCAGGGTGTCTTAAAATGTCTTAAATCAAAACTAGGCCTTGAAATAAGGCCTTAAAAAGTCAGGTCTTAATTTTCTTTTGTTCATGTATAGCTACCCAATCTGGCCAACAGCCATACAATCACCAACAATCCCAATCTCAATAAAACTTTAAACTTTTGTATAAAAAAGGTTATTTTTAACTTTATTTACCAATAACTTTCCTTACAATAAAATTCGTTTAAAAGCGCTTCATGTATTTAATGCTGGATATCAATCTGGACAGATTGTTGTGCAATGATTTAGTTTATTATAGTTTTTAAAATGTTTAAAATATTTGTAAACTTTTTAATTTTATTTTAAAGACAGTTAATTTTGGGAGCTTGCTTGTTTTTACACTATTTAAAATATGTTGCTAAGGAATATCTAAAATATTATTTTTATTATTATTCAATTATTGTATTATTAAATGTATTAAATTATAATATTTTGTAATAGGGCAAATAAAAATCTTTTCCATCTGGGCTATTTGAAAAATTCCTTAACATTTAGCCCTATAAGTCTTACATTTTATTCATAATGGTCTTAAAAATGTTAATTAAAAATGTTAATCTTAAATTTAACCTACAGAAACCCTGTCCTGGCTGTGTTTACATTTACATTATAGCTTCAAAATACAACACATAATGCATGTTTGTCAGTGTCTTCTGTCAAGTTAAATTATAATTTAGCCTATATATTATTTACAACACAACTCAGGAGAAAACAAGGTTACGCTGGTAGTTTATATTAGATTGCTCACTCATTTCAAGCTAAAATATACCATAATGTTTAAAGCGGACTATCAGAATTAAGTTAATTTAATATTTCTTTTTTATCCAAAATTATATTATAATAATTTCTAATCATTATTTTTGTTGTCCCACTAAGAAAGACTGTGGCATTGATTGATGGACAATTTTTTCTAGCTTTAGTTAGCTCAGTTTTATATTAAATGGAAACAAAACTATACAACAAACTATACTCATTCATTCATTCATTCATTCATTCATTCATTCGTTTTCCTTTGGCTTAGTCGGCTTAATTATCAGGGGTCACCACAGCAGAATGAACCGCCAACTATTCCAGCATATGTTTAATGCAGTGGATGCCCTTCCAGCTACAACCCAGTACTGGGAAACACCCATACGCTCACTCATTCACACACACACACACACACACACACACACACACACACACACACACACACACACACACACACACACACACACACACACACACACACACACACACACACACACACACATACAATATGGCCAATTTAGTTCATCCAATTTACTTATACCGCATGTCTTTAGACTGTGGGGGAAACCAGAGCACCCAGAGAAAATCCATGCAAACACAGGGAGAACATGCAAACTCTACACAGTAATGCCAACTGACCCAGCCGGAACTCGAACCAGTGACCTTCTTGCTGTGAGGTGACAGTGCTAACCATTGAGCCACCGTGCCACCATAAACTATACTATAAACTTATAATAAACATTTTTCTGGGCGTTTTTTTTTTCAGTGAGCGCTATTTTTCTACTAACAAAATGGATTTTAGTTACAGTATAGGGTTTTCTTTTAGTAGTCAATCGATGTAATTAAGTCAGAGGAGCTTCATCATCATCTTTGCCGCCATTCCCAGTTTATGCTGTCATAAAACATATGGAGTGGCCTGTCTTACAGACATAACAGTAACGTTAATCATGCATGGAGCTGTAAATGTAACGTCACACCCTGAATAATTAAAAAGGCTTTTAAAATTTAATCATGATGCATCATGGGTTGAAAATAACCACTACTTTCATCTTCATTTGATGAAATACTCCTGAAAACTGTCACTCATTGACTTAAATGAACTGATATCTCTCAGCACACACACAGCTGACCTGCATATGCATCATTTTATTATGTGTGTGCCTGTTGAATGAGCTCCAAAATGAGTGCTAATGTTACGCTTGACTCATTACGCTATTTGAGTGGCCACTGGGGGATAATCTTTCCAAACTTGTTAACACAGTCTCTCTCTTGCTGCTGACATGACCCTGTAAGTCAAGCTTTTTTGGTGTAAAGAGGGTTGTTTTGGGCACGAGCCACTGGCAGGAATGAGGGGAGCTCAAACACAAGCATTGGTGTTTGCAGCAGCCACTTTAGTAGAAACATCATCATGAATAATAGACAACGGATTCACTATCTGGTTATGTAATGGCTTTGTTGGTGATTGTTAGCTGTAGTATGTTAATGTTACACCACTGTTGTGTTTTCCCCCTCTGGCTTTGAGCTAATTTTTTTTTGTCTTGGATACAAAAACATTATTGATATGACTGATAAGGTAAAGACTAAATCAATTATAGAGAACATATCATGACCATACCTGTCAACATTGGGATGTGAAAATAAGGGATACTCACCCTAAATAGAAGCGAATGAATCTCTCATTTAGATTTATTGGTTTGATTACATTAAATAACAAAGCTGTCACTTTAAAACTGCACAGATCTATAATAAAAGCATTTGATTGTTTTCCTAACTGTTTATGCTCATTTAAGATAAAATTTGTTGTGTTTAAAAGAAAACCCAACAAGATTGACGTGTCTAGATGTTCCTTTAGTTTTCTTTTAGGCTTAGTCCATTTCTGGGGTCGCCCAGCGGAATGAACCGCCATTATTATTATTATTATTATTATCATCATTATTATTATGATGATGATGTGTATATGTCTGTTAAAACACGCATCCAAAACCAAGTGTCCACTTGAGCTCAGCATCAAATCGCGTACATACAGAATCCGCTTGGGAAACAGCGTCTATTGTCAGCATCAGCTGACAGTCATGCAACTTTATATGAACCGACTGTTTTGAGGATTGCATTACAATGGCGCCTGTAATGAAAAGGAAATGAATCGCGCTGTTTTTATGTTTATTTCAAAGTGTTTCCATGCCTAAATAAAATGAAAGCACAGAACCGAATCACATTTAAGAGCAAGGGCGGCCCCTGGTGGGTTCGGCGGTATAGGTTGCATATAGGGAGGATCAGCTCTTCTCAGAAAGATAAAAAATGTAAAAAAAAGGGATTTTATGAATCTACATGTTTACATCCACAGCGTCACTGCAGCAGTCGCGCTATAGCTACTAGAGGTTTACAATGCCTGCAGCAGAAAAAAAACATTACAAATATTTTGTTGTTGAATGAACCAAGATACGACTCTCTATCTGGTATGAAGTGAAGCTGCAAGTTGTTTGATAGCCCCCTGGTGGCTGGATGCAGTACAGGTCATGCACTCCACCCACTCCATGTAAATGAATGGCAATTGAGTCCTATTAAAAAGATCTGTGACACTTACAATCATATTTTCTGAAAGTTGGTATTGGTAATTTAGGGTGGTTGTTATCACTCTGATATATGTGCAGTTGTTCCCTTTTCTTTTCTTCAGTTTAATTTTCAGATATGTGTAAAACAAATTAGGTTGTACAAAACATTACAAACATTTATTTTCTTTTTTACAAAAAAAAAACTAAACTAAATACCAGAGAGAAAAGGGGGAAAAACATGCAACAATTTAATGGAAGGTAGATATTCCAATTGGGGTAGAGCCCCAATGTTTTTCAAAAGACTGTGGTCATCTCGTGACAAAAGTATTTTCTCAGGAGTGTTGTTCCCTTTTGTGATGGGTGTGATTTTAGCTAGTAATTTAATGCAAAAAAAATGGGGCAAGTCATTATGATTGACATCTTCTTTGAGCAGCTTTGAGAAGCTCTATCCATTAATGTATTTTCTATTTTTTTCTTATTTTGCACTAACAAAATCAGCAGTAACTGTAGGCCTGATCCCTGAGAATTTTCACTAAAGTTTTGGTCAAACGTTTTTCCTCAGTAAATGTAGCTTTCCCCAATTATGTACATTCTGGGTCTTGTTGGTTGTAAAATAATATTATAATAATAATAAAACCTTTCTAACCAACTTGATTATTATGTTATTTATAGTTAACTTTTCATATTTTATAAGTGTAATTTCTACTCCTGATAAAGATAACAAAAATAAAACTAACAATCTTTTCAATTATATTTATTTTACATTAGAGAAAATGCGGTCACCATAAACGTTATGAGGCTGTATGAACTAAAAATTGTTAAGTTTGCTGTTTAGCATATTATGATGGGTTTATGCCAAATGCAAATAAATTTTTTATAAATTCAACTTAAACAGAAACTTTGCATGAGATAAAAAAAAAATCCAAAATAACTATAGCAAGTTAAGCATTAGCATTGACTAGTTGTTCAATTTAAATAATATAAAAAATATTACTGTGTTTTTAATATATAGTATATTATTGTGTGTTTTGTAATTTGAGTTATTAGTTGGTGTATTTCAACAGGCAGTCAAATAAGAAGTCGAAGGGGCTGATTTGAGGTGAGTTTTAGTGTAAATTTACTACCACAACTCCTCTTCTGAGTCCACAAGCATTTCTTACTGATCATGCTCAAGCTCCTTTTGCGACATATGCAGTGCCCATCACCATTCATTACAATGGAAGGAGGCAAAATTCCCTTGTTTTGTTATTTCTGTCAGAATAGCTGTAAAAGTTCCACCTTCTTCTGCGTTATTACTCGCACCCAAATAAGTGAATTTGACAAACAAAATTCAGGTATTTTGATCTGAAACGTCACATCTCTTAGGACACCAATATTTATTTTAACTATGGAAAGAAGCATATGTCGACTTAAATGTTACACCAACGTCACGTTTTTCATCTCTGGCTTCAAGCTCTTGTTTTTGTCTCAGCCACAAAATTGTCATTGTTTTTGACGTCTGAAAAACTTCCCAGGCAAAATCAATTCAAGGTGGTGAGACATATACAGTCAGTATCGGTTAGGAGAAGTGTAACTCCATCTGTGAGAATGTGTTGCTGCTGGCGTTCAGCTCTGAAAGCTGTGCAACGTCTGCAATGTTGCAGCTGCACTTCCCAATAAGTTATGCACATTAGCGTGCATCACATATCAAGCTGATACTGACACAAGCATATGGGAAGCGCGTGTTGGAGGCAGAGAAAACGCAAAGGACGGCAGACTGAAATAGACGCTTTTCTGTATTAATGTTGATTTGCATGCCCTTCCTCCAAATGAGAGAGAGAATATTAGAGGCAATATGTCTGTCGATATGTAATGTCTGGAGAGAACAGAGGGAAAATTGTCAGAACATAACTGAGTGTACTTGCAGATGGAGTAGATAAATATTAAATACTTATTATATTTAGATAAGTACTAAGATAATATTAAGATTAACATAAACTATACATATATAACATGTAAATACAACATTTTAAATTATAATCATATTTAATATATTTAAATAGTTTTTAACAGTTTATATGCTAAAATATATCAATTGATATATTATTAGATACTTATATACTGATTTTCCATATGTATTTAGTACATATTTAACATTTAACAATGTATTAAATATACATATGTTGAAGTGATAAATATGTACTAAATACATATGAAAAACCAATATATAAGTATCTAATAATAATTTAAATACTGGAGAAATGGAATAGAATGGAATAGGTTTACTGCTATTGTCCTTTTTTGTTGACCACATTTTATGTAAGCTATTTTATTTACTGTTAATCAATAAAAGCCTATTATAACATGTTGCCAAATAAGTTTTGTACTTCATAAGCACAGTTTGTCCCCTCAACGGCATTTCCGACTGAAAAGTAAATTGTCCTCCTGAACGGAACCACGCCATTAAACCTGGGATAAACTGGGCTTTTTCTCCGGCTGATCCGAAAAGAAAGCCCAATTATCAGATCGAGCTGAGAATCTCTGCATCGACCCCACCCTTTCCCTTTCTCTTTTCTTCATTTCCTCTCTCTATTTTTCACCATCCTTTACTGTAGTAGCCCTTCCCTGCTCTGATCCCACCCTCTCCACGACACACACACACACACACACACACACACACACACACACACACACACACACACACACACACTCTCTCTCTCACACACTTCACTCAGTCGGTCTCTCAGCCTGCCTCTGATTGAGTAGCTTTTCATTCTTGGGCACTCAGCAACAGTGTCTCTCCATCTCTCTCTCTCACACACATACACATACACATACACACACACACACACACTCTCTGGAAGGAGTCCTGCAGTTTGCGGCTGTGGATCTCAAGATTTGCAGGATCATCTGCACTGAGGTGGGAGATGGCATTGAGAGCTTGTGTGTAAGAATCGTTTTTTTTTTAATCCATTCTGCGCTTTTATTGCTAATGTAAGCAAATGCTGGTCCTGCATGGAAGTCTGTTTGGAAGTTTTGGACTCATTTAGTAATGCATGGAAATTGTATTATTAAGCTATGAATTTGACTGTACCGAGGTGTAAAACAATATGTACTGTGTATGAACTGAGCTGATGAATGCCTCTACTAGCTATTAGAAGTTGTGAATATGCTGTTTGTGCACAATATAAATGCACTGGAAGTTGGAAATCTTCTGGATTTGACTAGATGTGTGTTTACAAGTTGTTTGGCTGTGTTTAAGGCGAGACATTGCAGACAAAAACATTTATATGCACCTGTGAAATTTGAGGCTTTCTGGCTTTTTTTCAGTGTAATGGAAATAAAAAGTAGATTTTTGGGTGTTCCTTTTGTTTTACTTGATCAATTTGTGTCTGTTGATACAAAATTACAATTACAAAAAAAAACGCAGTTGCAGTTTTATTCCTGTATCCTGAAAGTTTTTATATTATATAATATTATTATATTTTATATTATATTTATATTAAGTAATTTGACTGACTTGGGTAAGCTAAATTGGCCGTAGTGTATGTGTGTGATGGAGTGTGTATGGGTGTTTCCCATTGATGGGTTGCAGCTGGATGGGCATCCA
This sequence comes from Danio kyathit, assembly GCA_903798195.1. Classification (NCBI taxonomy): domain Eukaryota; kingdom Metazoa; phylum Chordata; class Actinopteri; order Cypriniformes; family Danionidae; genus Danio; species Danio kyathit. The sequence goes on from LR812539.1 coordinate 34,503,739, forward strand.
CTGTATAAAACATATGCTGGATAGGTTGGTGGTTCATTCAGCTGTGGTGACCGCAGATTAATAAAGGGACTAAGCTGAAAAGAAAATTAACAAATTTGACTGATTATATACAACATTTAACGTTTGTGGTATTTTCTGAATAATGAAGTGATAAAATTTCTCTATTGTGAGAAAAAAAATTCTCAAAAAAACGTACATTTTTGAGTAACACTTTATACCCCTTGTTACATGTGCAACCTGTGTCCTTGTTACACATTCCATGTTCTTGCTATAGTAATTACAATTATGCACAATAACATGCAGCTAACCTTAAAGTAGGGCTGGGCGATATGGCAAAAATGCAATCTCGATAACTATTATCCATATTGAACGCTAACAATATATTTTTCGATATAAGTTGTTAATGCTTTCATATTTAAAAGAGTATCCCAACAATGACTGAAGTCACAAAGATTAGAGGGTCCATTAAGTGGCATGACATTTTCGATCGATAAATTTTTGGTGGCTAAAAATTCGGGGCATCTCTAATATCAACACACTTTTAGATTCCCATTGTTGCACACTTCTGCTGTGTGGTTGGCTCTTAGATCAATATAGAGTAAAATGGTCCAGAGCATATCATTGCTATTGACATAAATTTTATTGTGATTCAATATAATATCGTTTATCGGCCCTGCCCTACCTCAAAGCCAATCCACATTCTAACCCTAATCACATGCAATTCATTAATATTCTTCAGTAGTTATTAAGAGTTAATTAATTGTTGCGCTGTAACAAAGATGCCTTAAAATGAAATTAAACACATTTTTATTCAAGAATGTGCTTAATTAGTGCTTAATTTGCATATTTATACACATAACTTTAGGAAACTTGCAATACAAAAATGTATTTGCAATCCCTAACCCTAATCAATCAAATAGGGAAGTGCAGTAAGAAATATAAGTTATAATATTTTTTTTTGGTGCTTTTCCCCAAGATTTAACAAAACATTTTGTACAATCAAGGTTGTATGTTTTTCCATAATGATCCTTGCTGCCTAAATAAATTAACGAAAAAGTTTAATTAAAATAAAATTATAACAGAAATAGACAAAAATATTGTAAAGCAAAATGAAATAAAAATTATTTAAAAAAATTAATTAAATAAAAAATAAACTTTACAGTAGTGTATACATTTACAAGTAGACAATATCAGTTGTATAAAAAAATACCTGTAGGCCCACACGGAATCTGCGCTTGCAGAAATCCGCAGATTTCCACAGATTTTTAGCTTATCATTGAGTGTATGTATTTACTTGTGTAAATGTGTGTAAATGTAAATGTATTCAGTTTTTTTTTTATTAATTTCACTATTGTTATTGTGATATAATAATAGTACTATATAAATGTTCATATGATTTATTTACAATACAGTTTTTGAAGTATTATTTTCTGTCTGTTAGTTGATATATTTTATGAGAGACTTGCTTTGTTTACCAAATAAGTGGATCTAATTGGATTTGCATTGTAAACATTAAAGTTAAAAATGCATTATGTTTTATTTCATATATTACATTTTAAGTTGATACTCCTAAAATCATTCCACAAACATCTGCAGATGTTTTACAAAATTCTCTGCAGAAATAGCAAAAAATGCCCACAGATTCAGTGTAACTAATAAGTTATTATTTTTACCCTGTTTGGTGCAGTGTCTTGCCTTGATTAGTGTAGATCTAATTGCTTGAATGTCTGTATATTTGCGTGTTTGCCAAAGCACTTTTTTTTATAGTGAGTTTGCAAGTATGCAGTCAGCAGATCGCTCCAATCAAACCCTGAACCCAATAACTGCCTCAGACGTCTCGGCCTGCTGGCATTTACAGCTTCTCGGATCTCACACACGCACTTGAGGAGTTGACCGTACACTCGTAAACACACACAAAGTGTATAGCGTTATGAATAGCTCTTCATACAATAAAATAAAAATATAAGAACTGGTAAATAAGTTGGTTACATAACGTGGTATAAATACGAGAGACTGAAGCTAGTTGTCATGCAGATGTATCTTAAAGAGGTTATAACTGTTATACCATGTATGTTTTTTTAGCAGTGGTTTCTAAATTAATATAAAAATCATTGAAATATATGTAAATAAACATAGAAAGAAACATATACAGCTTAATATATATATATATATATATATATATATATATATATTATATATATATATATATATATACATATATAAATATAGCTGATTAAGATTGTTACGCTATTTGTTATGCTATTTTCGGGAGAATTCTGTCTTTGAAATTAAATTTACAATGTACAATATGCTATATACAACTTAAAAGTAAATAAATAATTAACATTTCTCGTTCAGTTTAATAAAAGATAAAAACAACAATATTACTGCAATTCTTCCTAAAATTCAGTCTAATTTTTCACATAGTTCTCCATGAGCAATAAAACCTGTTTAACTAATATAGTTATAATAATCAAAAACTGCTCAGCTGTAGCTCTTATTCATGACGCCTTTCCTTCACACCATTCATCCACAGACTCTAAAGTGCTTCTTCCTCTCACTTTCTGTAATTTGATTCGGCATATAGTTGAGCTCATCTTCTGTATTGACAAGAATCATTTTCAGAGTCGTTCTGTCCTAAACTCACCTCTGCACCATGCAGGTTTTGTTTGTGTAACAGCTGGTTAATGGACTGGTGTTGTTGTTTTACACTAGAAGACAGATGAGTTTTGTTGTGAAGGTAAAGTCTTCGTGACATGACGAGAGCCAGCTGGTCCTCTGTATGAGTCCTGTCAGTAAAACTGTCCAACAGAAGCCAAAAATACATTTGTTTGAAGTTAGACAAGCATTCAGGGCAGGTTTACACTGGTCACCACAGCTTTGTTTTATGACCTGACTGCGGGACATCATTTAAAATTAGCAAAAGGACATTAAAAGAATTAAAAGGTCATAAAACATAAATATTAAAGCAGCTTAAATGATTAGTTGACCCAAAAATGACATTTTCTGTTGTTAATTACTCACTTCCTTGTGGTTCCATCCCCTGAGACCTTCGTTTGTCTTCTGAACACAAATTAAGATATTTTTAAATAAATCCATTTATTACCCCCAAAAGTAAAGAGACTTTCAGAAGTCCAGAAAAGAAACCAGAAACATTGTCAAAACATTCTGCTTGACTTAAGTGGTTCAATTGTAATCATACGAGGCTCTAAGAACACTTTTGTCTGCAATAAAAACGTGAACACGACGTCGTTCGTCTATTTCTTCTCTGCCGCGTCAGGTCAGTGTGCGTTTGACGGCATGACGTATTTGCGTCGTAATGCCGTAAACGCGAATGCTCATCTGTGCAGATTCTACATTCATAAATGTAAATTTTCAAATTGCAAGCCAGTATTTATAGCATTTATACAAAAAATTACTTACAATTCCAAATTCACTTAACAAGAAAGCACTCAAAACATAATCAATCTACACGACCTTTAATATGTAGAATCTATTAAATCTCTAAATTGCTGTTGTCATATTATTTTGCCCTCTTCACTCTCAATTTCTTCTCTATTATATATTCATCATCAGATCAGATGAGCTATTGATATTAAATTTTTTGTTTGTTTTCTGTTGTTTTCCCCTATTGTTTATCTTTTTTCATTCTTTATTGGCACCATTGTAAACAATCATTCATTCATTTTCTTTTCGGCTTAATGCCTTTATTAATCTGGGGTCACCACAGCGGAATGAACCACCAACTTATCCAGCATGTTTTTAAGCAGCGGATGCCCTTCCAGCCGCAACCCATCTCTGGGAAATGTAAATAATCTAATGATTATTATTGTAAATGATGTGTACCAAATGTATCTTTCTGTTATACAATAAATGTTAAAAAAAAAAAAAAACACCCCGATCTGATACTCTATCTGATGTAGCAGTGTTAATATTACAAACGGCTAACGTTCAAAAAAGCAAAAAGAAAAAGGTTTTATTTTTATTCAAAATATAGGAAATCGCAAAGAATTGTTTATGTTCATGACTAGAAACTGCTTTATGAAATGGTGAGAATAACGTTTATTTTATTCTTTTGGCATTTCAAAATTGTGGAATTAGGATAATTATTATTCATTTAAAAGAAGGTTTTAAAGTCAGAACCACCAACATATCAACATCAGTGTTGTCACATATCACTTTTTAGAAAGAAATGTAGTAGGCCTATTCTCTTAAATGTTTTTAGTATTCTCTTCATACCATGTTTATGCAGATACAGATACCCTGTTCACTGGTAAACCGATGACCAATTCCAGCTGCAGTTTTGACTTTGTAAAAATGCAATATTTTAAAAAACATATCTGGATCAACCAGCTTCTCTTGCTTTCCAATTCTTATCAAACTCTTTTATAGTGTGCTTCAGAATATTCAGTTAAAACAAAAAATATAAGTTTCTGTGAAATGGAAATGGAAATGGAAATGGAAAATGGAATTTTTTGGAATATTTCCCAAGGAATGTTTAAGAGAGTAGTTAGATTTTCTTTTATACTTTTCTTCTGGATAAAGTCTTATTTCTTTTAGTTTGACTAGAATAAAATAATAATAATAATAATAATAAAGATTTAAAAACAGCTAGAGTAAGGTCAATATTATTAGCCACCTTAAGAAATATTTTTTTTCGATTGGCTACAGAACCACTGTTGTCCAGTGACTTGCCTTATTAACTCAACTTGCCGAATTAACCTAGAATCTTGCTAAATAAATAAATTGAATCATAAAATGATACTAATGTATAACTGCATAAAAAAATAGAAACAAAAAATTGTAAGAAACAAAACAAATATTTATGGGCGACATGGGGCTCTGTTGTTAGCAGTGTGGCCTAACAGCAAGAAGGTCGCTGGTCCCGGCTAGGTCAGTTGGTATTTCTGTGTGGAGTTTGCATGTTCTTTATGCATGTTCTGTGTTTGCATGGGTTTCCTCCGAGTGCTCCGGTTTCCCCCACAGTCCAAAGACATGTGGTACAGGTGAATTGGGTAAGCTAAATTGTCCGTAGTGTATGTGTGTGAATAAGTGTGTATGGGTGTTTCCCAGTGATGGGTTGCAGCTGGAAAGACATCCGCTGCGTAAAACATATGTTGGCGGTTCATTCCGCTGTGGTAACCCCTGATTAATAAAGGAACTAAGCCGAAAAGTAAATGAATGAATAATAATAATAAAGGTTTTAAAACAGCTAGAGTAAGGTCAACATTATTAGCCCCCTTAAAAATATTTGTTTCAGTTGGCTACAGAACCGTTGTCCAGTGACTTGCCTTATTAACTCAACTTGTCTAATTATTAACCTAATATCTTTAAAAATAAATAACTTGGATCATGAAATGATAGAAATATATAACTGAATAAAAAAATGTAGACACAAAAAACTAGTAAGAAAAAAAAAAACGTTATAATATTAATCATATAAATCATGACAACGGCGGTTCATTCCGCTGTGGCAACCCCTGATAAAATAAGGGACTAAGCCGAAGGAAAATTAATGAATGAATAAATCATGACAACTTACCCCCAGGTGATGCGGTGGCACAATAGGTAGTGCTGTCGCCTCACAGCAAGAAGGTTGCCTTGGCTGGGTCAGTTGACGTTTCTGTGTGGAGTTTGCATGCTCTCTCTGCATTTGCGTGGGTTTCCTCCGGGTGCTCCGGTTTCTCCCACAGTCCAAAGACATGTGGTGCAGGTGAATTGTGCAGACTAAATTGTCCGTAGTGTATGAGTGTGTATGGATGTTTCCCAGAGATGGGTTGCAGCTGGAAGGGCATCCGCTGCGCAAAACATATGCTGGATAAGTTGGCGGCTCATTCCGCTGTGGCCACCCCAGATTAATAAAGGGACTAAGCCGAAAAGAAAATGAATGAATGAATGAATGAATGATCTTACCCCCAACTTTAACCTTTAGTACATAATCCCTGATATGAGGTATTGGCTATCTTACTGATCTCAATATAATGCTGATATTTATTGGTATTTCTTCATCAAAACAGTGTCTTCACAATTAGATTACGAAGACGACAGTTTTCCATGTGGATTTGTATGTGGAGACTAAATTTCTAAGGACTGCCACGGACTAAGCTGGATAAGCTGAAAAAAAAACACAGGTTTGTGGTTGTTTGAATATTTTCCTTGGATGGATTTCTTAAAAAAAATGTTATAGACCAACACTGATATTACAGCTTTAATGTGTCACACCAAAATTCTCTGTAAAGTTGATTTGTGGTTAAACCGCTTAAACTTTTACCATGAAGTGCTTGCATCTCTTTTTAATGGATTCAGCTGGTTTTGCAGTCTCGTCCCCAGGAGGACAAACAGCAGTAGAGGACAGACTTCAGCAGATGTTCAGCCATGCACGGGGCAACTCTTGTATTTATCCTCACTGGGGTGCTCCTGTATTTGGTGATGGGGGCTCTGATGTTCAATTATCTGGAGGCCGGTTATCAAGAGGAACACTTCGACCTTCTGCAGACCACCAAACAGGAGTTCCTCAGTAACTATACCTGTGTGGACCTAGAGAATCTAGACAAGTTCATCTATGTGAGTATATGAACACATATTTTTATGTTCAATAAATCTGGCCAGTTATTTTGTTTAAAAATACTGAACTGTTTTAAATTCAAAAGAAATTGTGTTTCCACTCATAAATCACTGGTAAACTCTACAACAAATACCAATTTTGTAATTAATTTCACAGTTTTTGTTAAAGCACTAGGGTCAAAATATATCCAACCAGCTGCCTGCTTTGTAATTTTTTGTGTCCTGCTTTGTAATTTTTTTTTGTAAAAATAAAGTGGTGGTGTTGGATTGTTTTGTTATCATACAACATCATCATCCGTCTTTAGATTTTAATTGCTCTAGATCAGTGTTTCTCAACAACGTTCCTGGAAACCAACAACACTGCATGTTTTGGATATCTACTTTGTCTGTCACAAACCATTACAGGTTTTCAGTCTCTGCTAATGAGCTGGTGATCTGAATCAGGTGTGTTTGGTTAAGGAGACCTGGAAAATATGCAAAGCTGGTGGCCCCTCAGGAACATGGTTGAGAAACACTGCTCTAGATAGGCTGCTTCCTGACAATTCATAAATTTTAGATCCAGTGTTGTACAAAATATGCTAATCAATGGTTGTTGACATATAAAAATTACACAGATGATAAAGCAGATGTTTCATTTATGGTTTCATCACTTTCAACTTTCGTTATTGTTTTGTATGAGCATGAAACATTCTGCAGTGTTATAAAGCACACAATTACTGAAAAGAGAGATTCTCTATATCTGGTACTGTTTCTGAACTACCTCAAACACATTATCTCAATTGCTGAACTAATTTTGCTACTGGGAAAGTACACATCCCAATATTAAGAATTTAAATAATTCATAGTCATTGGGGTGAGGCCTGGTTTAGTAGTGTTAATAGTAGTGTGTTGTCAAAATAGTATTGCTGCCTCACAGAACTATTTTACTGATAAGCCGCATATTTCTGTTCTGTGCATCGGCTTTGCTCTTATACAGTTGAAGTCAGAATTATTATCCCCCCTGTATTTTCCCCACCAATTTCTGTTTAACAAAAAACAGATAATAAATATATTTTACAAATAGAAGTAAATAGTGAATGCAAATATACAAACTGACAAGTGTATGTACAGGTATATTACTATATACAACGTTATATGTGCAGCTGTTATGTGCAAATTGGCATGTAAAGTATCTTGCTAAATAAGTGTATATGTGTATAAAAGTAGTGATGTTTGTTTCACAATTACTATCATCAAGTGTTCATGAGATGGATTGCCTGAGGGAAGAAACTGTTTCTGTGTAATTGTTTAATAAATCATTTCTAATAACTGATTTCTTTTATCTTTGCCATGATGACGGTACATAATATTTTACTAGATATTTTTAAAGATACTAGTATTCAGCTTAAAGTGCAGTTTAAAGGCCTAACTGAAAGATAATTAGGCAAGTCAATATATAACAGTGGTCTGTAGACAATCAAAAAAACTGCTTAACAGGGCTAATAATATTGACCTTAAAATGTTTGGGTTTTTTTTTTATTAAAACTGATTTTATTCTAGTCGAAATTAAACAAATAAGACTTTCTCCAGAAGAAAAAAACATTATAGCAAATACTGTGAAAAATTCCTTGCTCTGTTAAACATCATTTTGGAAATATTTGAAAAAGAAAATTCACAGGAGAGCTATTAATTTTGACTTCAACTGTATGCTCTTATAAAAACATATCAGATTAAACTGAAAAGGCTTTAAAGGGGTGGTCCACTACGATATAATATTTTAAACTTTAGTTGATGTGTAATGTAGCTATGTGTGAACATAAACAACAACTCTGAATGTAAACGCTCAAAGTTCAATGCAAAGGGCTTTTCAATGCAAATTGGCTTTTACAGAGTTAGCTTAGCAAAGCCTACAGCGAAAGAATTTGGGGACTACAAAAAAATACATCCGGTTTAGTGAGATCACGAGGGCTTTTGGTTACGTGCATTCACCATGCGCATCTACCCTACGCAGCGAAAGGGTGTGGCCAGAGGCGCTGTGATGTTATAGCAGAGAAAGCTAAAATGTCATCCAAACGCTGCTATTTCCACAGAGCTCATTCTGTTTCTGTATTTGGGCTTCCAAAGGACACGACACAAAGAGAGAAGTGCTTACAGTTTATTTTAATTATGTTCCAGAGAATTATAAAAAAAAAGATATAGCTAGCATTTGATAAAGGGGAACTTCCAGAATCTCTCCCAGTTTAGTGCTGCATTCAGCTAAAAACTCCTCCAACCAACGAAGCTGTGGACTGTGAGCCACAACCTGTACGCATTTTTATTTGTTAAAATTGATCTATTACATGCACGGTTTCTAGCTCTAACGGTATGTTGTAGCGAGGATGTAAACAAGGATGTAAACAACGGGAAATGCTGTTTGGCACCACTAACAATTTAGCTACAAATTCATATTTATCCATCAAATCGCTGTAAACAGCCACAATCTTTAGCAGCGCGTGCAGCGTCTCTCTATGCCAACACTTTCCGTGCGTTCTACATCTCAAATAACAAACTCGCAAAAGATATTAGAACATTTTAAATTACTTGCACATGCTTATACTGCCATATATATGTCAGCAGTATAAGCATTATATGTCAGATTTTATTTTAGAGAGAAGACATGAGCTGTGTGCTCTTAATTTCACACATTCACACCCACATACGGACAATTTAGCCTACCCAATTCACCTATAGCACATGTCTTTAGACTTGAGGGGGAAATGGTAGCTTCCAGAGGAAACCCACGCGAACACAGGGAGAACATGCAAACTCCAAACGGAAATGCCAACTGACTCAGCCGAGGCTCGAACCATTGACCTTCTTGCTGTGAGGCGACAGCGCTACCCACTGCGCCACCGTGTTTCTCCTTTCGAGAATATTTCAGTTCATTTTATGCATTTGGCAGCGTCTGAATTTAGAGCCATTTTTTTGCTTTCTGTGAGCTTTTTTCGGCACCGCCTTCCTTTTTTTACGGTCCATCTCTGACACTTAGCTTGCTTTGCACTTACTATTTGTTCAACATTCTTGCTAGATTTTGATTACGTCCGCGTAACCTCTGATTGGGTCGGCCCATCTAGAAACCAGCAGGCCATTGCCGATTGGGCCAAATGCTTAACATTCATTATTACTATTACTATCATCATCATTATCATCTTCACATCATTCACATCTTGCAAGCGATAAAAGCTGCTTGCATGTAAAAACAATACATATAAAAAAATTAAACAAAAAAAAAAATTGTCCGGCCCACATTTAAAAAATGGTCCGGCCCTTTGCCAGAATTGCCAGATGGTCAATCCGCTCCTGTTTACACAGCGCAAAAGCACGTGCTTGTGTGGGTGTGATGTGGAGCCAATCCGCGAATTACAGCACATTATGTTAGCGGACTAATAAGAGCCTCTTGAGGGCGGGCCTTTCAACTAGGAACTAGGAAATATGACAGTCATTTTCATGTTAGTGAAAGTGAAGCATGAGCACACATTGCTTTGCATCTTATAAACACAACCAAGCCTTAAAAATACACTGTGAATCACCCCTTTAAAAAATTGTTGCAGCAGGAGTACACAAGCTGTAAAGGCACGGCCTCTTTTAGAAAGAGGGTTGGGAACAGCCGCTCATTTGCACGTAAAGAGCTGTGTTTTTGCTTACACTCAAAAAGGAGCATTTACTGCATGGTATAATATGGGATTTGTGAGGTAACTTCACAGAAACTTTCAGAAGACACCTGTGAGATATATTACATCTTGTAAAAAAACTGTAACAGGACCCTTTTAATAACAAGGCAAGAAAATGTATAGCTGCTGAATCCAGACCCCCTCCCTGGGTTAATGGTCCACCCAATCTCGAAACTAGAATATCAAGTTTATTTTGGAGCTTCCAGGTCATAAATACTACTTGAGAGGTTGTTCTGACTAGGAAACCTGTTTACCATATTTCAATAGCACGTATCATTTCACTGCTTTGACTTTTATCGTGTATCATGCTCATTTATAACAACAGAGCATCATGCAGAATCTAATATCTAATCTTTTCTCCACACTCTACTCACTGTTTCTAAATAGACACTAGTAACGGTAATGGGTGTTGGAGTTGACCCCACCAACAATAAAACCAATTTCAGCACCAGCTGGGACCTGGCCAGCGCTTTCTTCTTCTGTGGAACCATTGTCACCACCATCGGTACAGGATTGTCACATCACTGGCTGAACATACCTGCATGCTAAAGCCAGAGCCTCTGCATTCTGGAGATCATTGGCACTGTGTGATGTCTAAAAATATCTGCCATCAGATCACAGCAAGTGTTTGTCTGTGGTCCAGGTTATGGAAACATCTCTCCAAAGACATCGTGGGGTCAGTTCTTCTGTATCTGCTATACACTGGTGGGCATTCCCTTGTTTGGATTTCTGTTGGCTGCCGCAGGAGACCATCTGGGGACATCGCTGAGGAACGCCATTGCTAAAATTGAAGCGCTTTTATGGGTAAATAATGATGGTGATGACACACACATGCACACACTCATGTGACAATCGTTAACATTTACAGAGAAAGAGTTCACTGAATGACCTCCCAGGTGAAAAAAAAGTGTACTTCAGTACACTAAAAATATACTGAAAAACAATTAAGTGCATTGTAAGTACAATTTTATTTTTTATACTAAATAAAAAAGAAAAAACCACTATAAATATACTAATTAAAAGTATACTTTTACTAGTACTTAAGTAAAACTGTTATAGCTGCAAACTATGTCTTTCTTGGCTTCGCAGGTACGTTGAGTTTTACTCGTCACAACGTCAGACAAATCCGTAAACAAATGGACGTTTATTAAAATGAAAGTACAAAAAATCCAAATGATTCTTACATCCTGTATCCTTATTTGCTCTTTAAGTGTGTCTCCTACAGCGTTTAGACACACAAAAAAAAAGGTTTCCTTTGACTGACAACAGACGGTAAGAAAACTGTTTCTCCAAATACCTGCGTTAACACTTCACTGAAATTCTCGCGAGAAACAATGCGAGCATTAAAGAAACATCACACATATTATACATAATAAAGCATCAGACATAATTTTGCCATACATGAATATGAAACATAAATTTAGCAGGAATTATATTTACTTATCTTTTACATAACGTAAAATTTCAACAACAAAATATTATAAAATTATTGATATTAAACTGGCTCTTACACACCAGCCCCTAATTGTATTTGTTTCAACAAACAATTATCATTTATACAACAGAGCCAATACCCCCCACACCCTTTTTCTTTTTCCACAACATATGATCCTGATTAAATTTCAATAGATCTTCAAAGTGACAAATCAGAATCTACACAATAAACCTATAACTGGTACTTCTATTGAGATGATAAATCTGCTTCTAAAAGCAAACAAAGTTTAGAAATGGGACGAAAAAGTGTGTTAGTTTTGGTTTTCACTTGGGCTTGACGTACAAGACCTTTGTTGTCTGTGAATGTTTGTAGCACACGTCCCATCACCCAAGAATTTCGTGGTGCGGAATCATCAGCAATCAACACAATGTCTCCAGGTTTTAGATTTTTCATTAGACTTTGCCATTTTTGTCTTTCTTGCAAATCTGGCAAGTACTCTTTGATCCAGCGCTTCCAAAATAGTTCAGCCATGTACTGAACTTGGCGCCACCTGCGTCTGGTATAAAGATCGGATTTATCAAACACACCAGGAGACATCGGCGGCTTTACTTTCAGCAGCAGCAAGTGATTTGGAGTGAGGGCCTCCAAGTCGTTTGGGTCATTAGACACTCTCGTAATGGGACGACTATTGATTATCGCCTCCACCTCACATAAAAGTGTTTGTAGGCTTTCTTCATCAAGAGATTGCTGTTTTACAGTGGAGTTGAGAATCTTACGAATAGTTCTTATTTGCCGCTCCCATACACCTCCGTGGTGGGAAGCTGTCGGGGTGTTGAAAATCCATTGCACACCCTTTGTATGCAGTGTGGTTTGAATCCTATCATTATTCAAACTTTGTATGGCCTTTTTCAACTCCTTTTCTGCTCCAATGAAATTTGTTCCGTTGTCAGACCTGATTGACTTAACCTGACCCCTTCTTGATATGAATCTCCTCAATGCGTGTATGCACGAGTCAGTATCCAAAGTGCAAGCAATCTCGATGTGAACAGCTCTTAACGCCAAACAAGTAAAGATTACCCCATATCTTTTAATTAGTGTCCTACCTCTTTTTATTTCAAATGGGCCAAAATAATCAATGCCTACATTTGTGAATGGGGGTTCGTCTGGCCGAAGTCTGTCACGGGGAAGGTCAGCCATGAATTGTTTGCTTGTACTTCCGAGCTGCCGTTTGCAAATGGTACACTGAGACAGAATCTTTCTGATGGCTGTCTGAGCCTTTGGAATCCAATATTTTTCTCGCAACTTGGACAGCATGTAATTACGGCCACTATGACCTACATTTACATGAATTGACCTTAAGACTAAGTGTGTAACATGATGGTCTTTTGCCAAAATTGCAGGATGCTTTGTCTCCTCAGGCATAGCGGATCTACTTAGTCTGCCACCTACTCTCAACATTTTGTCTTGTAAAACTGGTGACAGTCTGAAAAGAGCGCTACTTCGTTTCAAAGTTTTACATTTCTGGAGAGTCTTGATTTCCTCAGGAAACATAACTGTTTGACTGTAGCGAATTATTTCCCTTTCAGCATTTTCAATGTCATTTACTGTCAATGTAGTACTTGACAGTGAAGCTTTGAAGCTTTCCATCTCACTTTTAGGATCTGAATTCACTGATGTGTTGTATTTTAGGGTATGGCTTAACTCTTTTCTTTTTTTCCATTAGCATCTTCAGAATGCCCTTGAGCTTGAGGAACCAAGCAGTGGCTCTTCTTAAGCGGTACCAATCTGAGAAGTGTGAAAAGAGCTGAGAGGTATAGTCATGATTATCTGCACACACTGCATTGATTGAAACTTCCTTAACTTCAAGGTCAGTGTCAGATATCCTAAGAGTGTTATCTGGTATTTTTGGCCACTCTGATTCTGGCTTGGTTAAAAAGGATGGACCTGTGAGCCATGAATTTGCGTTAATGAAAGCATCAACCTTGAGACCTCTTGAGGCAATGTCAGCTGGATTTGAAGAAGAACTTACATACCTCCATTGTGACACCTTTGTATGTTCTCTGATTGCAGTGACCCTGTTGGCCACAAACGTACGGAACCGTGTGCTTTCATTATTGAGGTATTTTAGGACAGAAGTACTATCTGTCCAAAATACAGACTCCTTAAGACTCAAGTCCAGCTCAGATTTCAACATACTGTCCATTCTAGCAGCCATTGTTGCCGCTGTGAGCTCAAGGCGTGGCACAGTAATGGATTTCACTGGGGCAACCCTTGATTTACCTATAATAAAGGCACAGTGTTGATTTCCTCTTTGATTATCCATAAGCAGATATGATACAGTGCCAAAGCCCAACTCACTAGCATCCGCAAAATGATGCAGTTGTGCTGAAGTGACTTCACCAAAATCAAGTGGCTTTATGCATCTCTTAATCTGAAAGTTTTCCAAATTCTGAAGACTAGCTAGCCACTGGTTCCACTGATGCTTGAGATTTTCAGGAATATTGTCATTCCAATCATATTTTGCTCTACAAAGCTCTTGTAGAATTTGTTTTGCAGGAAGAATGACCGGAGAAAGTATTCCAAGGGGATCGTAAATGGAGCTGATCATGGACAAAATACCTCTCCTTGTAAGAGGTTTTTCTTGTAAGACTACTTTGAACTGCAAAGTATCCGTCTCTACACACCACTGTACCCCCAAGGCCCTTTCCACTGGTAATTTGTCCTTCTCTAGATCCAAGTCTTTCACTGCATTTGCCTTGTTATCTTTACTTATTGACGCAAGTACAGTGCGACTGTTGGACATCCACTTGATTAAGTTAAATCCTCCAGAAGCACACACCTCCCTTAATCCATGCATCAAGTCAATACCCTGCTGTTCAGTAGCCACCGACGTCAAACAGTCGTCCACATAAAAATTCCTGAGAACTGTCTGGATTACTTCTGAACTGTGTTGTGCACTGTTGTCCCTTGCACAGCTTTGCAGAGCATAACTTGCACAACTTGGGGAGGATGTGGCACCAAACAGATGAACTGTCATTCTGTACTCCTCCATTTCCTTAGCAGTATCCCCTTCAGGCCACCATAGGAATCTCAGCAGGTCTCTGTCTTTATCTGGAACTCTAACCTGATGAAACATCCCTTCCACATCCGCTGCAAGTGCTATTGGCTTATGCCTGAATCTTGTCAGCACGCCAATGAGAGAATTATTCAAGTTGGGACCTTGTAACAATTGAGAATTAAGTGATTTCCCTTGGTAGGTAGCTGTGCAGTCAAACACCACCCGCAGTTTGTGTTTTTGTGGATGATACACCCCGTGATGGGGGATATACCAAATTCTGCCAAGGTTTTCCTCATTTTCACTTGCAGGGACCTTTTCAGCATGACCTTTCAGTAGCATGTCTTCCATGAAACTACAATATTCCTTGTGGAAATCTGAATTTCTTTTGAATTTCCTTTTCAGAAACTGAGCTCGCAGTGAAGCAACAACAAAGTTGTTAGGAAATGTTACATCACTTTTTCTCAATGGAAGGTCAATGCAGTAATGTCCATCAACCAGCTTTATGGACTGTGATACTGACTCCATAAATTGTTTATCCTCTATGGACATTTCCAATTTTTCAGCTTGCCTACACTCAGGAAAATCATAACTCATTTGCTGTTGAATTAGGTTTTCCAGGGTTACCACTGAAATTCGATTTGCCACCACAGGTGGCCATCCTGTGTCTTCATTGTAATTTTGAATGTTCTCTCTTTCCAAAGGTCCATTTACAGTCCAGCCTAGAACAGTCTTAACAGCATAAGGTCCATCATCTCTGCTGTTGATGATTTTCCATGGCTCAAGAAGTTTGGGTACATTTGTTCCTATTAGTAAACCAATGTCCGAATCAATTTGAGGCAGACACACCTCTTCAAGGTATTTCCAATTCTTTACATCTCTCTGATTTGGAATGTTTTCCCTTTTTACTGGAATTTCCCTTTGTGAGAACACCTGAGGGAGATCTACAAAATTGTTCTCATTTAGTCCACTTATTTCCAGTTCAGTAAAAACATGTGTACTGACAGATCTTTCCTGTCCCATAGTACGTAACAGGATGTTTGTTTTTCTACCAGTTAGTCTTAGATCCTTCATTAGCTGTTCTGTGCAAAATGTTGCAGAACTTCCGGGGTCCAGAAATGCATAAGTCATAACCTCATGACTACTCTTTTTGGATTTAACTCTAACTGGTACAATGGCCAAAGAACACACTAAATGACCAGCCCCAGTACAGCCACACAATTCCTTATTTAACGTATATGTCTCTGAAACAGTAGTGGAACTTTCTCCATCCTGAGTTTCTGAAACAAATGGCTTCCTTTCTGGGAGATGGAGGATAGTTGGATGCCTAAGTGAGCATTTCTGGCAAGTAAGTCTTTGCATACAACCCTTGCTCATATGACCTGTCGACAAGCACCCATAGCACAGACCCTTAGCTTTTAGAAAGTCCAGTTTTTCTTTGTGTGGCTTTTGCCTAAGAATGTTGCAAACATCCAATTTGTGATCTTTATTACAGCATAAGCAAAATGTTTTGTTGTTTGCCTTTTCTTCATCTCTTTTTTTAGCATACCCTTTGGTTTCTGGCACAGATGTCACACTTGTTGCAAATGTGGTTTTCTTTTCTTTCATTTGTAAATTACTTGGTTTGTTTGGTCTGAATTTGAATTGATCTTTTAACACTTTGTCGTCCTGAATATTACCAAACAGTGGATGCGAAACAATCTTTGCTTGCTTCTCCACAAAATTGACCAAATCAGAAAACCTTGCTCTCATTCCTGTTCTTTCTTGAAGCTCACAGGCAACAGCTCTCCACTTTTCTCTAAGTTTAAAGGGAAGCTTTGATATAATTGCACGCATATTGCTTGGGCTGTCCATTTCCTCAATATATTCCACACTGTCAACAGTATTGTGACAACCAGTAAGGAAAAGAGCAAAATCTGTTAATGCTCTGTTATCCTCAGGCTTTAAAGCTGGCCAGTTGAGTGCTCTTTCAGTATAGGCAGTGGCGATTGTGTACTCATTGCCAAAATGTTGATGGAGTAGTTTCTTAGCCTCCTTGTAGCCCCGTTCAGAAGGCATGTGTTGACAACTGCGTACGAGTACTTTTGGTTGCCCCATGGTGAACTGTTCTAAGAAGTACAATCTGTCTTTGTCATTTGTTGTTTTATTTTCTACCCCATGTTCAAACGCTCTAATGAAAAATGTAAATTCAAGCGGGTCCCCACTAAAGACAGGAATATCCATAGGTGGTAGGGTAGACAAAGACTGCTGTCTCACGAAAATCTCAGCAATGTCATTTTGACGTTGCATGATGTTAAGCAAACTTCCTGTGTCAACAGATGGATGCACACTCGCATCCAACCTTTGTGATTGTGCTTCAACAGAGTTTTGTTGCTTATAACTTGATGTTGCAGCAACACCATTGTCAGGTGTTAACCTACGAACATGTGTTTTTTGCCGCACCACATCATCAGATGTGCCTTTAATGATTTTTTCAGTTGTAGCATCCCTAGCTGCACTATTTGATGCAACAGAAGCACTATGCGCTGGTTCATACATGGAGAGCACATGAAGTTTCGCTTCAGCTGCATCAATAGCAGTTTGTATCTCTAATGTTTCTTTTCTTGCTTTAAGCTCAGCTTCCTGTCTCTCAAGCTCTTGTTTTTGCTTTAGAGCATTTGCTCGTGCTAACAATTCTGCTCTTTCTGCTTCAATTTTCAGCCTAGAAGAAGCTGTTGATGAAACACTTGAGGCCACATAACTGCTAGATTTTTTTCTCAAAGGAAGAATTTGTGAGGTAGAAATGACCATTGAGGCACTGTCAGTATGTTCAATCTCTGCATCACATTTCTCAGCCTCTTCTGTTTCAATTTTTACTCTTTCAATCCAATCTTTGACTTTATCTACAAAATGCTTAACTGCTTGAGACTTAGGTTCAAACCAGTATAACTGATCTAAATATGCCTCATCATCTGACATAAAATCCCTGGCTGAATTATTAATGTCTTGGAAAACAAGAAAGGACTGTGCAAACTCACCATTTATACACTGATAAACATTTTCAACATTACCAGAGTCCTCAAGTAAAGTCTCAATTTCTCTCATTTGTCTTGTTAAATGTCCCAGCTTGGCCTTTCTAGTTCCCAACAGCTGTTTCAGTCTTTCCTCTTGTGCCTTAACTGTCATTTTCGGCACTCTTTTTGAAGCTGCGTTTGTTTCTTCCATCTCCATAGTAATCAACGTCAGTGTTCATAGCGCGTATCTCCTCCGCTGGGAAATAAGGCAAGATTGGCCTCTTGTGGTGACATATGGAAGTGCACCCGTGGCGTGTTCATGACTCAGCAAAGTCAGCAACATGTAAAGTCCGTTAATATCCCCAAAATGTCCAAAAACTGCACAAACTTACAAAAGTTGTATAAATCCAATCCGTAGGGTGTATAATCCTGATAATGTCAGAGAATCTCAGCCGCGATAGTCCATTAAATCCAATATTGCAGTGAATGATGAGTGATTCACTTGTTAAACCTCTCAACAAATCAAAATCTCGTATTACTCAAAAAGAGAAGTTTTCTTACTAAAATATAGCTGCAAACTATGTCTTTCTTGGCTTCGCAGGTACGTTGAGTTTTACTCGTCACAACGTCAGACAAATCCGTAAACAAATGGACGTTTATTAAAATGAAAGTACAAAAAATCCAAATGATTCTTACATCCTGTATCCTTATTTGCTCTTTAAGTGTGTCTCCTACAGCGTTTAGACACACAAAAAAAAAGGTTTCCTTTGACTGACAACAGACGGTAAGAAAACTGTTTCTCCAAATACCTGCGTTAACACTTCACTGAAATTCTCGCGAGAAACAATGCGAGCATTAAAGAAACATCACACATATTATACATAATAAAGCATCAGACATAATTTTGCCATACATGAATATGAAACATAAATTTAGCAGGAATTATATTTACTTATCTTTTACATAACGTAAAATTTCAACAACAAAATATTATAAAATTATTGATATTAAACTGGCTCTTACAACTGTCAAAGTATATTAAATATAACTGATATTTAAATAGATTTTTACGTATATAGCAACAAAGTATACTACTTGAAAAATATGTTATAAATGTATTTCTTAAAAGTATAATCTGAATGCATTTGAAAAATAGTTAAAAGTTAGTACACTTTTACATAGTTGTTGTATGTATAAAATACATAATTATATTATGTATTTAAATATATTTAAATAGAATTTTTAGTGTATAGAAATAAAGCGCACTACCTTAAAAAATATATTATAAGTGTAATGCTTTAAAGTATCATTTGAATGCTATAAAAATAGTTCAAAGTTAGTACACTTTTACATAGTTATTGTAAGTATAAATTAAATTGAACTTTTAAAAATAGCAGTTGAGTGCACTTTGATGGTATTAAGTTAATTTTAATATATACTTAATACTATTTTTTAGTACATTAAGTACAAAATTAGTGTGCAAAAATAGTGTACTTAAAGTGAATTTTAGCACCCTTTTTTCACATTTTGAACATTTTTTAAATGTATTACTATTATACTTTAAACTATTCTTAAATGTATTTAAAAATGTTTAACATTAGGGTTCAAGTGTATTTCTAGTTAAATATATTTTTAAAAATACAGCTATAGTATGTTAAAAGCACATTTTAGTTCAATTTCAGGGTGTCTCAAAATAGCACAGTTGAGTGCACTTAGATGTATTAAGTTCATCTTAATATTTACTTAATACTATTTTAGTACATTAAGTGCAAAATGAGTGTGTTGAAAATAGAGCACTTTTAGTACATTAATGAAAACTGTACTAAGTATACTGAAATAAAGTGTATTTTAGTGCACTTTTTTTTTTACCAGGGCTAGGAGCTATGGCAAGAAGAAAAAGATATCAAAGGCTCAAGACATTGGAAGGAAATAGAATTTAGCTTGGCATTTGGAATAAGATTTATATAAACGTATTTAATGTGACAATTACGGAACTTGGATGACAATTAATAGAGGTGTAAATGTTTTGAACTTGTCCACTTTTGACCACTTCAGTTGAAAATGCTTTAGATCAAATTGCTCTCACAGCTTAAACACTCATGTTGTCCTGTTGTTGAAGTATTGAATTTTCCCCCTAAGAATTTCATGACTAAACTATTCAGATTTTTTTCTCAGAACTGCAATACATAAACTCATAATGGTGTGTTATAATTTCACAATTGTGAAATATAAATCGTTTTTTCTCAGAATTGCATGAAAAAGAGAAAATATCCAGTGAGCGGCAGTTCTGTGGGTGCAAATGCCTTGTTGATGCCAGAAGTCAGAGGAGAATGGCCAGACTGGCTCCAGCTGATAGAAAGACAGTAACTCAAATAACCTCTCGTTACACCCGAGGTATGCAGAAGAGCATCGCTGAACGCACAACACGTCCAACCTTGAGGTGGATGGGCTACAGTAGCAGAAGACCACGCTGGGTGCCACTCTAGTCAGCTAAGAACAGGAACATGGGGTTACAATTTACACAGGCTTACCAAAATTGGACAATAGAAGATTGGAAAAATGCTGCCTGGTCTGATGAGTCTCGATTTCTGCTGTGACATTCGGATGCTAGGATCAGAATTTGGTGTCAGCCTACCTGAGTATTGTTGCTGACCATGTTCATCCCTTTATGACCACAGTGTACCCAAATTCTGATGGCTACTTCCAGCAGGATAATGCGCCATGTCATAAAGCAAGAATCATTTCAGACTGGTTTCTTGAACATGACAATGAGTTCACTGTACTCAAATGGCCTTCACAGTCACCAGAACTCAATCCAATAGAGCACCTTTGGGATGTGGTGGAACCGAAGATTCCCATCATGGATGTGCAGCCAAAAAATCTGCTGCAACTGTGTGATGCTTTCATGTCAATTTAGACCAAAATGTCTGAGGAATATTTCCAGTACCTTGTTGAATCTATGCCACAAAGTACTAAGGCAGTTCTGAAAGCAAAAGCGGGTCCAACCTGGTACTAGTAAGGTGTACCTAATAAAGTGGGGAGTGTATATGAAGAGTTCAGATGCAAAAACCTCTAAATGCTATCTGAAATTTTCCTCTAAAATTTGAAATTTTATAAGGCTTCTGTGTGTAGGTTCAGTATTATCACTTTTATGGCAAAGAATAAGTTCTTTTCATTGTCTTTAAAGTAAAATAACGCAACATAAACAAAGGAACAAAAGGTTAATTTTCGATGGAAATTTCAGATGGCACTTAGAAGTTTTTGCGTCTGAACTCTTCTTATATATGTGTGTGTGTCTGTGTGTGTAAAACTTGCTATTTTTTCTTACCAGTCCTGATTCTAACACAGTCACAGAGTTCATAGCTCAAAACTCAAAAGCTCAATGGCTGTCCCCCTCAAACAAATTAGAAGTGGTCAAAAATGGACAAAAGAGATGGATGAAAACATCAAGTGTAAACAGGAATGTGTCTCATGTCTCATCTACATGTTAAATGGCAGGTCTAAACAGGCCAATTATTTTGAGTCTGAATTTCTTGTCTTTTTCTGAATTCAGAAATTTAAGGTGAAACCAGTCATCGTGCGTGTCATCACCTCAGTGCTGTCCATCCTGCTGGGCTGCGTCCTCTTCATCTTTTTGCCAATTTTAGTCTTCCAGGAGATGGAAAATTGGTCTCTACTGGAATCTGCCTACTTTGTGGTCATCACCCTCACTACTGTGGGCTTTGGAGACTATGTTGCAGGTATCCTGAAATTTTTCACTTCCATGTTTTATGACTTTATGCTTTATAAGTTTAATACATCAAAATGATTGAAACACATTAAAACCTCTACCTTGACTTTTGACTTGTTTACGGTTACTGGAGGTTAACCCAGCCTTAGCAAAGACCTAATTTAACCTTGCACATTCTTGTAATTGTAAACATTAATAAACAAACCACTGCTGTCATCTTGTGGTGGACATATAATGGGTTAATTCAATGGTCTGAATCCACAATTGCCTGCATTAACATGCCACTTGATTTGGTTTTCAAATGCCAGAACCGAAACTACAAAGTGACTTACAGTGCTAAACATCTTACTTCCCACTTAACTGAAATATATGTTGTTCCAAACCTGTATGGTGCTCTTATGCAGAGAAAGATATTTTAAAGGACATTTTTGACCACATTATTGAAGTCAGTGGGATCCAAAATATTTAAGCACCAAAAGGGACAACATAGTGATGTTAAATTAATCTATGCAACTTGATTCATTTAAGTGAACGATTCATCTGAAGCAATAAAATGATTTGGTATGACGAACAATGACAAAATATGACAAGACAACACAAACCTCAACTGAATTTCGCAATTGCAATATTGTCTCGTATAACTGCAAGTTAACTATTCATAATTTAAACTTTACAAATCTTACAGCTGAAATTTTGCATCACACATATTTGATAATTGCTGCATTATTTCTCATAATTATGCCTTTATCTCATAATTTCTAATAACTGAAACTTTATCTTACACTTTATATCATGCAATGTGACATTGAGCTGAATTTTCACATACATCATTATTTTATTTCTCCAAATTTTAATTTAAAATCTAATAATTTTATCTCATACTGTGTTTAATGTAATTGCCATACATCTCAAAATTATGACTAAATCCCACATCTGCTACTTTGTCTTGTTTCTCTCATGATTGCAACTTTAAATCTTACAGTTGGGACTTTGTATTTTTTTACAATTGCTACTTGGTGCTACTTGTAACTGTGGCTTTACTTCTCATAATTGTGACTATGTCCCATAACACAACTATCGCACAGTTATCACACATTTTTTCTTCTAATTCCATATGTTAAGCCTTGTTTGTCACATGACCATTTTGTTTTTTAATAAATTCGGACATTAAATATAAAAATTGAATATAAGCTTCAATTGGCGTTAATTTAATGCTACATTATTGTCCATTATGGAGCTTGAAAGTTTAGAGTCTCATTCATTTTCATAATATAGACAAGCATATCTTCTTTTTGTTCCACAGAGAAACTAAAATTAAAGAAATGTGGATTACATTAGGATTAATATTTGAATGAACCATCAATGCACCTGTCAATCTCACATTCCATCATTCCCTCACTCGTGAACAAAACCCCAAGATACTTGAACTCCTCCACCTGGGGTAAAGACTTTCCTCCAACCATCTCCAATCTTTGTTCCTACTCTCACTTATGGTCATGAGCTTTGGACCGAAAGTACAAGATCTCGAATACAAGCAGCCGAAATTAGTTTCCTTCGTAGGGTGGCAGGGCGCACCTATAAAGATAGGGTGAGGAGCTCTGTCACCTCGAAGGAGCTCGGAGTAGAGCCGCTGCTCCTCCTTATCGAGAGAAGTCAGCTGAGGTGGCTCGGGCATCTGTTTCAGATGCCTCCTACCTAGGGAGGTGTTCCAGGCATGTCCCACCAGGTGGAGACCTCGGGGAAGAGGGGCTGGAGGGACTTAGTCTCTCTGCTGGCCTGGGAACGCCTCAGGATCCCCTGGAGGAGCTGGAGGAAGTGTCTGGGGAGAGGGAAGTCTGGGGTTCTCTCCTAAGACTGCTGCCCTCGTAACCCGGCCTCGCAAAAGTGGATAAAAATGAATGAATGAATGAACTATCACTTTAAAGAGCCCTTATTATACATTAAAAAGGGTCATAATTTGGTTTTGGGGCTCTCCAACAACAGGCTGATATGCATGCAAGGTCAAAAGCACTTTCATGGTCTTATAATATGCATTTATTTTTACCTAATTATCCCAGCGACTCCCATATGATTCGTTCAGCGATTCATTTGTTCCCAAACCCCTCCTTAGCGTGAAGCTAATCTGCGCTGATTGGACTGATGACAGCGTGTTGCGATTGGTCGACAACGTTCAGCGCGAGAGAGAGTGAAATGCCCAGCACGGCATATCAACAATATTGAAGTAGTCAGAGTGCATAGTGTATGTGTGAGCATACCTGCCAACACTCCTGGGAGTCTCCCGTATTTCAGACCCATCTCCAGCCACCCACCCATTTTGTTATTTATCCCAGAAAACCCGTAATCCCGTAATTTGTAAAAAAAAAATTAATTGGAAAAATCCCAAATCCTTAAACAAAGTAGCACCCATGGCTTTAGATGGCTTTAGATGCAATATGAGAATAAAAAGAGTTAACCAGATACAGTACAAGTGGTTACACAATTAAAATACATAATTTACAAGCTGGACAAAACAAGGAGGTAACCATTTTAATCGCACATACACTTGTGAAATGGAGGAAGAAACTGATCCATGATCCACTGATCCATGTACTGATAAAGTTCCTGTCAAGCTCTGACAAAGTCCCATACATTTATAGTCCTTGCACGAAGCGTGTAGATTCCAGAAGCACTCATCAGAAAAATGATGGGAACAGCACAAGGCTGGGTCGATAATGCTGAGGTATTTTTGCAAAAATAAACCTCAACCACTGACTCTTCACAGTTTCATCTTTGGGTAGAGAAAATAACACTAACTTTCCCCTCACACTTCCAGTAATATCCAGCTGAGCACAGCATCTTCATGACTTGATTCAACCAGGATCTGCGACAATGTTTGGCAGGGCTGCAGGCTTCAATAGTCCTGGGTTTGCGCAGACCACAATTGGGTGGGGCTTAAGTTTCGTATCGACAACACGCCTAAACAGCTAAAGACTCGTTATCAAGACGATTCATTTGAAGCACTATGAGTCGACTCTTTTATAAATGAATCAATAGTTTTTAACACTATGCAATGTTAACACTGTGCAAGGTCATTTTCAAAAACTCATAATAGGGGCTCTTTAATACTTCAATAAATAATTTACTCTTTATTCATTTTGTACATTCATCAGGGGATGGCGTCAAGGATATTCCTGGTCAAGAACATTGGTACAAGCCTCTGGTGTGGTTCTGGGTTTTGTTCGGTTTGGCCTACTTTGTTACCATTCTCTCCATGATTGGGAACTGGATCTTGGTACTTACGAAAAAAACCAAAGCTGAGGTAGGCATGTGATTAATTATTGATGTCATATTAATTTTTTAGAACCAAATGCCTTGTGGAGTTTATGAATAAGGGCAGCGTCTGGTCAAACTCCCTGGTCAAACTCAGCACTGCTAATCAATTGGGATTATTAATTTCTCTCTCACTTCCCATCTCTTCTATCTCCATGATAACCTTCCTTCCATTTCCCACTCATATCCGTAATTCATCTCTCCACAACTCCTATTAACCAAAAAATCTGTGTCAAATTTCAATCATTCTGTTCCTGGTGGCATACAAATCTCTCCATAACTCTCAAGCCTTTCCATTTCTCCTGCCCTACTTTCTGCTCTAAGATGGAGGGGTTGCGAGCCCATGCCTCGGACTGGACTCAGAATATCCAGAACATGTCTGTGGATTTCAACATCGCCGGAAAACTCGAAGATCCCTTCAAGCGCAGCAGGAGAAAGCGCCGTCACAGGCGACACAAACGCACCGGCAGCCAGGGTGAAGTTGGAAAAGATGGTAGAGAAGAGAATGAATCTGAATCCGGCTCTTACTCATCAGATGAGTCTGAAGGCAGCTCGGAGTCAGAGTCAGAGGCAACCCAAACTGAACGGGTCCCGGAGGGTGGAGGAAGCGTTGCTGCTAAAGAATTAGAGAAAGAGGAAAAACTCCACGCCATCCCCAAAGATCCCATCCCCAAAGATCCCATGCCCAAAGATCCCATCCTCAAAGATCCTATCCTCTCTCAGCCTTTGGATTACTTTGGGGAAAATCTTGCATACATTGATGAATCCTCAGATGCAGGGAGCAGGAAGGTCCACCTAGACCCCCTGCTGGATTTACCAGACTCAAACCCAGACAGACCCAAAAGAAGACGCCAACGGAGACAACTGAGAAGAGATCAACCAAAAACTAAGACCCCCCAAACCAGTCCAAATGAACCAGAGAACAGAGCGCCAAACGGAGACATTCAGCAGAAAGATCCTTCTACGCCAAAAGTGTGAGTGTTAAAGTGTTGAGGAGGATTGTAGTTTCTCAAAAAAAGCCTCTTTGGAATAAACTTTAGGCAACTGCTAGCTTTAAGATATGCTGTGCTCCACTGTGACGTTATTCTCAGATTTTACTGGGACAAACAAAAAAAACTGTCTATGTGCCTAAAATGCGAAAGAGGGGAAGAAGAATCAGGTCATGTCAACTCTTGGACCCCTCAGCATGAGTGAGAACTTTTATTGGATAATCTGGTCTATTAGGGATTTCTCTGTGTGAAGGAAGGCCATCGTGATCAGACGATCAGCGCCATCTTGTGGACGCTGACTTGTTTACAGATGTACTGACTGTCAATGAATGTTTTTTCAGTGTGCCTTTCTCTCCTTTCCTAACGTCGTAACAATTATAAAGGAATGACACCTTGTTACTAATGTTACTAATCCAACTCAACTGATACTTACTGCTTGAGTTCATCAATCTGTAACTTTTCTACTACTGGAAAATAACACCTTGCTAGAACTACCTGTTTTTGCTTCAAGTAAAAAAGTGACTGTTTTTAAGTTTGGCAAGTTTATACACATCAAGTAGCACTTTATATAAAACAAAGTGACTCGTTCTCATGACTGTGACTTTTAATATCACTGCTACCACTTCTAATTTAGCTACAACTTTACTTCTCATTGTTTCCCTTTATCTCATAAATGTCATATCTCATAACTTTGACTGAATCCCACAACTGCTAACAAATTTATTTCAAAACAATTGAGACTTTACACCTCACATTGTGACGATTTCTCATAACTCTTATATTCAATCTTATAATTGTGACTGTCGCTCAATTGCGACTTTATATGACATATTCATGACTAAATCCCAAAGTTGCTACTTTGTCTTGTAATTCTAACTTTAATTCTCATAACAAAATCGTTTCTACTTGATCTGTCATGATTGCAACTTAATATCCAACATTTGGCACTTTATACAGTGGGGAAAATAAGTATTGAACACGTCATGTTTCTTCCTGGAAATAATATTTCTAAAGGAGCTGTTGACATAGAATTTAACCAGATTTTGGTAGAAACCCAAACAATACAAATATAAAAATAAAACAAAAATGAAATGGCACTAGCAGAAACTACTAAACTACTTGAAACATATTTAATACTTTGTATAAAAGGCTTTTTTTTTTGTGATTGCAGCTAAAGACAGCTCTGATAAAGAGAATGAAGTCACATGAATTGCTCAGGTGTGAGTTTTTCACAGACTGTAAAAATCTTGATGGTTCTGTGGGTCTCGTTTATCAAATCTGATCTTTAATTTGCATTTTATATTGGATTCAAGTCAGGTGATTGGTTGGGCCATTCCACAGCTTTATTTTCTTTCTCTGAAAGCATTTGAGAGTTTTCTTGGCTGTGTTTTGGATCATTGTCTTGCTGAAATGTCCACCCTGGTTTCATCTTCACTCTGGCTTCAAGCTAATATTAATTTACTATGACGAAGGGCAGAGGGTTGCTGAAGAACTACTGAGAGATTTCAGCTGCAGTCTGGGCTTTCACTGCCGTTCTACACCTCCCTTTCTTCATGTGTTCAATAATTTTTCCTGCGTCATTACATTTTATTATGCATAACATAATTTGTAGACTAATAAGTTTTGTTTTCTTTGCACATATGGATTTCTTTGGTTGTCGCTGACATCTGGAGGAAATTGAAGCCAACAGCACCTTTAAAAATATGTTTTCTAAGAAAAATGTTGATGTGTTCAATACTTATTTTCCCCGCTCTCTCACAAAGTGACTATTTCTCACAATTGCTAATAATTGTGACTTCAGAACTGCAGTTTTTTCTTCTAATTTCAAGTTTTTGTTTAATAATTGCTACATTTTTTTTCAAACAATTGCCATTTCAAATCTCTGTGGCTTATAATTGTGACTTTATTTTCCCAAAATTGAGACTTGAATGTACATAATTGAGCAAATTAATATTATAAAATTGTCCCTTGTTTTGCCTCTCAACTGCAAGATTATTTCCCATAACTGCAACTTCCAGCGTTTTATTTTATTATACTCTTAGGCAGAAACAGGTTTTATTATCAAATATATGGGTCTCTAACAGACAAACTACATTAAATGTGGTACATGTGCAACTCTTTCCGTAACTTGAGAAGTTCACCACTGCTAGGAACTAACACGAACCTTCATCAAAAGTCACCCTTAACTAGATTTATTGCAATTGAGCTCTGCAGTCAGTCCATTACATTTATGTGGTCGAGTTACATACAAAGGAGGAAGCAGAAGATGTGTTACACAATAGCGTATTATTATTTGTCACAGTCTGTATTTCACTGGGGTTTGGACGTCAGTGTTCACTTTAAACAGCTGTGGAGTATAAAAAATGCATTTTGATTTCAATCTATCAGTTCTTTAATTACTGTCCAAAATAAGAAAGACTGCATGTGTGTAATGCACTCACCACACTCAGAGCTTTTTGATCTTCTGAATGTCAATGTCAGACAATTCTTTTCTCTGTTTGATCTGCACTGAAGGGTTGGAGTTAACATTTCCTTACCATGTTGTATAGCGAAGGCTGTCCTGCAAACGAAGGGTTGACAAGAGTGAACTCTCAAAACGATGTACTTTATATATCTGAACTGCAGCATGATTTCACAAGTAATATGGGTGAATTTATACCTTCCGTAATGCATGATGGAGCTGTAGTCATAAGGAGCATTCAGATTATTTGTGTCCTCCTTCTCAAAGTTGTATGCAGATGCTGTGCAAGAGCGTTGGTTTTCATTACACTCAAATAAAAAGTTTTTTAACTCTTGAATGCATGAATGTTTCATATCTGACCCAAGTGGAATGCTTTCAGCTGTCATAGCACAGTATAGTCTCCTGATATTTTAATAGCAGTTATAAATAAATAAAAGTGTTTTTTTTTACTTTCTGCAGATGATTTTATCACCGTCGTCATTGTAGCACACTTCTAATATTTGCAATATCAATAATTTTCTAGGCAACATGGTGGTTCAGTGGTTAGCAATGTCGCCTCACAGCAAGAAGTTGGCATTTGTGTGTGGAGTTTGCATGTTCTCCCTGTGTTTGCGTGGGTTTCCTCCAGGAGCTCCGGTTTCCCCTGAAGTCCAAAGACATGTGCTATAGGTAAATTGAATAAACTAAATTGGCCGTAGTGTATGTGTGTGAATGAGTGTGTATGGGTGTTTCCCAGTACTGGGTTGCAGCTGGAGGGGCATCTGCTATGTAAAACATATGCTGATAAGTTGGCGGTTCATTCCGCTATGGCAACCCCTGATGAATAAAGGGACTAAGCTGAAGGAAAATAAATAAATGCATTTTCTAAACTAAAAACTAAAATGTCTCCTATGCCCTCCAGGGCTGCATTAATTTAATAAAAAACAAAACAGTAAAATGTTACTATTTAAAATACCTTTTTGTAATCGATTGTAATTAATTTTTGTGATGGCAAAATTCTTTGTCAGAACAATAAATAACATTTCTAGATGAATTTGTATGATTCATTAAAGCAAGTCAACAGTCAAAATCAATATCTGTGTCTCTTGACAATACTGATTAAATACAGAGATATTCATTTTGAGTTCCATAATATGTTTTTTACAGGTAAAGTTATGGTTACCATTAACATTTTATGAACCAAAAACCACTGTTGTTTTATCCAAATCTTCTGTGGTTCTACTGAAGAAAAAACGCAAACTTGGATGATCTAAAGAAGTAAATTAACAGCAAAATATACATAAGAATTAATTTCATTTAAAGTTGCCTTATAGAATCATACCTGCCAACACCGTTTTTCCCGGAAGTTTCCCGTATTTCAGACCAATCTCCCGTTTTGTTATTTCTCCCGGGAGTCTGTAACACCCCCGGGGCACCAACTTTGGTATAATATCCGATCGGGGCAGCTGTCCAAAACCCGATCCATAGTACAGTTACTAACACACACCCCTGCCCGGTCTCCTGGAATTTCAGAGACAAATGTTGGCAGGTATACTGCTATGATACATTATGTTTAAACTGTTCACTGATATCTACATAGATTGTATGTTGCTTATGTAATTGCAAAAAGATACAGAAATGGTTTTACGAGACGATGTATAACATTGGTCTCAAACTCAATTCCTGGAAGGCCGTGGCTCTGCCCTGTTTAGCTCCAACCACCTCCAACTCACACCTGCTTAAGAGTCTCTAGTGATCTTGAACACCTTGATTAGTTGGATCAGCTGTGTTTGATTAGGGTTGAAGTAAAACTGTGCAGAGCTGCGGCCCTCCAGGAATCCAGTTTGAGACCCATGATGTAGAACCTAAAATGTGGCCCTAGAATGAAAGCTCACTTTTTACCTTATTTGGAAGGGTTGTGAATATTAATGAGCTCATGTCTCTGACGCTCACACAGCGTGATGTAATCTGAAATACATATTTGTATTCCATACTTCAGTTTTCAAAAAATGTTTGAACAAAGTGAGTAATGTCTTGTCAAATGACAGTTGTTTCAACTGAATTGGAGGACAGGTTTATTTTAAGAGTGATATGTGGGCAATTAAGTCAGCTTCTCCATTACTGCTTCTGAATTGTTGTGAATAAAACATAGGCTAAATTATAATAACACCTAATTAAACAGCAGAGACAGATGTATTTTGTGGGTTTAACCTGTACAAAAACACAGACAGGAATTAATATCAACTTCCATGTAAACATGAGTTCTTGGAGTTTATTGCAGTCCTTTCACTGTAGAAAAAACATAGTAAGAGCTTCATAATATGACACAATGCACAAACATATATTAAACACTTATCTTATTACAAACATACAGGGCAAATGTCACAATGTGCATTTTAAACTAACAAAAGATACAGACTGGTGGTGCTGAATAAACTTTTCATCTGTCTTTTCTGAATGTTGCATTTTGACAAGCTGTAAACACATTTGCAAGGGCTCATCCCTATGCCCTAATCCCTTGGGAGGGTCCCTCTGGAGCACAGGTGTCAAATCCAGTTCCTGGAAGGCTGCAGCTCTGCACAGTTTAGTTTCAACCCTAATTAAACACACAATTGAGTCCTTCAGGCTTGTTTGAAACCTACAGGTAATGTTGAAGCAGGGTTGAAACTAAACTGTGCAGAGCTGCGACCCTCGAGGAATTGGATTTGACATCTGTGCTCTGGAAAGATTAGGGCATAGGGATGAACCCTTGCGAATTAAAACACAGTGTGTGACAACTTCCCTGTTCCAAGGATCATGGCCAGAAGTATCCATCAGTTGTACCCAATGAAATCCTTCATGTCTCTACAAAGTGGCCAATTTTGAGCACTTAATTTTGGAACAACAATTCAATATGGTGGCCATGATTGTTTTCACTCAGTGCCCTTCGAAGGGCAATATATACCGTTTAGAACGCACCAACTGTTACTTTACAGCCATGCATGGTTGCCTGCTTCCTACTGTTCCTTAAAGACAGACCAGTATTCAAATAAGTGTCCCACATACATCTAAAATATAATAAGCTGTGTTATATCTAGAAAATAAGGAGGGAATTATAATTGTTAGTAATCCAATACTACAGTATGTAGGATGTGCATGTTAATAAACGTGTATCAAACTCTTATTCAGCTTTGCATGGATATATCCAGATTTTCATGCTATTGGCACCCTTAAATCAAGGGCCTTAACACTAACTACTTATTTCTGACTGCTGTAAACTTCAGGTATTTTAGTGGTAGTCATTGCTTGTATTACAATTTCTTCATCTAATTGCTGTTGACTAATAAAGCACTTTTATTGAAGACCTTGTAAACCACAGTTCAAATAACATCGTGCAGCCACAACTAAAAATCCTTAAAATTTAAATTTAGAATTTTTAATGTTCAGAAATTGTACTCAATTTCGATCTCTGCTGTATTAAAAATAGTATTACAAATATGCACCTATGCTTATTAAAAATATGAACCTACTGAAGGGCAGTCAGTATGTCACTGTTATTCAACCCAGCAGAACTGTATCATCACTTTGTTAACTGCATGAATCTCACTTATCAGAGTAAAGCACCAGAGCTTCAGAGCAGAATAGTGCTGAACAGAAACTCACCTTGAGCAGAGGTCAACACCTGTGGAAAGAGCTGAAGCAGAGCGAGTGAATGAGTGAGTGAAAAAGTGAATAATGCAGAAAAGATGAGAGCTTCAGCTCTTAGGAGAAGGAAAAGCTTCAGAGAGATTTAACAGCAGAGCCGAGATAGAGAAATGCAATATGAAGTCCATTTTCCCCCAGTGTGTCTGAAAAGAGATTTCTGTGAGGGAGCTGATCAGCAGCCTTTCTTATATAGAAAGCATCTGTGAGCGACCAGCATTTGGAGTTAAGGTTAAAATCAACACAGACCGCTTCTATCTTGACCATATATCAGCCTCACCCATTATAAATAACAATGTGTTTTTTTCTTTCATAATTAGATAAAAACAGCAGCAAAAGACCTTTACAATAGTGCATTTCTTATGAGAACAAAATACTTTATTAAGCTCAAATTAATCTGTATTTAACACAATGGCACAGTGGGTAGTGCTGTCGCCTCACAGCAAGAAGGTCGCTGGTTCGAGCCCCGGTTGGGTCAGTTGACATTTCTGTGTGGAGTTTGCATGTTCTCCGTGTGTTCACGTGGGTTTCCTCTGGGTGCTCCAGTTTCGCCCACAAGCCCAAAGACGTGCGTTATAGTTGAATTAGGTAAACAAAATTGTCCATAGTGTATGTGTGTATGTACTGGCCCTCCAGGTTAGGCGCTAAGCATTGGGCTAACAACCCACATTTAAAAAAATTAGATGTTACGAAACGCCAACATGGTGCGGTTAAATATCAACTTCAATATAAACGGCCTTGGGAGTAAGTGTAAAATGGCAAGTAAAAAGTCTTCAATAAAAAAAAAAACTCAGATGACCCAAAACATCTGAACAGTACAGTGCAGATAGTTTTATCCAGACTTACTAAATAGAAACTGTTAGTATACTATTGATTGTTTTTTTTAAAGATCATGTAGACAAATGGTTTATAATTATGTCATCTTGCATAGTCCAGCTTTAGAAAATTGGGTTATTTTGACTAATTATAATCTTTAACATTAAATCGCCTCTTAATTGAATAAATAAATGCTATAAATGATGGCCACTGCATATATTGAAAAGTTAATGTGTAATTCAAAATAACAATAATGAAAATATCTGCATTATGAAGGACATCTTGAGAAACGATAAAGGAAACAAATGTAATCTGCCTCAGTGGGTGAGGCCACCATAATCCTGTGCTGAAAGCTTACCTTAAAACCCTGAGAAGTGCTCAAATAAGACTAAAGTGCAAATGACACTGAGACCTTTTCACTTAATTTAGACATGATCTAAATAACCGAACTAAAAACCCATATTCCCATCTGATCTAATTGCATAAAAAAAAAGCCTGCCATGCAAAAAAAATGATAAACAAATGAGGAATTAAATAAATAATACAAAAACAACAAGCATGGATTGTGTTATTATCATCTGCAAGCATAAAATATCTTGAGTAGGCTACTCCTGACCAATATGAGGTACATTTAAAATAAATAAATAAATAAAACAGCTGCTCAAAGGCTACTTTAAAAAAAAGTTATCTCTCTGATTATCTTGGTTTGCCATCGCATCGTTGCTACACTGCAGGAGCTTAAACTGGGCCACATGCTCGGATGTCTCAACTTTCGTGCACGGAAACATATGACCTTGTGCTCGAGGACACTCTGTACACAGACGTCACTAGTCGGCAGACTGGCACAATCCACTTATTAACTGCTACATAGGCACATCACCGCTAGATAGCGCTGCGGCGCGTCTGCCAGCTGCAGCAATTTCATCACTGACCATTACTGACCACTTTCATCCACGCTAAACAAACATTAACAATGTTTTAATTTACATTCAAATAGAAATTGTTCAGTAATGAAAAAAAGTATTTATACTTAAAGTAGCCTATTAGTGATGATAGTAAATACCATTCATGAACTCATTTTATTCTATAATATCTGCTAATATTATGTATAATTAAAATGGTTTAAAAAACTTTTATTAACTGGCAAATTATTTTAGTTGCCTTTAGGCCTGTTAGTGCATTGTAATGAAGTAAATACTACAGAAAAAGCAATTAATAAGTAATTAAGTAATGAGTAATTTCTACATTATATAGTTTAGTTTGGGCAAGAACATGCTATGTTGAAGCTTGCAGAAATTAAAGCTTAAACTTATAAGACACCAATATTTTACATGAATTGTTTGTTTCTCTGAGAAAATGAAAGCAATAGAAATATGTGCTCCCATTTGGTATTTTTTATTTTCATTGTTTTATTGCTTTTGTTGTGAGGTGTTGTTCATGACATCTGGAGTCCATTTCCTTCTCAAAATAATAACAAAAAAAATATATAGTGACATGGTAGCTCAATGGTTAACACTGTCGCCTCACAGCAAGAAGGTCACTGGTTCGAGTCCAGGTTGGTTTAGTTGGTATTTCTGTGTGGAGTTTGCATGTTCTCAGTTGGTTTCCCCCACTGTCCAAAAACATGCACACTCTCAGAAATAAAGATACAGGAGCTGTCACTGAGGCAGTACCTTTTTAAAAGATAGATATTTGTATACCCGATGGGTCCATAATTGTACCTCAAAGGTCATTTTTAGGTACATTTGGCCACTAAAATGCACCTTTGATGTACCGCTGTGGGCTCTTTGGGAACAAATATGTATTTTTCGAAAAGGTACTGCCCCAGTGACAGCTCCTGTACCCATATTTCTGAGAGTGCAGTATAAGTGAATTGAATAAACTAAATTGGCCATAGTGTATGTGTGTGATTGAGTGTGTATGGATGTTTCCCAGTAGTGGATTGCAGCTGGAGGGGCATCCACTGTGTAAAACATATGCTGGAATAGTTGCCGGTTCATTTCGCTGTGGGGACCCCTGATGAATGAAGACTAAGCCGAAGGAAAATTAATGAATTAATAATGATAAAATACTGAGTTTTACTCTCATTGTGTATCGCCTCTGTTGTTAAGATATTACCTTGTAACAACAAAATTACCTCTGTAATTAAAGTAACGCAAAAGCTATTGTCAGTGCTGCAATGTTTGAATAAAACTAACAGAGTAAATTGCCCAAGTTAAAATTACTCAACCATCAGTATTATTTTCCCACTCCGTTACCACACACATGCATGTTCCGTCTTTCGGATGAGACGTTAAACCGAGGTCCTGACTCTCTGTGGTCATTAAAATCCCATGGCACTTCTCGTAAAGAGTAGGGGTGTAACCCCGGTTTCCTGGCCAAAGTCCCTCAATCGGCACTTACCCATCATGGCCTCCTAATAATCCCCATCTACTGAATTGGCTCTATCACTGTCTCTCCACTCCACCAATAGCTGGTGTGTGGTAAGCGCACTGGCGCCGTTGTCCTGTGGCTGCCGTCACATCATCCAAGTGACTGCTACACACTGGTGGTGGTGTGGAGAGACCCCCCTCATGATTGTGAAGTGCTTTGAGTGTATGGCCATACACAATAAATGTGCTATATAAATACACATTACATTACATACACATTACATTACATTACACATAATTCGTATGTTACTTCAACTTATTTCTTCTTTTACTTATCTCTTCTTTTTACATGAGACATTTATCCTTTTGGCATCTTTGACATTATATGTTTGATTCCATTTGTACATTTACATTTTATAACATAGACCCAAAAATATATAGTACTGCAAACAGCCATTAATTAAAATTTCATCATACCTTTCTCATTTTATTCTTTTCAATCACCTCTATTCATCATTATATTCCTTTAATAATATATACTTATACAACTTATTAAAGTGATTAATATCCTGACATTGTTTGAGAATCTGTTCTAAACTGTTCTATAATTTCACACCACATACAAACATACACAAACCTTTTAAAGTTGTCCTTGTTTTCAACCTCCTAAAATGTTGTTCTTCTCTCAGATTATACCCCCCACAACCCTTTCTTCAAAAACCTTTTGTTTTTATTTTGGAAGTAATTTATTCCTAGCTTTGAACATAAATTGTATATTTAAAATGTCATCATTTACTCACCCTTCACTTGTTCAAAACCTTTTGAATAAAGATGAAGAGTGGGTAAATGATTACAGAAGTTTCAGTTTTGGTATGCATTCATGTAGGTTATGCAGCGTACTTAAGAAAACCTGCATGCAAAAGCTCATTTCCGTTTTTCAGAGTGTGTCTGTTTCATCCCAAGTCAGTTAAAAAGAATAAAAAGTCACTGTTTAACATGAGAATAATTCAGCTTCCCCTTTCTGCATATAGCCATCACCTCCCAGCTGTTGTCTTTTGCATGCTATTAGTGTTTGTGTAGTCGTTCCCACCTGTTTTTAGGGTCATGACCTCTGTCAACATTCCAGAGCACCGAGGTGTGACCTTTTGTGGGGTAGCCATAAACCACATTTACACAAAAGCCTCTGTCGGAAAAGATCTCGTGATACTCTGTAAAAGTTGTAAAACATCTACCAAACTGTGCGAGAGGCGTTCAGAGGAGAGCATGAGAGGAAAAATGTCCCACGTGGAGCGTTTCTCGATGCGCATGCAGCTCGGCTGAAACGCTGCGTCGGGAAACGACCTTGAGGGAAGGTCGTGCGTGCGCTTTCAATGACACTAGGAACACTAGCGCTCCCCGTTTCCTTTTTTAGCCCTGTTCTGCTGCAGCATCACACATATATGCGTTTTGCTCTTATTAATGAGTTATTTCTGTTCAATATGCAAAGCGGACACGTTTCTGTCACGCTGTCTGGGGTGCATTCCTAAAATAGAGCCATGTCGCCGAATTATTTCCCTAACACGGGACTCTTTTCCGTTACAGCGGCTTGGAGACGCAGCGATCTCTTTCTCTCAGCCGGTGATCGGGTTACGCGGATTGTAGTCTCTCCTTCTGTCTCTCCTTTCCTCTCTCCGCAGTCACTGTGAACTGCGCCGCTGGCTCGCAGCCCAAAACCGTTGTAGGAACCAGCTGACTATGGGAGGCCTAGAGCAGCGAGTTGGGTCAGTGTCACAAGACCGAGCGGACTGACATTTTCCATGCCATCTAAAGCGATGCTTGATTTACTGCCCTGCCGTTTGAACTTCAATGGGACAAACGCATTCTGTCGCATTATGATGGAAAGTGGGGGCAACGCACACTGAAAACAAATAAAAGAGTTAAATCTAAAGCAGTGAAGTCAGCAATGTTGTTTAAACGTGACTGAAGTAACCCCTATGAAAACGAACCAGTCTTATTGTAGTAAATGTGTAGTAAGCATGGTTTATTTGTTTATTATTACTACAAATACCATGGACAGTGCGGTAAACCATGTGATTATTCTTGCTGTTAAACTATAACCGTGTGTTTTTTGTGTTTATTTGTTTAGTAAACCATTTTGAATACACTGTAAGCCCGGATAAGTTGAGTTTACTTAAAAAATTTGAGGAAACTGGTTGCCCTAAAATTTTTAAGTAATGTATACTTAAAAAACTTGAGTGAGCTCTACTTAAAAGATAAGAGTTGTTCTAATATGTATTATAAGTTGAATACACTTAATGCTTTTAATTAGTGTCAATCAATTTACTCTACTTATCTTTTTAAGTGCAATAAAATACACACAAAAGTAATACACAGGGTTGTTTTTATTAAAATTTTCTTTCCAAATACAACAAAACAATGCAAATACTGTGCAATACAACTTAAAAATCAGTTTGCCTACTTTTCTCTCAAGTGCATCTACTCAATCAAGAGCTAATAACATTGACCTCAGCTTTAAATGCTCACAAAATATGTTGTTATACCCCCAAGAACAGGAAAGCTTGTTTTAACATCTGGACTAGAAGCGTCAGTTCACCCAAAAAAATGGAAATTTACTCACCCTCAAGTTAAGTGGTTCTTTTTTCTAATGAACACAAAAAATGATGTTTGGAAAACCTGTAACCATTGATTTCCATAGAAGGAAAAACAAATACCATGGAAGTCAATGGTTACAGATTTTTAGCTTTGTTCAAAATATCCTTGTTTGTGTTCAACAGAAGAATGAAACTCACATGTTTGGAACAAGTGAAGGATGAGTAAAAGATAACATAATTTCCAGTTTTGTGTGAACTATCCTTTTAAACACATAAACATACAATGTATACTGTTTACATACAAGTGAAAATTTGTTCATGACTTCACAGAATGAATTTTTACTATTGTAACCAGTATATGTACTGAACAAACTGTAATTTTGGGTCTTTTTTCACAGTAAAACGAAAAATAAATAATAATTAAAATTATTATGGAGATCTGTTACTGTAAGCTGACCTTTACACTGTAACAGCAAGACGACACTTTGTCCAGTTTAAGAGCAGGGGATAAATGAGTCCGAGAAGACAACAGAAGGCTCGAGGCAGGTCTGTATGAATGATGAAAGATGATGAACACTCTGGATGGGTTAAGCTGTGGACGTTTTTCATCGATGCAAATGATTCCTGTGGAAACTTGATAGTATGGGTCCTCGCGAGAGACATCCTATTGAAAGAAAAAAGAATGCAAATATGATGATACTAGTTAAATAACTCAGTGCTCAAAGCAGAAAAAAGCTAGAATAAAAGAGATGATGAAAATAGGCAATAGGTAGACTCATGTAGACAAAAAACCCACCTTTGTCTGACGTAAGAGCCAAAAGCTGACCAGCAACATGGTTTTCCTGAAGATGCTCATCAAATTTGGAGAGTAATTTTAAGAGCATTATGGAAGCCCTCTGTGAGATTTTTGCCCACCACTTGATTGAAGTTGAAATAAACCTGAAATATAAAACAAGTGAAAAACAAAACAGTTATGTTCCTTGTGTATTTTAGTCCAGTATGCTTTGAAACTTGCAATCTTGTTATTAGCACATGACTTTATGATTTACTTTTACAGAACAATACTCAGCAAAGCCACATGACAGACTGCTAAACTTAACTGGTGCATCTGCACTTGTCAGTTGAGCAAGATTGGTGTGAATAAGTGCTCTTTTAAGGCAATAAATAATTTTTTAAAAATCAAAAACAATTCCTGTTGCAAACAAGGAAACAGAACAATTCTGGCATATAGTTTCCATTTGTCAGTCTACTATACAATACTTACATTGCCAATGCACGCATTTCTGTCATCTGAAACAAAATAAAACTTTGTTAGAATGCAACAGACTTATAATTGCATTAAACGTTCAGCTTATTCTATTCAAACAATGGCTGCATTAAAATTAAACAAATGTAAAAGTTTGTTCAAATTCACTCACCAAACTAAATTATGATTGTCCTTACGTCCTTTCTGCTCCACTGAAACCACAGCATACTGTATGTGACCAACCTAAAATGTGTTGAACAGGACGGTGTGAACCAAGCAGTGGCAAAACTGTATTAAAGGCTTTAAATAGCATGGACTCTTTAAACAATGCTCTATGACCGCAAATAATCAGCTCGGGGAAAAAAGGCGATAATACACAGCTGAAAAAGCGCTGTGTAATCGCGTCACGAGAATTCAGACTCGGCTCCGTTTCCATGTCAACCGTGCAGGCAGGAGCAAACAAATGAAGCGCGTCAACTTTAAATGTGCGTCGTTTGAAAAAAAAAAGACGCTTGTTGTCAAGTGAAAGTGCAACGACTCTATTAAACCATGTTTTTCGCGCAGTAAATCGTCCGCGGAACACGCTTCACAGACATATGTTTAAGAGGGATCGTGTCCACCCCTCAGAACTGAAAATCTTGCAGGTTAACTAGCGAGCTCACATGCTAAATACACACGGCAAGTGTTTAAACAGGACCCGCGCATTTAAAGTGAAACATACTTAAAACAGTGTTTTCCGGTATTCACAAACAGCCAAATATAAAAACTGGATAAAATGTTTACAGTCTACTCACCAGAAGTCTGAAATCACCTGCTGAAACTGCAAGAAAATGGCGGTGCCTGACTTGAACACTAAGTCAGGTTGGGGGCAGGGGGCGTGATCAGTCAAAAACTTTTAAAACATTAGTCTATTGTACTTAAAGTTATTCATACAATAAACTTTGTCTACAAAAAAGTAGAATTCACTTAAAATGTTATAGTAATGAACCAAAAATTAAACTATTTAAGTACTTTGCACTTAAACTGTATAATTAGACATGAAATCCGGGCTAAGAGTGTAGGAACTATGCATACATTTACGAGCAGAAATAACTTTTATAGGCTACATCTGGTACAATTACCTCTTTAAGATAACAGTTGCAGGTTACAACATTCAAAAAGCTTTTTATATCTCGATTTGTCAGCTGATCACTTCT
This sequence comes from Danio kyathit, assembly GCA_903798195.1. NCBI lineage: Eukaryota > Metazoa > Chordata > Actinopteri > Cypriniformes > Danionidae > Danio > Danio kyathit. Next base: position 34,543,845 of record LR812539.1, read on the forward strand.
AAATTAAGCAGGTAATAAAACAAAAGGTCACATGATGATGACATTAAAATGAGTCTTTTTTTAAACACTGAACCACAAAAACAATTATTGGTAAGATTAAAATGTAAATAAATGTTATACAGCAATAACATACAACACAATAAGAAAAACAGTATTGTGTCAAATAGTAAATATACTGTTTATCACTAAGTCTATGATGAGTATTTGAGCTTACAGTGTTTTTGGAACTGTATTTGCCCTATCGATTATAATTTACCTCCATGTTTGGTATGCATGTCTATAACTTATATATACAATTTCTTTTAACATTAATATTTTATATTAAATATAATGAGCATAATCTGTGCATGACATTTACCTATTTACATAAGCAAATAAACAATGTCAAACAAATAATATGTCTGAATATACAAAGAATTAAGGCAAAAAAGCATCTAGATGACATCTTTCAGCAAAATTAAAAAATGTGTATGACACTTTACCATTGCATAAAGCCATAGGGTCCTCTGTGGGACTGTTTTTTCTTTCATCCCCTTTCTCAGTGTACCCTTCACATAACTGCATACCTGTAATTAAATTTGTGCACATGAACCAGGCCCGTAGCCAGCCTGGCAAAAGGGGTGGTTATTTTTTTCTCAAAAAGTGAACCTTTTTGCGATTATTTGCCTCATTTTCTATTTAATTATGAGGTTTAAATAATGCATTTTAAGCACTTTTTTTGCTGGATTAGCTTGTCGGATGGTCATCACAACCACACTTTTTATGTACCAAAAACATTCCCTAAATATTTTGAATAAAAATATATATATATACAAAAAAATACAATACTTTTTTTAAAATTACAAATGTATAACATTATATATCATTAGAAAAAATAGGAATCTGTTAAGTAAAAAAAAAGTGTAGCCTATTATAATTTATTAGGCAAATAACAAACTGACAAACCAAAATTGCCAAATTAGGTGTCCTAAATTCTGTACCGACAGTCAACACAGGATTCCTCTTAGTCTTAAAGCCTTTTTCGATGTGTTATTTTCACAATTTATTATGGCATAGCAGTCAAAATATAGGACAAATGAGCTCATGTGACAAATTCTGGACTTTTGTCAGTGAGGGGTGCGTCTCCGAACCACCCGAACACCCTATGGCTACGGGCCTGTGAGCTTTTATGTTCAGCTAACATTCACAAACATTGCCAAACCACATTTTATCTTGTACAATAGCCTACAGAGTACGATTTTAGACTCAAAGATTTTGGTGTGTTCCATAAGGCATACAGGCTATAATTCAATGTTGCCATTTATTCATAAAAAATGAATTTTTTAATTAACCATGTTTTTTACCCAAAGTAAATCAATAAATAAACTACATTGTAGTTAAACCATGATAACCACAAATCAGCCATGGTTTTGCTAAACTAACCATTGTTTATCCATATTTGTAAACTATTTACAAATGTTAAATAATGTGCCAAAACCCTTAGTCACTAATTAACTATAATATACAGAGATAAATTGAGTATTTTGAAAATGAATATTTTATCAATTTCTCAGTGAATATAGGCAATGTATTTTGATGCATTTAAACAAAACAGGTTTAATAAACAGATATATTTATTAAAATTAAATTTTAGTCACCCAACATATTTAAAAATTGACAGATAATACAATTAAATTCAAGCAAAATATTGCAAAACAATTTACAACGTATAAAATTTCAACTAAATATTTTGATTCTCTTGATTTTTCCTCTTTTTTAAATTTGTATTTAATATTTTTCTATAGCATATAAATTTGGCTGTACTAGTTTTTGGATCGTTATCGTAAGTTATTTTGTTAGATAAGCTCCAGATTTGGCTTCAGTACGGACTAATCTATTGTATATCACAAATTCATTCATTTTCTTTTCGACTTAGTCCCTTTATTAATCTGGGTTTGCCACAGCAGAATGAACCACCAACTTATCCAGCATATGTTTTACGCAGCGGATGCCCTTCCAGCTGCAACCCATCACTGGGAAACATCCATAAACACTCATTCCCTACGGACAATTTAGCTTACCCAATTCACCTGTACCACATGTCTTTGGACTTGTGGGGGAAACTGGAGCACCTGGAGGAAACCCATGCGAACACGGGGAGAACATGCAAACTCCACACATAATTGCCAACTGACCCACCCGAGGCTTAAACCAGGAACCTTCTTGCTGTGAGGCAATCGTGGTACCCACTGCGCCACCGTGACGCCTATATCACAAATATAATATTGTATAGCTTAGCTTCCTAAAAATATGAATTTAAAAGATAGATTTGTGAGGGGTGTACTTATATATCCTAAGCACTGTATAACAATGGGCAATAAGTACTATAGGCTACTATATTATAACGAAAATGGGGGAAATGTTTTTAAGGATATTATTCAATGTTTGCAAAAAAACTAATTGGAAGCCTTTATGAAAATTAACCATGGTTTTAGAAATGAAACCATATCATAGTTAAACCTAGATTTACTGCACTGACCAGGGTTTTTTGATAGCTAACATGTTGTTGTACAAATAGTAACCTAATCAATGTGCAAGCCCCCCAAAAATATCACACTTTTACCTTATACTAATAAAACCATAATTCATTTTTGTAAGGGAAAGGTGCCAAATATTTAAGTTCCCTTAACACTGAAATGCATAAACATTGTAGTTATATAATCTCCAAGCTTTACAGTTGATATCCAACCTTTTATTCACTACAGTTCAGTCACGAATCATGCGTTATCCAATGGCCTCCGCACCACGCTTCATTTAATTTACCCCTCAAACAGTCCCCAAAATAGCCCGGGATGTAAGGCATCGAATAAAAGCTTGGGATAATAGATCAAAAGTGTGCAAACTCGTGAGTCACACACACATACAGTAGGTCAGTTTCTCTGTATTGTTAAAAGCGCTGCTGCTGCCGCTTGTGACGGAGGCGCGAGAACGCGTGATTGGAAGCGGGAGCGGACGTAACGGAGAAACAGCAGACGCAAGAGCGGAGAGGGAGGAGGAACAACGAGGATATACGTAACCGGGATCTCAGCTGTATTAGCGGAAGACAGGATTCAGGCTTCCAGTGACAACCGTAACAGCAATATGGGGAACTAGTCCAGGGAAGAGCAAATCAAACATGGATTAAACATACGCGTCTGCTCATCTGACCACAGTCGCGCCGCCATTCATTCAAAATATCGAGTGCTAGCATTGATTTTGTGTCACATATACCTTATCGTACTTAATACAGCACCAGAATTGCTAAGTAAGGTAGCCCACTTAACCGATAGGGAGAGCATCTGCTGTTTAATTCGGCGTGTAGGACACTGCTGTAATTTATGTGATAGCAGGCTATCTATACATAAAAACCGGCTTTGCTCAAGAGTTTCTTTGCTTGGATTCGAGGCACCAGCAATGCTCTCTGAAATACTGGTAAGTGTTCATCCACCCGGCATCCAGCAACGCAATGCAATGTTTCTTTATTTTGTGTTTAATGTGTATGCGCGGTCACGGTGTTGCGAACCTGTTTGATAATCATAATTCTGATGTCATACTGTCCATCACTGGCGATGTCTGCTGTCGCTACTCAGCAGTAAAAACTTTACACCGTAAATAGGTCAGTGTGTTCTGATAGTTTGCTTCTAGGACTACTAATAGCACGAGAACATGATTTGATGAAGTGCTTAACATTTAAATTTGCAGACCGTGGCTTATTCTTTGCATATAAATGAGCGTTACGCGCTTTTATTGCTATAAAAAGTCCGCAGTAAGACTTTGCAGCACGCTGACCTTGATGAGTTGTCCCCTAGCTCATACATTGTGTCAGCGAGTGAGCTTTTACCACAGACTCCAGTACTCGAGTCATGTCGCATTTCCAGTACAGCCCTTCAGTCTGGAAACAAACTACCTCAGGCGCGACAGATCTGCTTTGCATTCTTATATTCGAGGCATTTCACGTCGTCACTGACGTAATGCAGTTGATACAAGAAGGTAATCATTTAATTTGGTTATCTGTGGTCTTTTTTTGAAGCAGACTGTGATTAACAGTTTACTTAATTGGTTCCTTAATTAAAAGTTTTATGTTCATTTTTGTTTTTGTAAAATCTGCTTAAAATGAGTTCAAAAGTATGCACTATGAAAAAAAGATGACGCCTCATAATTTATTTCATATGGAGCCAGATGCTTTCATTAGAACAAACATTTCGAGATGTTGGTGGCTACCGATTTGCTAACATAGTTGTTGGACCTTTTAGAATGTGGGTCTATTGTAAGTATAGCGTTTATAATGCAATTTCACATTCAGCCTCTAGGTGTCAGTATGACGTCCACGGTATACTTTTTTCGACTAACGCTAGGGTGCTCAACCCTATTCCTGGCGATCGACCTTCCTGCAGTTTTCAGATGCAGCCCTTATCAAACACACCTGCCTGTAATTATCAAGTGCTCCTCACGTTCTAAATAATTGGTTCAGGTGTGTTTGATCAGGGTTGGAGCTGAAATCAGCTGGAAGGTCGATCGCCAGGAACAGGGTTGAGCACCCCTGGACTAACGCATAGTAATTCTTAAGGCGCAAACTTTTAAGTAATCTCAATTATAAAAGGGGATAGACAGATGATTTTAACGCATTCTGTTTGAACATTCACTTCGCATCTGCGCTGTTATACACCGATTTTTTTTGCATGGACAGAAAAACTGCTACACGCAGGTGGTGTATGCTGGCATCCACTTCTAATGACTAAATTGAGGAACTTCATGAGGACTGAACGCAAAACGCAGACAGCTGAAGTATAATTTGGGTATATACGTGTACACGAAGTTTCGCGCATAGTGTATGCAATGTAAATAAGCATACTGTTCAAACTAGGGATGTCCTGATCAAGTTTTTTTTGCCCTTGAGTCCGAGTCATTTGATTTTGAGTATCTACCGAAACCCAATCCGATACTTCTATAATAGATGAAAAAAAAGAATAAAGAAGAGCGAAGAAACAGATGCAGGATGTTCCGTATTTTTATTTAATTCACCTCATTTTAACATTCAACAACTCTGTTAACAAACAGAGCCTTTCTGTGAGGTAGCTTGAACAATCAAGTAATAAATAACACCAATACTTCACTTTTGGACTTTAGTACAACATACTATATAGTTGCATATAAATTCGAGTTCTGATCGGGAGGTAATGTCCTGAGTCTGAAACCGCGTGATTGGGCCCGATTTCTGATCACGTGATCAAATCTGGACATCCCTAGTTCAAACACTGTCGTTTTTATTTGTAACTATGCATTCGCACAATACGCATAATTTTTTTGCTGTAGTATTAATTTGCCTACAAGATGGCAACAACGGCAACCCCAATAGTGTTGATTCACAAGGTAGCTGGAAGAAAAGTGCAAAAACTAGATGTCTGAATACTCATCTAAGCTCTTTTCTGCAATTGTTTTGGACCTTCGATTCTTTTGCCTATGGGCAAATTATTAAGAATAGCATATGACAGTAAACAGTCAAACTATAAGAAAATACCAATTTGCTACATCAACCAGTATAACAAACGTTAGAATTCGTTAGAAGAGAATAAGACAGAAGTCTTGAGCCAATAAGTTTCCAAAGGCTGTGCTCACTCTTGCATGAAAGAATAATGTCAATACTCCTTGATGAATATTCAGAAGTTGTTATAAAGTGTATATGTTTAATGGCAGTGTGTGCAAGCAAATCAAATAGAGTATAAATTAAATAGCTCAGCATATGTCTAAAAATAAAGTAGAAAAAATACTTTCAAAGCATAAAATTTGTACTCCTTTAAAATTTAGAGCAGGGGCCGTTAAAGGCCAGAGTATGCTTCATTTTCCACGTTCCGCTCTGTGTAGCACAAAAAGGAGTGCACAAGCCCATTAAAGTGTCCTCTACTTCAAAGTAGACAACTGCCATATGAGCTGGCACAACAAACATATTGGCGACTGGGCTTAAACATAAGCAATACACAATGCTGCTTCTTTCATAGTCAGCAAGTGGGAAAAACTCTTGATAATGGAGCATTATTAATGTCCTAGCAAATACTATGACATATGCAATGGTTATCTTTATTTGTTTTTTACTTACAGATTTATTTTTAATGATCATGAAATACAAATTTAGAGTTTGGTGTTTCACCTTTAAACTCAGCTGTAAATGGTTTTAGAGTTCACAGACAGGTCAAGGCTGAATTGCTTGTACAAAAAGTGAATCAAGCACTATTCCAAGTATACATTTAATACTGGTTATATATATACATCTACTATGAATGTTACATATGTGCTTTTTAAATAAGTCTATTTCTAATGATTGTGTTGATATCATATATACTAAAACACTTTAAAAGTGCTGCTGACCACCTCTTGGACGTGACTGGGAATCTCTGTCCTTAAGAAGTTGTAATCCAGTTGAGCAATTAACCTTTCAATTGTCAAGGCTTGCTGAACAAGGTCACCTTTTGAGGCCTGCTCCGACAGTCTTTGCTCTGCAGCTGCATGCATATGCATACTGTAGTCGAAGTTCAAAGGCTGGCACACACGACTTATCTCAGATTTCTCTGCGGAGAATCAGATTTACACAGTAAACTTTAGATTAGAAATCAGTTGATCACTGCTACTATGCTTTAGTTATGCACACAACACCAACTGACAACTACACTAGGAATAGTCAGCATTGTGAAGTTACGTACTTAACTAATATACTTCAACACAATCAATCAGTAACCTCCAAAAAAAAAAACTTTAACTAATGTTACAGACAAAATACAGCATTGAACACTTGAATATTTAAAAAATGTTAACGTTGAGTTTATATAGAATAATTATAAGTGCAGTTTTATTTTTAACACCATATACTTTATAGCATGTGGCCAACAGAGATAAGAGTCACTGAAAGATTAAATGTATTAGCAACTCACGAGTATATTCTGGGGCTACAATGTGTGCCTAATATCTCTAAATATAATGTAAAATAAAATGAAAGTGAAAGAATAGATATGAACAGGTTTTAGATGTTCTGTAAGAACTTAAACATCAGTTTGTTTCCTCTAAAGTTTCACAAGTTGTAGATAGCTGCATTAAAATAGCTGTGATAGTTAATCATTAACAATATATATGTGAACTATATGTATAAAATAATCTGTATCATACATTATTTAGTAATCCTTCTCAGTAGGGTTTCATTTGTTAACAGTAGATCATGCATTGGTTAACATGTTCTCAATCGTCTTAAGCATTTAATAATTTTAGATCATTTTAATTTCAGCATTTATTTGTGCACTATTAAAATCAAACATATCTGCAATACTATTTAATAGACCTGACAAATTAGCTATTTTATTTTTATGAAATAACATCAAGAAAGTCTAATAAAGACTGCAATTAATGTGTCGTTATTAGGTAATGCCAATACCTGACATTAAGACACTTTATTGTAGTGTTTACTTCTTTAAAAACCATTCAAATATAAATGTAAGCATGAGAAAGGCTGTCTTGGCAGCTATTTTTTATTTTGAGTAACTAATCTTTATATTGTTTCATCTTAACTTTTATACTTGTTTTATTTGTAGTCATTTTAAAATTTGCATTGTAGAAATGTTTCAATATTAGTTTTTTATTTTAAAAGAGAAATTATTTAATAAAACCTTTTATTATTATTTTTTAAGGCTTTCATTTTTGCATTAATTTCTATATCTCCATTAATCTTTTTCTAAAGTCGGTAAATAGTCTCTCATCTGTGTAGTCCATTGTTCCTCACATGTAATTGCTGTCATACACAGAGAGCGCTTTCGGAGTAACTGCGCTTGTCCTTCAAAGGCCTCCAATGACTTTGACCTTTGGAATGTGTCGGAGAGAGAGCGGAGGGGGAGGGGAGTGTTGTGTACAGAAATCATATGAGAGGATCTGAGTGTCCGAACGCATGTGGAGACTGAGTGAATGACAGCGAGCAACACCAGAGAAACGGCTCCTAAGAGAAAGACAAAGAAATGCTTTCTTCCTCAGTCAGCACTTTCTGCTGTAGGTGGTGATGTGTAAAACATGGATATGGTGTAATGGACACACCGATTGTTATTATGGGGAACAAATCAGGTGCTACGAGATGTTTGAGTGACCAGGAGTTTTTTTAAATGAGAGAGAGAAATAAAGGAAAGATGAATTTCTATGCACTGACTCCAGTGCGACATTAGCTAATGTTGGGTCTGATTAAATCTGGGATTTTTGTTAGATATCAGCGATGCTTTTATGGCCGGTTTAATTTAGTTTTACTTTCAGGAAGAAGATGTGGTTTGGACTAATGGTGGTTTCATTCTTATTATCATCATCATTTAGCTAAATGCTTCTGCTGATGCAATGCATTTTCTGAGGCCTCATATTGTAATGGATAGTGCTGTCATGTATATTCAGTCTAAAATAAATTTGCTGCTGTGTCACTAATTTTTCTCTTTTCTTACAAGGGTTCCTAATGCTCAGCTCGAACTGACCTGTAGTCTTCTGGCATCAAAAAAAAAGTGAGATCTTCAGTATACGCCAGACAAAGACCTTTGGCTTTTCGGCAGAAGGTAAGATTTCCTAATTGTGTTTTATTTATCTTATTTTATTTATAGTCTGTTGAGTATAGTTTTTTATCCTACATTCACAGAGTGTTAAATATATATGTGTATACAACTCTAAGAGGGGAAAAAAGACGGCTTCAAAATTATTATCAGTTCTCTGGATTTGCCAATAATAAGTACACTACCACTAAAATGTTGGGGTCTTTTTTTGTTTTTTATTATTTTTTTAAGAAAATTATTTTGTTCAAGGCAGAAAAATGTAACAAAAAAATTGTTAAATTGTTAAATATTTATTAAAATTTAAAAAAAATTACTTTCTTATTGTATGTAGTTTCAAATTAAATTATTACTCCAGTCATTAATGATTTTATTACTATTACATTTAATATTATTAATCTTACTACTACTAATAATATTAATAATAATTAATATTAGAGTGATTTCTAAAGGATCATGTGAAGACTGGTGTAATGAGGATGAAAATTCATTCATTTGCTGAAATGAATGATTAAATTAAATTATAAACTACCTTTAAACTGTTTTTTTTTAGTGCAATAACATTTCACAAATTTTACTGTATTTATGATAAAATAAATCTTGGTGAGCAGGATAAGCTTATTTAAAAACATTAAACAATCGTACTGACCCCAAACTATTGACCGGTAGTGTACATGTTTTGAGAAATGCCATTTGTGTTTTGTGTGAGAAAATACTGATAATTAGTAATTAGATGTTATTATTCTTGAAATTCTGGAGCACTTATCGATGGATTTGCTCTTCAGTGTTTCGACTCTCAGCACTGAATATTAAACCACACTGACCTGAACTGAACTTAAACTCTGAAAACTGAACTGACACTTTCAATTCACTATAATCTTCTATGTGAAGCTGCTTTGACACAATCCACAGTGTAAAAGCGCTATACAAACAAGGATTAATTGAATTGAATTATTTACAGAAAAAAAACAGAAAATGACTTTGTCATTATAAAATTGTCCATGCTTTAGAAACTTGCTGTAATACTTGAAAAATGCATCATTATTTTTATGTCAAATTTATTAACATAATTGCCTTGAGCAGCTAAAAATGACATGGTGCTTCACTCTTTACGTCAATATTACTCTATTATCATTAAGTAATCTATCAGCATCTTTTTATAAGTAATCATTGCATGATTATTTGAATATATTTAGTAAAAGTGCCTGTGAGCGACTCTCCTCCTCCTAAGGGCAGTCTGACTCATGATGACACGTTTGTCAGGGGGAAAGTGAAGTTCAAAGATGCGCACTGCTAACTAAACCACGCGTCTTTAGATATGTTTATGGGGCCACACACCGATTTCTTTGTTTTGAAAAGCCGGTGAGTCAATGAAAAGCTAATTCTGGGTGCATGCTCTTCAGTTGAGACGTTTGGATGAGGCGGGACGGATCTTGAATGAGTAAAGGTAAGTTAGCGAAAGCTAAGCTAGTGCCCAGTTGTTCATATAAGAGCTTGAGCACTCATTTAAACACTGAACAGCATGGAAAGAGAGACAGAAGTAAAAATACAAACTCACAGCTTCAGTCCGGGTGAAAAGTGTAAACATTACAGAGGTATGATATATGTTGACTCGGTTGATGAATTTGTACAATAGCACAATGAACGCTGCTGTTTTATATTTACACCTGGCTGACCTGACCGAGTCATTTTCGTGAACCGGACTGACTCGGTTTCCGAGGGGTTGTGGAGTGAACAGATTCGACTTATTGAACGAAGAACCGTAATGTCCGATTCGAAATAAGCAGAGAAGGCTAACGTGATATGAGGACGAGTGAAAATATTTGAACTGCTTTGTACAGGAGACGTAGGAATGTAACAGCTGAAACGTACTGGAAAATCACATAAAGTACATATACTTTAAATTTATCGTAAAACAGTTATGTAAACATCGCTACAAACATGCTAACATTTGACTTACGTGCAGAAACTCAGACAAGTAAATACGTTAGCATCGTTTAACCTAAATACAGGTTGATCTGTTGGCTTTGTTTTTGTGTAACAAGGTGAATTAGGGCATATGAATTACAGTAAGCTCCTTTATCAATCAAGTTTAATAAACCGCAATATGTACCCCCGAGCGGTTGGAGCGTCATAACGTTGTTGGGTTAACAGGAAGCATGTGATTACGCGATGACGCAAAATCGTTTTGAACCGGTTCATTTAAACGAACAGTTCAAAAGAACCGACTCAAAATATATCGGAGTATGAATTCCCATCATATTTCAAAGCAGCTCGCCGTTTAATGTACTTATATGCAATGATGCGAATCGGAAGTCGCACATCGGTAAGCAAGGTTCGGGCAAAGCTCTGCTGCAGATGCGCACGTGTGTGATGATGACTGTCGTTTGCTCCACATGATCAGTTTGCGCCTTTTTCTTCATAGTCTGACATTTACAGATTTCTTTGAACAGGAGCGCTCCTATATCATCCGGTTCCTTCAGTTTGATGAGGGATTTAGAGAGTTCAGCTTGTCCTCACAATGAGCGATTGAATCATTTACCTTCCGTGAACCGGCGGCGCGTGTCCTTGCTGTAGCCACGTGGTCATTATTAGGTTTAGTAGAAGTGTGCTCAATGTATTGCAAAGCACTGTCATAACAGGTCAGAATTAGAAAAAGTAGACTCCACAGATTTACTCTGGATTTACCTTTCCTAATCATATTTAACTGTATCAAATCTTTCCTGTTGGTATGGGGAGTGTAGGTTGAATTTAAAGTTCGGCTGTTAT